>JAJLWG010000005.1:0-556641 GCA_030570615.1 Tortispora mauiana
AGCTTAAAAAAGCCTCAGCTACGGAACAAGCGCCAAAGACACCTTACCTTGCAGGGAGTCCTGAGACACCTGCCTTCAGTGCTTTTAGTGTTCCGAACGCAAGAAGCGGATAACTTCTATGGCCATTGCACTAAAGGCTCTGGAACCACACAATCAGAACGCTCAATCACGGATTTCACTGGTTGATTGCTAGGTTTTGATGGACTTGACCATGTAATGCATATGCCGTAACGGATGTGAAGGTGGCTTGGGGGCGGCGGGAGGTAGCATATAATGTAAATAGTCCCCCGCGCGCGTCGAAATAAAGTTTAAATGACAGCTGACAGTCAGAGCTTAACCTTATTTTTATTATATGAGGTTTTACATTCTCATCTTATATTTTAGGTGATGAACGAGATCATCCGATTAGAACGATTTAGGCAATTTTTAGCATTAATATACTATGTGTGATGTATTTTTGGATTATATGTTTACGTTATTGTTTTGTGTGTGTGTGGTTTAACTGAGAAGTAAATTTCCACTGCCTAAAAGTTTCGCCAATTTAGTAATAGGTATATGCTTTGTAGCGAAATCCTTTGCACTAGTGCACTGGAAAAATAGTGGATAACTAGATGATAAACAGATAGAAAAAGAAATGTCATAAACAGTGATGAATTTTAAACTCACTTTTCTAAAAAAACTTCAGATGAGGTTTTTCTGTAATGGCATTCCACTGCTCAAATAAAACATTAGCAGAACCATAGCAGACAGAAAGAAAACGTAGAAGGATAAATCCGTTGTATATAGCAATATACGATATGCGGTAAAGCGGTTATGCTATTAATCGGACTATCCATCTATTCCAATTTGCCTGATATTATTGCATTGTGTTGCGCTTGTGCCAATAAACATATAGGCGTCGCTTAGTCGTCGTAGTTAGATCTAGCTTTCAGATGAAGCAATTTATTCTGACTCACAAGCGAAAAATACAGCTGATGAGCTATGCTTCTTGATGCGCGGCTAGATAGAATTAGTCTGTCGGATTCTGCTTATGCATCGTTGTATTGCACATTTAACCGCTATCTATAAGATCTGTTTAAGACATACATTGCCCGCTTTCTTAAAACAATAAAGGATATACGCATTTGAGCTTTTACCGTAAGAGTAAGGCGGTCGTGTATGGCATGTTAATATAGGTGTATAGACTGATGCTAATGTCGAATCCGCGTCGAATAGCTTTCAGTTTTGTCTCTAATAATATGACCTTATTGCTATTGGTAATTAGTATTTGCATTGCTCTTTCTCATACATGTTGTAGACATTGTACAAAGAAACAAAAAATCAGACTGCTATCCAACTGGAGGCGAATTGTCGGTCAATATTCCAAACTTTCGAATAGCCGATTCGAAACTATCTAATTCCCTGCGCTCCAATTTATGAAAAATCATACTTAATTGCCTGATCACCAAAGTAGCTCAATGGTACAAAATTTCTCTCGCACACAATGCTCACAAGTGTTAGGGTCATGCACGTAAAACAGTACTTCCAAGGTAGTATCATATACATCCGAATTAAAAGTCAAGTTATTGGTAACAGGACAAATAGTAAGCTCTTGTACTTTACTGGTGCATTAGTCGCATTCTTCTTTCGATCTAAAGACTGCGGAGTGCATGATACGTAGTAGTAAATCAGTGTTGCCTATGGTTATTACGATGACTATGTAGCAAATGAAATCGATTAAAGGTCCAACGTAGGCTCATTAGAAACAGGACCTCATCTTGTAACTGCAATATCAGCGAGATCTGAGATGCAAGGATAATAATGGATAGAGTAGATGTATAATAGTCAAATAAAGCATCGGTGGTAGCTGAAGCTTTGAAACTAATAACACCAGTGTTAGTGGCATTAATGTAAGTACTGTTGATGACAGATCTTGCAACCAAAGAATATCATGATAAACAGCACAATTCACCAGTTAAGCTTTCACTAATAGATAAAGTAACAATAAACCAAGTAGTATATGCTACCGGAGCGCTATACACAATAACGGAGGAAGGAGTTTCGACAAGCAGGTCCTGCTGAGCAATGTCGCAGTCTGCAAAATGAGTCATTGTTTGGATATAGGTAGGTAACCTCTTGAGTATGAGCGGTTACTTCTAGCAATTTTATTTGAAACTTTCATGTCGATGTGCAGGGGTGCAGATATGAGAATTGTTCATCATCCTCCATTAGTAGTAGAGTCCTATTGATTGCTCGTGCAGTTTCGTTCCATGATATGTGACAATAACATTTTCCGAAACAAGTTTTTTTTTGGAGATATACTTCGTAAAAGTATATTCACTAAAGTTAGCTATAGGTGATGAAATGCATATGGTGCCAATATATGTAAAGCAACGCTATATTTTGAGAATGTTGTAAGACTCAATCTCCATGTCGCAATAGGGTTGTTTTTCCAGTCATTTAAGTTAAACAAAAATAGATTAATATTATAGTTAAAGCAATTAATTGAGATCAACACTCACTTATATCTTTGCACAAATCAAGAGGCTTCTAATTGGGATTCGATCTGGAACATGCAGCGCTGGTAGATTGGTAAGCGCTATCGTTGAACTGTAGATAGCTTTATGATGTAGTCATTTTGTAAATAGGATTGTATACAGATTTTACAGTGAAAAACCTAGGCACCATAGATAAATGGCAAATTTCTTCATAGCTGCTAATCAAACGATATATATATATATTTATTTGTGTCGTTAGATCGCACGCATGCAGCAACCAGCAATCAGCTTTCGTGTTGTGGTTTTTACTTGGCACATAATGGGGTAATATCATTTGCAAATACATTTAGATCGCCATCTCTGCTTATATGATGTTTAAGCAAAGTCAGCTTCTCGATATATACAGGTAATACTACTTGCTTCAGCATGGCAATATGTGTCCGATATGAGGGCATCATTCACTGACTACGTTGCTATGCCGGCGCCCCGCCCCACTTACCCATTTTAGTGTTTCGTTCAATTTGCTGAATGTGGTAATTACGGCTTATTAAATCGAATCAATATTAATGCTGGTGGATCTCTTATATGATATCATCGTTCTATCTGAATATCAGAGCCTATGATATCCTCGAAATAACTTTGGTTACATCATATAATGCTTTGCATTAATAAATTCCAGACAAGGTATACGAGAAAACTATTATTATCCACTTCTTCGATAGGCATTTCTTTAAAACACAATTTGTTTCGAAGTTCCGGTTATATCAGTTATAACGACTCATATTTACAGAAAAAGCATTATTCATCAATTAATCAGAGAAGAATACAAAGTCTAAATCGGGATATGAATAACAGTACGATGCCTTCGGACACTTTAGGCACTAAAGCATCTAAACCGATTGATTGCGATGACGTACATTCCAATGATCACCGACTATTTTCTCAAATCACATTTTTCTTTGTTCCGAACTCCTTCAGAGATAAAAGAAAACGTACTCTTAAAGATCTCATACAGCAGTATGGAGGTAAGGTGACTAACAAATTCTCGGAACAAGTAAACTACGTGCTTGCTGCTCCCGGAAGAACTCTTGCTGACGTTCTAGAGTATCTTAATATCAAGGAACTTCCTGGGGATTTGTCAGTCATATCTGAAACATGGCCACCAGAGTGTATATCTTGCGGTAAAATCTTGAATACCAGCGATTTTCGAATTGCCGACAAAATGATTGCATCCCCTGCTACCAAGCGAAAACAATCTGAAGATGATGCCGAACTTTCGTCATCGCAAAAGAAGCAGCACAAGACTCAGAAAGCCAAGAAGATTGATTCCATGGATAGCGTGATTGAAACGCAGTCTACAGACACTAACGACTCGGAAACGCAAAATAATGGAGAACATGATCTCTCGCAAAACGATAAAGGATTACTACAATTTTCACGGTTGGATAGCTTGCAACGCCATGCTAAAGAGTATTTATCAGATTCAGGCTCTAATTCAGATTTTGCTTACGATTCAGATTCTTCAGAGTCAATTCTCGAAAATGAGTTTCATCAGCCTAATAACAAGAACAAAGATATGAAGCGCCGGATCTGGATTGAATCTTTCTTGGAACTAGAGAACGTTCCTGAGCACGTCAATCATCCCGCAAATAGTGAAACAGTTGTTGTGTTAAACCTATTGGAGAGGTATTATCAATCTATTAACGACAGATGGAGAGCTTTGGCATATCACAGAGCATCAACTTCGGTGGCGTCACAGACCGTACCTATAACGTCGGCCAAACAAGCTAAGGAACTGGATGGTGTGGGTCAGAAGATCGCGGAAAAAATTGAGCATATAGTTAATCACCAGAGCGAAAAAGTAATAGGGAGCATTATCGATAAAGATAAGATGAAGGTTTTGGAACTGTTTCAGAAGATTCACGGAGTCGGCCCTAGTATCGCAATGAAATGGTACAATGAGGGATGCCGCACTCTTGATGACATTAAGCAGCGTTCGGACTTGAGTACTGCCCAGAAAATTGGAATCAAGTATTTCGACCAGTTGATTTTGCGTATACCTCGTGCAGAAGTTACGAAACATTACGAATTCATCAAAGGTGAGACAGCCAAGCTAGATCCTAACATTGACGCTCTTTGCATGGGAAGCTACAGGCGGGGCGAATCTACTTCTGGGGATATAGACATTATACTCACTAAAGATGGCATGAATTTGGAGGAGCTGCAAGCATTTCGCAGCGAGCTGGTTACCAGATTGCACACATGCGGCTACATTATCGAAATACTGAGCGATCCAGAACATACTAGAGGCACTTTCATGAGCATAGTGAGACTGAAGTCATATAAGCATGATCGTAGACTTGATATACTTTGTGTTCCTGGAGAGAACATTGGCGCAGCTCTGATTTATTACACTGGCAATATAATGTTTCAGCGAGCGATTAAGATGGTTGCTTTAAAAATGGGGTATATACTTACTACTGATGGTCTTTATGACCGCAAGAAATACCTGGCAGCCAAGCATGCTTCAAGGCAGGAAAGAAGCCACTATTCAAAGGAAGATTATGGCTTGATTGAGAGCAAATCAGAAAAGAAAATTTTTGAGATCCTCGATATACGGTACAGAGAGCCATCTGAAAGAAGTCAACTATAAGGCATAATTGAAGGTTTTATAGCGTTTGATTGTTTATAAAGACAAACAGTTTATTTGTATACTTATTTACATTGTATTTTATATTTAATTTATATATAATATCTTATACGGGAATACAAATTGCATTGAGACCAACTATACGTTGAGAAAAGTTGCACCGCAAGTCTTATCAGAGAGAAATTGTATCATGGTACACCAGCGATCAGGTTTTTGACAGTTATTTATCACTCAAAGCAACAACACCAGGAAGGGCTTTGCCCTCAAGCAGCTCCAAGGAAGCGCCTCCACCAGTGGACACATGCGAGAGCTTATCAGATGCACCGTACTTCTTAGCCACGGTGGCGGTGTCACCGCCACCAACAATAACAGTCGCTCCTTGTTCGCAGGACTTAACTACAGCATCAAGAGTAGCCTTAGTACCGGCAGCAAACTTCTCAAACTCAAAAACGCCGGGAGGGCCGTTCCATAAAATAGTCTTAGCCGAAAGAATAGTCTCCTTGAAGCTCTCAACACTCTTTGCACCGCAGTCAAGACCCATCCAGCCATCAGGAATACCTTCGGCGTCAGTGGTGTAACCTGTTTCAGCATCTTTGTCAAATTTATCCGCAGTAACATAATCTACTGGAAGGACAATCTTGACATTATTGGCTTTTGCCTTTTCAACTATTTCGCCAACAATTTTGGCCCCGGCTTCATCGAATAGCGAATTGCCAATTTTAACGCCTTCAAGAGTTTTCTTAAAGGTGAAAGCCATTCCACCACAGATAATCAAGGCATCGACTTTAGAAATAAGATTGTCGATGAGTTGAATCTTATCAGAGACCTTTGCACCGCCAAGTATGGCAAGGAAGGGACGCTGCGGATTCTCAAGAGCTTTGGCGAAGTACTCGAGCTCCTTTTTAACAAGGAAACCAGCAGCACGTTGAGGAAGTTCTACACCGACCATTGAAGAATGGGCACGGTGACAGGTACCGAAAGCGTCATTCACGTAAATGTCGCCAAGTTTGGTCAAGCTGGCGCGGAATGCTTCAACCTTGGCAGGGTCGGCTTTGATCTTCTGACCATCGACTTTGGCAGAGCCCTCTTCTTCGATATGGAAACGCAAGTTTTCAAGTAGAATGACTTCGCCGTCTTTGGAATTAGCGACGTACTGTTCGGTGTCCTGACCGACGCAGTCGGGCAGAAAAGTAACAGGGCGGTCAAGCAGGTTGGACAGCTCGGCCACAACAGGTTTCAAAGAATACTTGAGATTGACTTCACCATTGGGGCGGCCCAAATGAGAAGCAAGAACTACACATTTCGCATTCTTTTCCAGTACATATTTTATAGTAGGGAGGGCTGCGACAATGCGCTGGTTGTTGGTGATAGTGGTGCCATCCAGAGGAACGTTGAAGTCTGAGGAGAAATGTTAGTCGAATTGAACCATTGAAGGGCAAAAATAGCAAAAATACATACCAACACGAATAAAAACTTTCTTTCCAGCGACATCGAGGTCAGAAACGGAGAGCTTGTTGGATAAAGACATAGTATTTGAATAGCGAAGAATCGATTTCGAAAAGTCTAATGCTAGTCGGCGAAAGAACATTCGCTGGGGGGTTTAATGAATAATAGGTATATCAATGTGAAGCGATCACGTGATAACAATGAAAAGCTTTTCGTTATTCGAACCTTCGAAAACGAAATTAATTGCATAGAATATAATGCTATATAACTGATGTGAAAGTAATGCAAGTACGGACCTATAAGGGCGCCCATTGAAGGCACAATGTGGAAAAAACATCGTAGCAAGTGGGCTTGCGGTATACTGTGGAGGTATAGTTACCGACACAGTGCAATGCTGATTGAGTAATTACTGAATGGATATAGACAAAAATGAATATAAGCATTTATTAGTGTGCACATAACAAAGAAGGTATGTTTCATGTGCATATCATTTGTTGCAAGCGCGATATTCGTTGTGTATGAGGTTTGTGATACAACGGGTTTCGATAGAATTGTTTTTCTAAGGTCAGTAACAGTGTTATAGTGCTATGAATAAAACTTGAATCGCCTAAGAGAAACTGTGCTAATAGTTGCATAAAAGTGTACTTAAGTGGATCAAATCACTCACCAGTTTTCAAGAGAAACAGCATCAAGACAGAATTCATTTAGTGTGCAAACACTATTGATTTCGATCTGATCCGAGTAAAACTAAGACTAGTTCATACGGCCAGAATCTCATTAAGGGCTACAGGTGAATGGCGTAGAAAGGCAAAGAGTTGGTTCAAGCTTCTTCGCTTCGGGCAATGGTATGTGCTAATCCAAGCAGATGTGATATATACATAAGCCATGGCAAAAGCTATTAGGCATTAATCATCAGCCACATGTTCATCAGACCTGGGGCATTGAATACATCGAGGCAATATTCATTAAGAAGCGATGGTTGTCAATAGAACAAGCATAGAACTAGTTGTTATTCGACCGCGATTCGATCTAACTTATACGACAGCAATCGCGAAATCATTAACTCGTTCGAGATGTTGCCATAACAATGTCATTACGGAACAATGCTGCGGGACATACTCGGCTATCAGTTGTAAATGAATCTGTATGTAATTTTCTTTCACGTGATTAGCTGTTACGCAATGACAATATTGGTCGAATTAATAGCACTTTAATTCTTCCATATGTAAGAACTCATCAATTATTGTAAATTTACTGAACTGTTTGACGTCGGTAGCTTGGTTCACGCAAGAATTACTAGCACGAGATTTCGGAGCATCTATGTGGGGCTGTGGATACCCCGCATTTTAACGGCTTGGCCTGTAAAGGAAGCACTTACTTATAGTGCCCGCGCTAAAGAAATTCTTTTTCGCCAAAGTCTTTTATTTTTGCATTATATTTTGCACTTGCTATGTCGAAACCGATTCTAGATACTGACAAAAACCTCCCTAAGTTGGCTGAGCTTGTAGAACAGAACGCTTCGAAGGACGTTCCTCCTGAAGCGGCTTGGATTTGGGGTGATGACGACGAAATTGGTCGCATTAACTTGTTGAGTCCTGAAAGAGTCAAACTAGCCGCTAAAGAAATTGTTTCAGGTAAAACTGTTCCTCTTAATTGGGATATGACTAAACCTGCTGTTCCATCGTTTGGCAGACAGCCGTTAGAACTGACGCTCCATAAGCATCCTATTTATCCTGTTTACGATGATCATTTTAATATGAATCCTCAATCCGGTTCTCAGTTTGATGGCTTCCGTCATTTCGCATACGTTTCTCGTCAGGTATTCTACAATAACTTGAAGCTCGAAGAAGTAGAAACAACATCGCGATGCGGTATTCAGGCTATAGCTCAGCATGGAATAGCTGGTCGCGGTGTGCTTTTGGACTTCGTTGCATATGCGAAGGATAATTCAATTGATTATGATCCTATGAGTGCTTTCGAGATCACATTGGATCATATTAAAGGCATGATTGTTCGCCAAAAACTCGAACTCCACTATGGCGATATTCTGCTCATCAACGCCGGCTGGGTAGAGAAGTATGAAACACTCTACAAACAAGATCCTTCTTTGGTCGTCGGAGTGGAAATGCCCAGCTCTATAGGCTTGCAGCCCTCTGATGAGGTGCGTGATTTCCTCCACGACACGTACGTATCTATTGTCGGAGCTGATGCTCCGTCATTCGAGCGTGCTCCTCTTGATCCTTCGCAGCACCTCCTTCATGAGTACCTGCTGGCTTGTTGGGGTGTTTTGATTGGTGAAATGCTCGATACTCGCGCACTGGCCGAAGAATGCAAGAAAACTGGAAAGTACAGCTTTTTTTTCACTAGTGCGCCTTTCAATAGTCCGGGTGGCGTGTCCACATTGGCTAATGCTATGGCTATTCTTTAGATTACGCCCCTAAAATACACGCAATAAGTTGACTTACAAACGTTAAACAGTAAATAAAAATAAAAGCAACTTGTATGTCACTCTTTATTACTAGTTAACGACTTTGTTAATGTAAGCGGCGACATCCCGCAGCATTCGCCCTCCTTCTTCTAACTTTCCACTAGTCGAGACAATAACATGAGGGGACACGTAAACGGAAAATTCAACTGGAACGTTTGCCTCGCGCAGTTTTTTTACGTATTCAACACCTTCGTCGTGAAGTACATCAATATACGCAATACCGACGAATGCCTGGGGGCATTTCTTGAATGATTCAATATCATTCAAGAGCGAAGACAATCGCGTATCTTTTCTATCATCTTCATTATTTATATAATGATTGATAAAGTATTCCATTCGAGTGGCTGACAGACCTGGGGCGTACTTGAATCGTTCATGGCTATCGTATTTGTTATACACATCGCATGTGGGCACAATGAGAACTTGTGCAAGCAATTGCGGCATCCCTTTTTTGTTTATCTCGTGAGTCAACACAGTAGCCAAATTAGCACCTGCAGAGTTTCCACCTGCAACCACTTTCTTAGTGTTCAGTTTGACCTTTAAAGGATTGGTGAGTATCCATCGGTACGAGTCAACCACATCGTCCACTGGCGAAGGAAACTTAAACTCTGGTGCATGTCGATAGTCAACGGATACCACTACAGCATTGGTAGATTCGCACCAGTATGCAGTAACCCAGTCATCGATTTTAGCTCCTCCGATAACAAATCCACCGCCATGGAAGTATAAATATACCGGATAGCCATCACTCGGTTCAGGTGTGTTGGGGTAATACACTATTGCTCTAATAGGATCACCTTTAGTTTCAGTCCTAGAAATTTCGGTATCTTCACCCTTAACTGCAGGGGTATTTCCAGGACCTACAGTCGGCTTAGCAATCTTCCTGGCATCTATCGGAGACAGCGATTCTATTGTCGGCAGGAATGCCATCGTAGAGTTCCAGAACTCCACGTAATCGGCCGGGAGCAACTTCGCTATTTCAGGATCCATCCGTTGTATTGGTTCACCCATCTTTTTGAAATAAAATAAACAGTAAACCAAGCAAACAGCAATAGCGACAACATCGCAAGCAATGGTGTATACTTATATGTGCTATATAATGAGGGGGTTGGAGAATGCGGAGGTGCATCCCAATGGCAATTACTAAATTAGGAAACCAGTTGAGTAACTTTACAGTATAGTCAGTTTTATGAGGGTGGGAAGCGGCTTAGTTGAGCGATCGCGTTTAGCCTATAGCTCCTGATTCCGAGGCTCATTTAATTAATACTCGATCGAAGCTCCGGTGGGTGAAACTGTTGACTTTACTGTATAATTATACAATTAACTTACGCATGACATGGTTCGACCACGATTGATCGTGATTGTGCGACATGGCGAGAGCGAAGGCAATGTAGATAAAAAGGTCAATAGAGTCGTTCCGAATCACAGAATTCCTTTAACTGAACGGGGAAAACAGCAGGCGCACGCTAGTGGGCGCGAATTGGCTAAAAGACTGAGAAAGACCGATTCTATTATGATGTATACATCTCCTTATCTACGAGCAAGACAGACAGCGCAGTCACTCGCATCAGAATTGACAGATTTTCCTCTGACTATCTTTGAGGAACCTCGATTACGTGAGCAGGACTTTGGAAATTTTCAATTTCCAAAGAAGGAGATGGACCGGATCAAGAATGAACGGGCGTCTTATGGTCATTTCTTCTATAGGATCCCGAATGGAGAAAGTGCTGCCGATGTGTACGACAGGGTGGCAGCCTTCAATGAGGCTTTATTCCGCCAATTCTTGTCCGATACTTTCCCTGACGTGCTAATTCTTGTTACTCACGGTATAATGGCGCGCGTGTTTCTCATGAAATGGTTTCGCTGGTCTGTTGAAAGATTTGAGAGTCTTCGCAATATACCACATTGCGAACTTCTGGTAATGGAGCGTCAGTATTCTCCTCAGTACATGCTCTCGAATAGACTTCTATCGTGGAACGATAACCTAGCAGATCTCACTGTTGAAGAAAAAGATGCAGCTGACTTTGACGTCATTCTGCGCAAGACTTTCAAGAAGGCAGCGTGGTCGCGGCGCAGGGTCTCTTTTTCCACACCACATGCTGTTCTCTTCCTATAATGTCATTTATGTTTTGGCAAGTATTATTTGCTATTACAATAGCAATTGAGGATCAATTCTGATAGTTCACCTTTTACTGCTCCCCGCAGCACATGCGATTTGCTCCCAGTCGAGCCTTTACTTTCGCCCCACAAACCTCCGTTTTTGATAAATGGGTCCTTTTTAAATATTTCATGTATATATAATGATCAATAAACCTACATCGCAGTTAGCTAAAACAATAGACAAGCTGCTATCAGCTCCTGAGAAAGAGATCGATATTAGCGGCCTCCACAACCCGCGGCAGACATCATTGCCCGCGAGACAGATCGTTGAGAATGCGATTGGCGCGCCGCGAGATATGATGAAAGTGGTTCATGGATCTACTGCAGCTTTTAATTCCGGTCAGTTTCACATTTATAAACGAGAGAAAAGACGAGAAAGCGAGCGGTTACGTCTTCTCGAGGACGTGGATACCGAAAGAAGAAAGCAAGCAGACTTTCTTGCTCGACGTGCGGAAAAAGAGCATGAAGATCAGCGTCGTACGGATAAGAATAGAAAGCGCCGCCGCAAAAGAAACGAATCGAAAGTGGCTAAAAGATCAACTACCCATACAGAACCAGAGGTTGTTTCACATTCGCCAGATGCCTCTGGAATGAATTCGAATCAACTTGAACGGCGTAGCACAGAAAAGAGTAACCTGGTTATTACAGAAGAGTTATAATACTATAGGTATATACTGAAATACATTTTCTTCATTGATGTCAATAAAGAAAGAAATGTTAGCGTTTTATATGGTCAAATGGGTGGGGGCTAACTGTAATTCAACAGTAAAATTATGATTGAAATTTTTAGGAATAATCGCGTTCTCTATATGATCGGATCAATAACTCAAAAAGGCCAATAACTGTTGCTTCCCTTGCTGGCAGGAGTAGTGATTCCAGTAAGTTTCTGCAGCGATTTAGGATCAACCATTGCCAAGGTATCAGAGTACCAGGCAAGTAGCGTGCCGATCAAAAAGCATACGACAACGACCAATAAAAATCGACGGGCAGGTCTGCGCGGCAAATAGTCTTGAGCACCTCTTGTAACATTTTCGAAAAGTTCAGTCATTTGCTTGTAGCCAAGCTTGTAGTATAACAGGCCAACCAGAGCGATGGAGTAGCCAAAGAATTGCAAAGGTGTGACAATGGTGCGCCAGATCATCATCGAAGCAAACACGAGCAGAATATCCTTCAAGATGCCGCATAAGGTTAGCACAAGAGAAGAAGTCTTTCCAACAAGCATTACTACTGCAACGTTGAGGCAAAAAGCAACAGCGGCATTAGACAACAGAACGAAGGGGCCGATCTGTTGAATATTTGCCATGCCAAACTTAGAGAATTCGGTAAAAAAGAAAATAATAATAAGGAAAAGTCCACAAATAGGCGCAAAATAATATAATGATACCAGTGGGTTCATCTTTAGGTTAGGCCCGTTGAGTAATTGACCAACCATAACAAGGCGAGTGGCTTCGAAGGCAATGCCAGAAATCTGGAACAAGAATCCTATGAGGCTGAAAGCAATCTCACCATATGAGGCTATCATCACACCAACTACAATTATAGAAACGTTTAGTAAAGTGCGAAGATTGAAAGCCTCTACGCGTGTAGCATAAGAAACCAGCAATACAGCGACAGGAGTTGTAGCTTTTAGCATTTGAATGAAAGCCACGGAAAGGTACAAATAGGCTTGATTGTTAAAAATCAACGAGAAGTTAAAGCATATACCAATAGGCACAATAAGCTTGATGTACATTGACGGGTTCATTTTAATACGATGGCGATCATCAAGAATATGAGTGAAATGTGCCATTATTTGCGTGACGATAGTAGAGAAAACCATATGCCAGGCAGTCAAGAAAACTGGAAAACTGAAGTGCAGCGTATGCAACACATATTTATTGTAAAGGATGACAGATGAAGAGAGTGCGATCCATGTCGATACATAAGCAGCAGCAGTTAAGGAGCTGGTTGGAGGCTTAGGCGGCGCAGGAGGAGGAGCTGCCGATGTAGTCGCCGATTGGCTTTCAACATCAGCAGGTCTTTCAGAGCCCATTGTTTATGAGTAATCGATTCAAATACGTGGAATTGAATGGCCGGATTATTACGGCGGATGTGTTTGATGAGATGGGGAAAAGCGCGGTCGAAAAATGTGATCTAAACAGCGTCTGCTTTAACCACCAACAAGAATTATCAAAACGAGACTGATTAAACTTCAGCTAAAATAGCGACAATACTTTGCGATCAGGCTAAATAAAACGCCAATAGTGGTTCCGAGGCTTAGAGTGCAGAAGTGCAGAAAAAGAAACACGTTGAATGAGAAGCAAAGGGGGTTTGGTGGTGGGTAGTATCCCTTTGCTTTCCTAAACCCTAAAAAGAAACCAGAAAGTTAAATTCTGAGAGCTGGCGAATCGTAGCTGTTGATCTATCGAACTTATCGTCCATAACTAATCGCTAAGAAAGTACACTATGTAAAAAGAGAAGCAGTTAGAGCTTCGCTTGCAATAAAATATGCGTAAGTTATTATGCTAATCTGTAGTCGAAGAATGCCGTTAGCTTATCGGATTACGAATTATTCATCTCATGAAAAGCGGTTATGTTTAGTAAAATACTGGAGTTTTATTAACCATTATAGTCTGTGTTTTAGGTTACAATGTTTGGCTATAGTTCATTGAAAACGCTGGTCTTATTCGTGTTTCGCGCATGAACTACAAGTATTTATTCCGTTTAGTAAACGACTTGATATTTAATATATAGCAAAATAATAGCTTAGCAACCTATTTATTACGCTAGAGTAAAGCGGTTATCCGAGACCAATACATCGAAATAAACTTGAAAAGCTGGGTCGAGGGTAGTTTAGCTGACAATCTTTAGACCAACAATAAAGCATTTGGAAAGTCCAGAAATAAACACAATTATCTTTCAGTTCCCTGAATTTTTGTGAACTAGAATTATAAATTTACGCTTTTGGTGTCTTCGAATACGTTCTGCATACTATAAAAGGATCACCTTCGGGTGCTGCAGTGGTTCAAGTGTTGGTGCACGTGGTGATACAACAAGTGTTCTCGAACACTAATAGTAATAGAGTTGACCGTCCTACACCTTCAATTCTACAGAACAACTTCTGTAATTGATTATTTGGCGCTAACCATGCCGCGAAACCTATGAATCATTAACACAGGTCATGCATAAAACGTTTTCTAGTGGCGAAATCCTTCGAAGGGCGCCTGACTCCCTTATTGAACGGTATTCCATGAGAAGTAATTAACTCCTTTAGGAATGTAGAATTTCTAAGCAAGACCGACTATCACAAGAACTTTAAAACATAGTTTGACCAATAACAATAGGGCACGTACTCGAATTTCACTTACCATCGGACAGCCATCTTGAACTTGGTTACTCTTTCTTTAGGGTTTTTCTATCAGTTCGGAATACTAGACTCAACTCATAATCTCCCTTTTCGATAACCTCAAATACGATTCATAATGGCACCGAAATCTGTCGAAACATTAGTTATTGGTGCTGGTCCTACTGGACTTGGTGCCGCAAAACGTCTTGAGCACTTGAAACAAGACTGGGCTCTTGTCGATGCCAGCGAACGCGTAGGAGGACTTGCAACCACAGACGTGACTCCTGAAGGCTTCCTTTACGATGTTGGCGGTCATGTGATTTTTTCTCATTACGCCTATTTCGATGATGTTATTGCTGAAGCTCTGCCAAATGAAGAGGACTGGTATACTCATGAACGCGTGTGTTACGTCCGTCTGGGCGATATCTGGGTTCCTTACCCCTTCCAAAACAACATATCCGTTCTGCCTCGTGAAACCCAAGTAAAATGCATTGATGGAATGATCGATGCTGCTTTGACTGCTGCCCACACTAAGCCGAACCCTGCTAACTTCGATGAATGGATTTTGTCCACTATGGGAACCGGTATCGCAGATGTGTTTATGCGCCCCTACAACTTCAAGGTCTGGGCCGTTCCTACCACTAAAATGCAATGCGCATGGCTTGGCGAGCGTGTAGCTGCCCCTGATCTCAAAACTGTTACCAAGAACATTCTTCTTAACAAGACCGCTGGTAACTGGGGCCCTAATGCTACTTTCAAGTTCCCAGCTCGCGATGGAACTGGAGGTATCTGGACTGCTGTCGCAAAGACTCTGCCACAAGAGAAGATCTCTTTGAACACCACTGTTACTAAAGTGGATCCTTACAAGAAGGTTGTCACTCTCGGTGATGGATCCACTATATCTTATAAGAACTTGATCACCACCATGCCTCTCGACAGTCTTGTGCGATCTCTTGAAATCCCAGATGATGAGAAGACTCCACTCCTGGATGCTTCCAAGAACTTGTTTTACTCCTCAACTCATGTTATTGGTGTTGGTATCCGTGGCTCCCGTCCCCAAAACATTGGTGATAAATGCTGGCTGTACTTCCCTGAAGACAATTGCCCCTTCTATCGTGCTACTATCTTCTCTAACTACTCCCCCTACAACCAACCGCAAGCTAATGAGAAGCTTCCTACCTTATATGCCGCTTCTGATGCCGCCGGCGCCTCATCTGCTGCTCCCTCTGAACCCAAAGAAGGCCCTTACTGGTCATTGATGTTTGAAGTTTCTCAATCTTCTTACAAGCCAGTAAATGAAAGCTCTATCATTGCTGATACTATTCTCGGAGGGATTAACGCCGGTCTCTTGTCCCCTGACGATGAAATTGTTTCTACTTATCATCGTAAGTTTGACCAGGGCTACCCCACTCCATCACTCGAACGTGAAGATGGACTCAAAGTCTTGCTCCCCACTCTGCGCGACAAGTATGGTATCTACTCTCGTGGCCGTTTTGGTTCTTGGAGATACGAAGTTGGTAACCAGGATCACTCTTTCATGCTCGGTGTCGAAGCTGTTGATCGAGTTATCTATGGATCTCCTGAACTCACTTTAGATCATCCTAACTTTGTCAACACTCGCAAGAACGTTGAACGTCGTCTCAAATAAGTTACGGAGGTATAGTGCGTGACAAATATATTTATAGATTTCTTATTGATATTGTTTGTAGCCTTACATCTGTCACGAAAAATATGCTTTGGAGCGTTTAGGCCAGCTGAGCTACTTTCGTTATTTTATTTTATATTATACAGGGGTACTACAGGGGTACTCAATTATAGCAAAATTATATGTAGCATAAGAAGCATAAAAAATAGAAGCCCTGTCATGCATCAGTCATTTCATCATTACGTGCAGTTGTTTCCAACAATTTTTCGCCACTTTTTTCATGTTCGGTTACAAACTTACGGGTCTCTGAAGGGTTTTCATCCAGCACAGACGAATGACCCTTCATTAGTCTAGATGTCTCTGCAGCCGCTTCTACCAAAGCATTTATACCAGCAGGAGCCCCATCGGTGCTAGATTGCGTTTGCTTACGCTGACGGTGTATCTGAGGAGCTCTCTTATCAACTGCAGTGGCGTATGGTTCTATCAGATGGCGTCCAACTCGAATGGAAGTCTCAGATTGAGCACGAGAATGTCTGCGCCGTGACCTTGACGGAGTATTGCTACCTGATGCGATAATTTCCGTTTCATTAATTATTTCTGGTAGGTAGCTTGGTTGATAACCGACACGTGGATCTGCTCTACCTCCGGGGTTAGAGTGAGAATCTCCATATGGAGAATCTAATCGAAATGTGGACATAGTTCCGTGACTTGCACCAGATACGGGGGGCCGCAGCTGCGCAGTGCTCTGAGTAGGGGAAGGTGGTCGTTCACGAAAACTTCTCGTGCCGAACTTGTCATAGGTAAAATTACCTTCAAAAAAATGTGTAGAATGTTGTGAAGGAAATTCATTGTGGACTGGCTGGTAATGATGTATTTGAAGATCAACCATAGGGCCGGGTTCAATTGTGTTTCTATGGTGAACCGCAGATTCTGGTGGTGTGTGGCGTCGACTGATATCCATAGGACGAGCGTCTTCACGCGAAGAGGCAGCAATTCCCTGCCTAATTTCATGTTCTCGAGTCGACATTTCTCTGATGTATTTATTACCGATTTGATCAACGTTATCGTGTTGTCGGGGACTTAATGCGTACGGGTTAGGTCTGAGAGAATGTGCAGCACGGAGGTGGCTTACTTGCTCTGTTGTTGACGCAAGATTTGGACGCATACCATCAGAAGAAGAAAGAGGCGGACGTCCTATAGGATAATTATATTCGTCTAACCGGCGAAATTGCTGGCTAGCTTGCGAATCTGAGCGATGGTGCACGATAGATTGTTGAGATGCAGAATGTATCATTTCAGGACGAGAGTTAGGCAAATTGGATATTGCGAAAGTTGATGCAAAAATCTCTGGTATGATGCTTGGGGGAACGTTATGGCGTCGCAGGTCTTGTAAAAGTTCAAGCTCTTTTGTTCTGAGCTGAGAGAGCAGTGCTAATTGCTGTGTTCGCTCTTGTTCAGCAAACAAACTTAATGCTGCACCAACGTTGTCTGAAGTCCATTTTGGATCAGAAGTTTGCGCAAGGTAGCTAATGAACTGATGCGCAGTGGAAAATGCGGTTTCATGAGAGACAGATTCGGGCGGAGGAGGCTGCTTGAGAGGTTCAATAGGTCTATTAGGAGACGTAGGGTCAAAAGATGCAGTTCGATTGGGTGCGTAATGTTCGGGCTTGTCCGGGCCTGATGACGATGGATTCAACATTCGGCTAAGATGAGCAGAGAATGTGAAATTGAAGGATACTACCGAAGTAGGAGTTCAGCAATAAAGAGATTCTGCGCGGGTGTCCGGGACAACGAACTGCGAGGACAATTAGGTGAATATGTAAAATGTTTGTGAGAAGAAGTATTAAATCTTGTCGAAAATTTGAGTACTTGTATTATCGTAGTAATGTGCGTACCATCATACTTAGATGTATTAAGTAGTTGGATGTTATGAACGGTTTGACTTGTTTCGAGATATGCGCGGGTCGATCGAAACAATGTAGCTTCTTCGCTAGAAACGCAGTCGATTGCAATTACAATCTAGTTTCAGGTGACTCAAATTCTTTAGGAAAATGTACGTCCGAAACCGTCAAATATCTATGTAACTAATATGCAATATTAAGGGTCTTTCCAAGATGAAACTTGAACAGGCTGATGTACTAGAGTTCGTAAGATAAGCCTAAACTCCCACATCGCCCCCTATAGAAGCGTTGAGAAAAGCTTAATATGTCTGATTGAATTAATTAAAGTTCGAGCGTGATCTCGACAATGTAACGAAAGCAGTTTATCGTTAAACTAGAGCGGTATACGGCATAATATTTCCTTCGCGAGATTCTCAAGGACCCTCTGATAGGATTGCCAAGCTGCCAAACTTTCTACTGCCTCTTGTAGAGATACAATCGCACCCGTCCCGCCAACGATAATAGGCTTTGCGAAAATGCCCTAAATGCTTCGCTAGCGTTTCAGTGTGCGGCTTTTAGACGTTCGATTTTATTCTTTTCATCCAGGCATCACATTATAATGAAGCAGTGTATAACCGGGGTCACATAATAGTACAGTCACGTTCATTCTTCGCAATGGGAACGCCCATTTCTTGAAACGTCTGTGGACCTGTTGAACTGTGACCAGATCCAGTAGATGTTTCTGTGACAGCGGAAATATTACCAGAAGATCTCGCTGAATTACGAGAATGTAATTCTCTTTTATCTGTCTTACTCTCGGAGTTGATAACATTTACCCTCGAAGGCAAATTCTTCTGTGGGGAAGCTGCCACGCTGTTAATTTCACGTTCAATATCTGCCCAAGCCTTGGAGCTATATATCGGTGAATCGGTTCCCGCTTCCGAAGCGCTGCCGAGACCTGACGAAGGATTGTGCATATTAAGCATCTTTTCGCTTGGTGTTTGGCATTGATGTTCCTTTATTGGCTCAGGAATCAGAACAGTTTGCATCGAGTCATCAGCCAATAGCGGAGATTCTCCAAGCTTATCGGAGAGTTTCAATCTTGGTAGGTTATTGGGTTTCATTAGAGAGTTTGGTGATCTTGACCGCAGTTTCTGTTCAAGAGTGCTTGGGTTTAAGCTAACTGGTGTTGTAGGCAGAGGTTGCGGGTCATGTGGCAAAATTGTATATTGCTTTTCGGAAGGAGACCTTGGGGTCATTGACCACGATATAGGGCTTTTATTTTCCGGACTTGCAGGAAATGATTTCCTTGACGGCGATCTATTGGCATTTCGTCGATGTATAGAAGGTTTGTACATGTTCGGCGCATTATCAATCAAGTTGGCAGATTTTTCTCGCGCCTCAAATCTATCAGATGGTCTAGATGAAACCATCTTTTCGCTTTGCTTCCAGTCACTATCTTCTGGTGGATTTTGAGAAGGCCTCATTAATGAATTGCGCCTCAGATGAGTTTCCATGTTCTTTTCGTGGTCTTTTTGCGTTAATGTTCGTGATAGCGATAACTCAGATAATCTCTTGGCGGCCTCTGTGGAGCCAGCATCCTTAGCAAGCATGTACCATTTCGTTGCTTGAGCTTTAGATACCTGTAAGTAGATGCCTACTTCAAAGAAGTAGCCGATAGCAAACAGCGCAGCGCTGATCCCCGCAGTTGCAGCGCGCTGAGCAAAAAACACAGCAAGCCGTTCATTCTTAGGTAATATATCTCCGTATCCCGCAAGTAGCCACTTAGATAACTCCATGTCTGCTCTACGATCACCATAATAGGATGCTTGAAGGTAGCAATGTAGTGAGAGTTCTGGGTCAAAATTAAAGCCGAGCTGCGCAGACTGCCATGCGGTTCCAAGGGCAAACAGTGCTTGTGCATTGTAAAGCTTAGCAGCTTTAAGAATGTAGTACTTCGCAAGGATAGGGTCCACAGGAGAATCTATAACTTTCGGAAGTTGTATTTGGTCTTTCCATCCTGCTAAAAGAAGTCCATGAAGGAGAGCACTCTGCGAAAAGTCTCTATCAACACTATCCGCACTGCGCCTCAAATAGTGCATACCCGTTGAGACATCTACTGTATTGTTCAGGTCACCGATGAATCGTGAAATCGCAATACGGTAAAGAGAAGCCGCGTCGTGGCTATCACAACCTTGCATATAATAACATTTAGCTGATTCAATGTCACCTTTTGCCTCGAGTATTCGACCAAGTAAATATAATGCACGCGTGTTTCCTCTGTTGATAGCATGAAAACAAAGATCTATGGCAGTTTTGTCGTCTGAGTCGCGCTGTTCGCTCGCACATTTTGCAGTGTAGTAAAGGGCATTTGGATGCTGTTGTGCCGCTAGATGAGAGACTATGTCGTTTGCAATGGTGCAAACAGATCCTGAGATGTGAGTTATTCGTTTTAGTTCAAGGACATCTATGGCCCACGCTATTTGGGTGTTCACATCATCTGTGTGCATTATATCGGCTTTTTGAGCTTGAATCGTTTGGATTCGGGTATTCATAGGAGGCGGCAATCCCTCCGGTATATATCTGGGCACTGGTACGACTGCGGCGATCTCATCTGTGAGGGCCGTATCTAAGAATAACTGCGCCATGTACCGAAGAAACTTTGCGCTATTTTGCGGCAGTCGACCGTTAGAGGTATTTACGAAAAGTGAAAGTACACGTGTAACCGTTTGAAGATCAGACTGACAAATCTAAGCGAACGATAACCACACAAATAAATAAACACTATAGAGAATGAAGAGAGGCAAAGGAGAAGAAAGAGATCAGAAAGTAGTGGCTCGCGATAAATAAAAGGAAAAACTATGTGTACGTTGCAAAGCTTGGTTTGGCATTGTTAAAGGTCAGTCAGGCTAACCTTAAATAGAGTAGTACGCTATACGAGCTTCAGCCACGGTATGGACCCGTACAGAATGGGTCTGCTATATTATTTGATTACTGTGTATAATGATGTTGAATTTGCCATATAAAGTTCAGTGCTATGTATTATTTTAGCTGAAGTAGGTTATAGCGGAGAGATTGATGAATGGTTAGCCTGTAGATCGAGCGGAAGCTCTCCAGAGTACTTCACGCAAAACTACCCTGTGACTTCGAAGACGGAGCATATACCTACTCGAAGAGCTCGCGAAGGTAGCCATTATGTCACAGCGTCTACATTTGAAATGGCCCTCTTTCGTGAGACGATTATCGTCACATGATTATGCACATACACTTAATCTGCCGAAGACGGAGTTCCCATTGCGATCCGATCGCGCAAAGATAAAGTCGACGTATATACCACAGTGCACGGACGACCTCTACAAATGGCAACAAGCTAATTTAACTGACGAATCTCTCTTCATTTTACATGACGGTCCACCCTATGCAAATGGTAAAGTGCATATGGGCCACAGCCTTAACAAGATACTGAAGGATATCATTATCCGCTACCAACTAATGCAGCACCGGAAAGTATCGTATATCCCCGGGTGGGACTGTCATGGTCTTCCTATTGAATTAAAAGCACTTGAGAAGGCTGAAAATGCCGAAATGCTGTCTGCGCCAGAAACTAGGATGCTAGCTCGCAAGGTAGCTAAAGAAGCCGTTAATGATCAAATGGCCCAGTTCAAATCCTGGGGAATAATGGGCGACTGGAATAGCTCTTACTTAACGATGAAACTCGATTATGAAATACGTCAGCTTAAAGTACTCGAAAAAATGATTGCCCGAGGCCTTATATTCAGAAAGTTCCGTCCTGTTTATTGGAGTATCGAATCTAAGTCTGCTTTGGCTGAAGCAGAACTCGAATACAATATCCATAAAAGCACATCGGCCTACGTGAAGTTCCCAGTAGTGCACTCTGACATCCTTCCTAAGGACGTCAGTCTTCTTATATGGACAACAACGCCGTGGACTATTCCTGCTAATAAGGCAATAGCGGTGAACGCCACCTCGACATACACACTTTGCACTACCCTCAATCATGGTACCCTGTTAGTTGCATCTGACCTTGTTAATGAAGTCGCAAAGGCAATCGACGAAGAAGATTCAATGATTTCCACTGGTCAATCTTATTCTGGATTGCAGCTCGTAAACACCGCTTACAGACATCCACTTCCAATAAAAGCCAGTTCTGTTACTTTTCCTGTAATTTTAGCAGATCACGTTACAACTGAATCTGGTACAGGCCTTGTACAGACTGCCCCATCGCATGGTATGGAAGATTATCTCAGTGCACTAGAGAACGATATAGAAGTCAATTCTATCGTTGGAAACGACGGATGCTTCTCACTGCCAATGCCAGAAGGCTGGGAATTTCTGGCTGGAAAGAATGTTCTTCAAGAGGGCCAAATTGAAGTGATCAAGTTATTGAAATCTACTAACTCTGCAGCCAAGATCCAATCTTATAGACACAAATACCCCTTTGATTGGAGGCATAAAAAACCGGTCATCATCCGCGCTACCCACCAATGGTTTGCCAATGTGGAAGCAATCAAAGAAGACGCTATGAATGCTTTATCTTATGTTGAGTTTTATCCAAAGCACAGTAAGCACAGGCTGGAAGCTTTTACTAAATCCCGCGCGGAATGGTGCATATCCAGACAGAGAGTATGGGGAGTGCCCATCCCGGTCCTATATCGCAAAGACACAGACGAACCACTAATTACTTTGGAGAGCGTCTCTTACATTATAGAACAGATGCAAAAAAGAGGAACAGATGCCTGGTTTGACCCCGAAATCTCTACCAGTGCTTGGGTTCATCCTAAATATACAGATGAATGTAACAACTACTACCGAAAAAATGAGACAATTGATGTCTGGTTTGATAGTGGGTCGAGCTGGACGTTGATTGCAGATAAATACCCTAAAAGAGATATTCTTGCCGACGTTTACCTTGAAGGATCAGATCAGCACCGTGGATGGTTTCAGTCATCGCTTCTTACTGCTGTTGCCACTGCTCCTGAAGGGACTGTTCCTAAAGCTCCTTACAGGACTTTGATTACACATGGCTTTACGTTGGATGAAAAAGGTCAAAAGATGTCTAAATCTGTTGGAAATGTAATTGATCCCATTGAAGTGATTTACGGGAACGGCAAAAATATCAAGCCCACTGGCGTCGACGGGTTGCGTTTATGGGTTGCTCAAGCTGAATATGGCAGCGATGTTGCTGTCAGTGCTAAAATTTTATCTCAGATTGCAGACAGTATCAGAAAGTTGAGGACTACGTTTCGTTTTATTTTGGGTGTACTCAATACGAATGAACAGCCAAGTGCAATGGACTACAACGAGTTGCCTCAAATTGAGAGAGTAGCCTTATACGATTTAAGTGTTCTTCTCAAAAACTCAAAGGAGGCTTATGAAGACTATAGGTTTAGTCGTGTTGTGCAGATGTTGAACCACCATGTGAATGCAAATCTATCGGCTTTTTTTATTGATATAAGGAAGGATTCGTTGTATGCAGATGCCCCGAACACTATTACTAGGAAAGCCGCCACCTATTTCTTACAACAAGCCCTCAGAGTGTATCTTTCGATCCTTGGTCCCATATTACCTATCCTATGTCAAGAAGTGTGGAACTATTCACCTATTTGGTTTAAAGCAGGTATGGCTAGTCCATTTGAATTCGGTTGGTATGAATTGCCTCCAGCGTGGGCCGATGAAGAAAGTGCTGCACTTGCTGAAGAAACAGAATATTTGAAGCAGATCAAAACCACAGTGAATATCCTTACTCAAAGATTAAGGAAAAACCAAATTATAGGCTCAAATCTGGAAGCTAAAGTCACGCTATCTGGCAACTCTCCATTGCTGGCCAAATACGACGAGGACTTCCTTGCAGATTTATTTGTCTGCTCACAAGTCGACATAATTGAGTCTAGCGCAGTTCATAACCCTGATGAATATTGCATTTACATAGACACTTTGGACATATCCGTCCGTGTACATAAGGCTGATAAATGCAAATGCCCGCGATGCTGGAAATATTCATCCATCAAAGAAGGAGACCTTTGCCGTCGATGTGAAGAAGTATCCAGTCAGTTTTAAATACGACTACTGCAAAAGTGTCTAACTTGCCAAATAATCTTATATATCGTTTTACCCTATATATTAGGCCGCGAACGACTACAACTCAGAAGGACGATTGCGATCGGCCTTCTTATATCCCCGTCAGTAAAAACATTCATTATATCTAGGCGGCAGTTTCTGTTACCTCAGGAACGGTTTCAATATTTTTTTCTGCTGCCTTTGACTCGTCTTCAGGAGGCGCAACAAACCAGGGAATCTTTCCGCGCAGGAAATCATTGAGTACTAGTTTTGCCACCGAGGACTCATCTGCTTCGCCCCCTTTCAAAAGGCGACCATGCTTCTTAGCAATCAACGATAGAAATTCGACATCGTCTTTCCACATAGGTATGTCATAAGTTCTTATTAAATGTTTGTCTTGACATCTTGACAGAAGAGCAGGTATGTACTGTTCGGGGTTCTGAACATTTTCAATGCGAACTACACCTCGAAGTAAGATATCAGTTTCAGTATCCGACATGCTTGGTGGGACTACACCGGGGCAGTCAATGAGAAATATGCGTTTCATCAGAGTGATGTATTGCCATACCTTGGTTTCACCAGGGATGGGAGCCACAGTGCACACCTTTTTACTGCGAAGAGTGTTAATAACAGATGATTTTCCTGTATTCGGATAACCAACGAATCCTACAGAGATCTGTTTACGATCTTTGTGAAGCACAGCAAACTGTCTAAGCAGCTGAATAAGACTTCCCTTTCCAAAGGAGTTCTTAATATTAGCGTGAAACGCTAATGTCGGGTAATCTTTGGATAAATGTTTTACCCACGCAGCCTATAATGAAGTTAGTTGATGCTTTAATTCAAAAAAGAATATTACCTCACTGAAATAACAAACAGCCAGTACTGAATACATGTAGTCTTCCTAACCAAGCATAGCGAAATCAATTCTTCGCTGCGCAACTCTATAAAGACCGCTTCAAACAGATTGATCAAAACGATCAATGAAGTCGTCTGAAGCTCAATTTCCCACAGTTGTAACAGATATTATCCTACAGGTTAACAGGATATATCCTGACTATAACTGTGGCACAGTTTCGAATGCTTAAACGCAGTTGATCGTGTGCTAAATTGAATAAGCCAGTGCTGTTTGCGTGAAACGAGAGGAAAAAAAAATACTTACCGCTACCCATGTAGGAACAAGATCACACTTGTTCAAAACAAATATCAAATGCTTATGAGGTGCTTCCTTTTGAATATATCGTTCGACCGATTTGCATCGTGTTCCTGCGGGATCTCTAGCGTCCAAGACATGGACGATCACATCAGAAGAATCTATGACCTTGTACAGTTCAGTCCAAATACGCTTGGATTGACCTTTTGAAAATACAGCTTCACGAGCCTCTTGAATCCAATCAGTAGGATTGACTTCGTGCATGCGTTCGTCGTGCTCAAGTCTAGTCTGGTACTCTTCATGGACACGTTCGGTCTCTTGAGCAAACTCGTCCATGGTGGACGAAGAGACCTCAGTGCGTTTCCGGCGTGCCTTAGGGCCAAAAACATCACCGTAGGATTCAGTGTCTAACGTTTGAGCTTTAGCAGTTTTCGTTGATTCTTGCAGTAAAGACATCGGCAGCTTGTTGCGATGCAGAAGGACCGAGTAAGAGTCCTTGGATGTTTCGGCAAGGCTGTTGCGGAAATGTTCTAGCGACTCTTGCGATATTACTCGAGTGTTACCAAACCATTTTTTGTTTGGTTCGACACGAGCTTTAGGAATTTCAGTGGACTGGAAAGCAGCAGCTTTGATAATTTTACCGTCGGCATTGCGAACGGGGTTACCGCCCTTGTACATGTTTAGTCGCTTCAGTTTTTTGGCATCTCTGTAAAAATTTTCTCCTTTCACTTTCAGTGTCCCACTCACTTTTACACCTTCTTTAGCCCTGCGATTCTTCTCCTTCTTAGCCGTACCCATATTCGTATAAATGTTCGCCGGAAGGTCGAATGTGAAAAAGAAAAGATAGCTGCTACTATTTTTTTTTGCTTACCCTTTTGGGAAATCCAAGAAAAAAAAACTCCCACTAGCTAACCAATCACAGTGTTTGTTCAATGTAAGACTCACCCCGCTAATAGTTTTTCTTTATTACGGCAGACATTTTAGTTGTAGAATATTAACAATAGCAGGGCACATTATATACTCATGACGGCTCCGCGCGAAATCAAGCACAAGGTCATCACTACTGAACCGCCGAAGCTAGCTCCTAGCGAGGGTGCTAAACTTGCTGCAAAGCTGCGCACGCTTTCGATGTCCCCGACGGAATCCTTTCGTCCTACTGGACTAAAAGACGAATGGACTCCGACTTCCTGGCAGACAAAACCTATTCAGCAGGATGTAGTATACGACGATGCAGAAGCTGTGGAAAAGGCACTAGAGAAACTAGAATCATTACCGCCATTGGTCACACCGCACGAGATTAACAAGTTGCGCGAGAAGTTGAAAGATGCTGCAGAAGGTAAAGCATTCGTTTTGCAAGGTGGAGATTGCGCCGAGTTGTTTAACTATTGCACACAGGAAGCTATAGAAGGCCGACTTAAAATCTTATTGCAAATGTCCATGGTCCTTGTTTGGGGATTGAAACTTCCTATCATTAGAATAGGCAGGATCGCAGGACAGTTTGCAAAACCTAGGTCTAAATTAACGGAAATGATTCAGGGGCAGGAATTTCCTTCTTTCCGTGGCGATAATATTAATGGTTACGAGCTCGAAGATCGTACTCCCGACCCGGCAAGACTCGTCAGTGCGTATTTCCATTCTGCTGCCACTCTGAACTACATCAGAGGAGCGATTGCTTCTGGGTTTGCTGACTTACGCAGGTCATTTGAATGGGATTTTTCGCATGTACAGTCTTTTACAACACGTACAAGATACGAAGAAGTGGCAAAATCTATCAGCGAGATGCTCCAGTTCATGCATACAGTCGGTGCTGACCATTCGCAGCAATTAAACACGGTGGATTTTTTCACATCACATGAGGGCCTTCATTTAGAATATGAGCAATCACTGACGAGAAAACTAAAAGACGGATTCAGCAGTGATTCAGCGAGTTTTTATGATACATCCACTCATTTCTTGTGGATAGGTGACAGAACCAGACAGATTGATGGGGCGCATGTCGAATTCTTCAGAGGAATACGAAATCCTATCGGCGTGAAAGTGGGTCCTTCTATGAAAGATTCAGAATTGGTAGATCTTTTAAATATAGTTGATCCTAATTTCGAGACCGGAAGAGTTACCTTGATCACGCGATATGGCTGCACGAAGATAAAAGATCATTTGAGTAGTCAAATTGAAGCAGTGCGAAATTCAGGACACAAAGTGGTGTGGATGGTCGATCCTTGTCATGGCAATACCAAAATCTCTCCAAAGACAGAGCTCAAAACTAGATACCTAGCAGATATCTTATCTGAGTTACAGCAGGCTTTAGAAATACACAGTGAAAACAACAGCAGGGTATCCGGTGTACATCTCGAATTGACAGGGGATGCCGTGACTGAATGTATTGGTGGTTCAGAAGGCCTTGAGGATGAAGATTTGGTAATCAGATATCTGACCGTATGTGATCCGCGTTTGAGCTCTAATCAGAGTTTAGATGCTGCTTTCTTGATTGCCGACTGGTTTAAGAATAACAATGCATGATCTGTACATTAAGATACCTAAAGTGACCTGACCTGATGTTAATTTTTATTTTTAATTTTTATGTAAAAGTGATGTCGGGTAACGAGGAAATGCTTCCAAGGCATATTCTGTTATAGGCCCCCACCAATTTGAAGAATTTGCCTCATACCAAATTATAGTGTCAGCGAGACCACTCTCGAAAGACACATATGGTTTCCAGCCAAGAGATTCTATTAGTGATGAGTTCATGAAATATCTTGAATCATTATATGGCCTGTCTTTTGTGAACTCTATAAGATCTTCAAGTTTACGATCGAACAATGAAGGCATTGCCTTTATAATGGCTTGACAAACATCAATGTTAGAAAGTTCAATCTCAGAACCAATATTGTATACCGATGCTATCTTGCCATTATGCAAAATTAAATCTATAGCTGTAGCAAGGTCAGTGCAGTGTATGTACCTTCGCTGGTTGAGGCCAGAACCATGAAGGGGCACCTTGGAACCACGAAGCAAGCTCATAATAGCCTTTGGTATTAATTTTTCAGGAAACTGTCGCGGGCCATATACGTTATTCGTTCTCACAAACATAGCTGGAATGTTGAATGACTTCATATACGCATGAACGAACATGTCAGCAGCAGCTTTAGAGGCAGAATACGGATTCGTAGGTTCTAAGGGAGCATTGCTGGTGTTGCAGTATGAGTCTCCATAGACCTCATCGGTTGACATATGCAAATAAAGATCAACAGAGCGCTCGCGTAAACATTCTAAGATTACTTGTGTTCCTATCACATTCACATTGGTGAAATCAATAGGTATTTCCAGCGAAAGGTCGACGTGCGTATTGGCTGCTAGATTTATAACAACATTGATATCATAATCCTCAAGAGCGCGCTCTAACGCGTTTTTATCAGTAATATCGCCTTTCACAAAAACAACATTGTCACACAAATACGGCTCTATATTCTTCAGCTGACTGCAATATGAAAGACAATCGAAACATACTATTACATATGATGGGTATTTCGCCGCGATATGTTCGATAAGCGCCGACCCACTATAAAAAGTTAGTACTATGTTAGTATCTAGCTAATAATCAAACTCACATAAATCCTGCACCTCCTGCGATCAGGATATTATTCTTTTTCGAGGGCATTATCCGTAAATGCGATTAGTAGTAGTTAGTAGCTGTGGTGTGTTGTATGTATTACTAGCCCCCTTTTGGGACCTTCAGCCTTTCTAATCAAAACAAACCACTATAAACAGTCAACATTGAATAAACCAATAACTGTCCCAATACTGGTAGCATATCGCTTATAAAGCGTATATACCAAAGTAAATTATACGCGCTTTTGCAATGACTGGTCAGGATCACGGCTACTCGTCCCCTTTGGGCTTTACTTCTCTCCACGACACGCCCTCTCGCATCTCCACTATAAAAAGAATCTTCGAAGGCTCAATTGATGAAACTTCTAGCACCAATAGCCTGAAATCTTTTTCTAACGACGTCTCTTCTGCTACCGATATCAATGGCAATAGCTCTACTACAAACGAGCATTCTCACTCTACTGCTTCCTCTACACCATCAAGTTCCACGTTTCAATCAGATATATCAGCTGCACCTGTATCGGTCACAAAATCCAGAACAAGTGTGGACAGTCACACAGATGCCACATTGGATTCACTAACGAAATCTGATGCTCCTCAATTGATATCTAGCAACCTTAGCACCAATACAACCATTACATCCCCGTCAACATCTTCGAATATCTCTTCACTAAGCAACTACAACACGATGAACACTATACTAGTGGGATCCGATAACCTAGCCAATCATAAAAATGATGAAGTTGAACTGATTCTCTCTGAGGCCGAAAACTCAGATTCTTCTCTTGACAGGTGCACTGTTTCTATATCAGATTCAGAAGATTTCCTTCCTTCATCGGACCCTGTACCAGGCCCTTTCAGAACCCCTGTGCCAAACAAGCTATTCTCCACTCTTGCAAACGGTGGCTCCGTCGTTGATACCATTGCAAGAAATAAAGATATGACAATACGGGAAGAATCAGCACAAATCACTCATTTGAAAAATGAGATATTCCGCTACCAAATGAGAGTCCATTTCTTGGAACAGCGAAGCGACAGGTGCCTGCCTGAAGGTCTTCGTGAACTTGAGGAAGAAAATATGCGTCTCGCAACCGAAAAGCGTTCATTGGAAAAGAAATTGGAACAGACTCGATTTGATCTCGGTAATAAACTTGAAAAAGAAAAAGAATTACGTGCGTCTGACCAGCAGGAATTGGCCGGCCTGCGTGAAGAAAACGATCTCTTAACGGCTGAACTGCAAACTTATAAAGATGCTCTAGAACAATTGGAGCATTCTGATTCTTTCCGAATGCCCAATGGCAGTAGATCAGGCACGTATAAAGATATAGTTGACATTGATGAAGCTAGTGATGATTACGCTTCTCAAGGAGGACACTTATCCGGTATGTCTATGAAATCTGGTGTTGCTTCTGCGGATTATAATTTTCCAGACTACTGTTCTGATATCCCCAATGCACTTTCTCACGAAGAGGAGCTGCATATGGCTGATATTAATAGAACTAGGCTTGAGAATGACAAGTTTGATTTACAAAGTAAATTACGAAAAGCTCAACTTGAGAATGAGTACCTCGAATCAGAATTTCAGAACGCCACATATTTGCTCGAAGAGTTATCAACCGAATGCGTCACCCTTAAAAAAGACCTTGAGCGAGCAAAAACTCACAACATGGAATTGGAAAAACAATTAGTTGATAAAACTGACAGCCTACGCGATCAGAAGGAGCGCTTAGAGAGAGAAATCAAGTTCCTCGAAAACAGAGTTGCTGTACTTGATAGCGAAAATGAGACATTTGCGGCAGAACTGGATGATAAATGCGCGGAAATAGAGTCCCTGAAATGCAAAGCATCTCAAATTGACGAAATTATGGCTGAAAGAGATGATGCTGTTCAGAAGCTTCATACTACAAGAAAAGAGCTGGAAAAGTCAGATTCTGAGGTAGAAAGGTTGCTACTACTAAAAGACAATATGGAGGCTGATTTGCTAGAGACGACTTCCTTGTCTCACGAGTTTGAGCATAAGTTTAACGAAGCAAATGAAGCTAAGATTGATGCTGAACACAAATTGACAGAGGCTTTAAATCAACTTAATGACACAAAGGAACAAATTAGCAGCGCTACTAAGTCACTGGAATATGAACGTGTCTCTAAGAATGAGATTTTGGCAGAACTCGCTGACGCTAAAACCGCTATGACGAATTCAAATGACGCCAAAGAAAGAGAAATAAGCGAAATGACTTCAGAACTTGCATTATTAAGGCAGGAGCTCAAGACATTGTTATCTGAACAAGCTAAGCTTGAAAGTGTTTTAAAGGAGGTTGCTTCTCCTTCTCTTTATACAAAAGAAGTGGCTCGTGGAGATTTACCAGAAAGCACCATATTGGATACCGCTAATCTATTGGTAAGGGAGCTAAAGAAACAGAAAGACTCTTTGAGATCAATGCAAGATCAACTTATTGACAAAGATAAAGAGATCGAAGAGTATCAGACCAATATTGAGCGCCTTGCGACTCGTGCTATTAGATATAAGAATGAGTTGACCAAGTTAAGCACAGGTGCACAGGAACGGGCCGCATCATTGAGCGCTGCAGCTGCCAAAGACACACTCCTTCTAAAAACGCTTAAGAAGATTACGTCAGTACTTGAGCCAGAAAATAATAAAAAGGGCGACTCGATTGACATTACTAGTGATTTTACTGGTTTTAGTCGGTACTACAGCGAAGTTGTAGACAGACTTATTATGTCAATGAGAAGTTTTGAGATTCAGCATCAAGAGATACTTCGGAAGATTAAGAATGAGTATAGCAAACTGAACACATGTGTTGTGAAGGTTTCTGAGAGGTTGAGTGAGCTTGAGAAGACTGCTGCTTCTAAGGAGCAACTTTCTGAAAACTCAACAAACGCGCATAGTAGGGATTTGACGAACGAAGAGTTGCGGAAGATATGGAAAGCTGAACGAGAAAAGCGAGTTAGAGAGTATGAGGGATCGAAGGTGCGAATCGAAGAAATTAAAGGCGAGAATGACAAACTTCGAGCGGAACTCAATGTTGCAAGAAAGCAGTTACATGAATTCAAGTCGATTTCAGTAACTAAGGTATGATTATTAAATTGTACTAAACTTTTAAGCTTTAATTAATGGCTATGGACTACGTGCATGTATTAATAGGATTGCTTCATAATATATTGGAGTGTGATATAGTTTTCTAGTAAGGATAATCTGAAAACAATAGTGATAAAGATATCTTAAAATCCCCAAAACAATTATAGATCCATGTTTGTGCTTTTCAAATCAAATGAGCGTTAGTTTCGTAAAGCAAGACGATTTGTCTGCGCTATGACGGCATTATTTTCACATAAGCGGAGTATTTTTCTTCTTCTTTTAGCAGAGGTCAAGAAGGGGATGTAGGGCACAGGCGATAAACAATGAGTAGACTAGTCAAATGTGGTTTTCTTACCCTTGAAATCAGAAGTGGCAGTCTTTTTGTATGCGGGAGACGAAGTATTGCTTCTATTTCCACCAGCAGGAGAAAAACGACCAGGGCTAGAAAACTTCTTTTGCCCAGAGAATCTGTTATTGTTACCTCCAGAATTAGTTCTAGGCTGAGAGTAATCCAGACGAACAGCACGTCCTTGAAGGCTCTGGCCACGCATACCTTCAAACCCAGCTTTAGCGTCTTCGATAGTAGCAAATTCGACGTATCCGAATCCCTTAGGTTCTCCGGAATCGATATGGGTCGGAAGGCGAACGCCTTTAACATTTCCAAATTCAGAAAAGGCCTCAAAGACAGTATCCCTATCAATTCCAAAAGCAAGGTTGCCTACAAAAAGAGTAGTAGAAGGCTCTGAAGTAGAATCGCCGAACTTCTCAGCTCTCTTGCTGGTGCGATCGCCAGACTGTTCTGGTTTTGGAGTAGAGATATCAACATTCAAAGTCCTGCCGTCAAGTTCATAACCCTGCATTTCAGAACAAGCCTTCTTTGCAGAAGCGGAATCAGCAAAGTCGATATAGCCATACCCACGAGATTTGCCAGCGTTATCATATATGACCCTTGAACTGACAATCTCGCCGTATGAACTGAATAGATCAGCTAATTTTTCTTCGTCTAAAGACCAAGGGATTCGACCAATAAAAAGTGTCTTGCTTTCGTTGTCAGACCGAGATTTAGCTTTCTTAGCGGCAGGTTGAGCTTGCGATTCCTCGAATTTTCTTTTCTTTGGTTTCTCCTCAGCTTCAGACTCCCATGCAGATGATGAATCAGAGTCGGAGTCAGAGTTGGGGTCAGAGTCGGAGTCGGAGTCGGAGTCGGAGTCAGAGTCAGAGCCAGAGTCAGAGCCAGAGTCAGAATCAGAGTCAGAGTCAGAATCAGAATCAGAATCAGAATCAGAATCAGAGTCAAGTGCAGCAGATGCAGCCTTACTTTCCGCTTTAGAAGTAGGTTTAGTCTGTGCATCTGTATCTGAATCTGAATCTGAATCTGAATCTGAATCGGGTTTAACAGCAGCTGTAGATGCCTTCTTACTAGAAGGCTTATCAGAATCTGAATCGGAATCTGAATCGGAATCGGAATCGGAATCGGAATCTGAATTAGAATCGGAATCTGAATTAGAATCGGAATCAGTGTTGCTCGATTCGCCTGATTCGCTAGAATTATCAGAATCGCTCGAATCGCTGGATTCGCTGGAATCAGAATCTTTCGATTCTATTACCTTTTTCCGAGGATTCATTTCTTCTTCAGAGGATGAAGAATCGGAGCTTTCACTTGAAGAGGATGCAGTTTTCTTCTTCGAAGAAGAAGGTTTCGGTGCTTGTGCCTTTTTTGAAGGCTTAGTCTTTGATTTAGAGTCGACGCTTTTAGCCATAATTACAAATACTATATTTCAGCAAAATGATAATAGATATCTTATACTATAGAGTAGCAACAATAATAGCAATAGATAAGTATAAAGAAGTAAAAGTAAAAAAAACCTATATGGGTTATGCAAAAAAAAAAAAAAAAATTCGAACTTTAACCTTAACCTTATTTTCTCTTCCCATCGCGCTTACAATTAAAAAAGTTATCACTACAGTGCGATCTATATTGCATACATAACAGGCTAACGCTTAGATACAATATATCTGATGTATATAATTGCGTACATCTTAATCGCAAAATAGTTATGTTATTCAGATATTCTTTAAAAAAATGCCTCGAGCCGGATTCGAACCGACGATCTTATCATTACTAGTGATACGCCTTACCAACTTGGCCATCAAGGCTAGAAACTAGTACAAACGTACTCCAGAACTATAGGTTGTGCTATTTGTGAGCTTTTAAATATAAATCAGAAATACGTACTGCTATATCAATGTTTTTTACAAAATAGAACCAGTGTGATCATTATATTCGTAAAATACTCGTTCACAACTATGATACAAAGTAGAATAGCCAGGTAACACGTCATAGAACGGGTTGATTCTAGTACGATAAGTTGTCGTTCCATTTGCCATGATCAATGTATTCCTTATAGATGTTCCGAAACAAACTGGCACCAGTAACAGATATCCTAGAAGTAATAGTAGCTAAACTTTCTGGATTTTGAGTATCAAGCATCTCGAAAACTGTGCTTTGTATAATTGGTCGCAGTATGAAAGGTAGCTTGAAGTGCAACGATAGCTGGACGTATCGAGTAATAATAAGAGCGACAAAGGGTACCAATGCTTTTCGCTCGGTAACTAAAGATACAGTGAGCGAGTTGGATTGTTTTTGAACCTGTGCCGTCAATGGCGAAACCAATATAGATATTAGTCTTTGGAATGCAAAAGCACAGTTTATATTACCCATATGACACTTGGCGCGTTCATCTAGTGTCCATTTCGCTCGTTGGCAACTTCCAATCTTTGTACTAGGAATATCATATAAGGCTTCCATAAGAATGTTCACGGCATTGACGAGTATAGAATGACGCCCTTGAAATCTGAAGCGTGCGAATGATAGAAAATCAGAGAGAGTTTGGCAACAGGAAATGTACAGAGAGTCGGCTTCGGCATAAGTGTCTGAAAGAAGATATTCAGGACCGGACACGCTGAACAGGGAGCTGCAAATAGAGACCACAATTTCAAATGTAGATTGTCGAATTAAACTGTTTGACAGTTTTTTCGCAAGGATAAACCGTACAGTACTCAACATTGTAATGACAACATCTGCATCAATCTGCTCTTCAAATTTAACATAACTCAGCACAACCAAGCATGCCAAAAATATAATTACCGAGCTGTTATATGCTTCAGGTGTATCACGTAAAGATAATCCGTAAATTGTTAAAATATTAACCAAACGGATTAGTGTTATAAATTCCTGCGGCCCCTCAGAAGTAGATTCTAACATTCGCTTGATGTGTTCAGTGACGCCAGTAAGTTGGACATCGCTCAATTTCTCAAAGTATTGCCCTAGACTAGTATCGGCCTTAGAAGTGAAAAAGTTTCGCCTCATTTTCAAGTAAACACCCAAAACTTCATGAGGCGAATGATTATAGTTAAAGTGAGTATACGCTCGAAACGCTTCGGTGTAACAGTTAGTCAATTCAAAACCTTTGTGAGGATGATGCGAAAGACAGTACGTTAGATAGTCGGCAAAAAATTCACAGTATTTCTCTTTATCCTGAAGTGTGGCACTTCCTTTGACCAAATCATAACTTATAACAAGTTTCGAAAAGTAGGGAATCAAGTATTCATACTCATACTCAGTTTTGACCATGTGTTCCATGAAAACTCCGTTGGTTTTTTGGGTGCATTCAAGGAGTTTACTCAGATTCTTAGCATTTAAAGCTTCAGTTTGCTGAATTTCCAATAGGTGCTGGAACAAAGCTGCGCAAGTTAACCAGATATGTACCTGTGTCTTACCAATTGCGCTAGCGGCGGTTGCGTTGTGCAACTCTTCTCTGCAGGTATTCAGGGCATTAGTGATCTCTTTGTAAATGCAGTTAGCAAGCTTGGAATTAGGAACAGAGCCGATCAAAGATAAAAACAAATTTCTAAGCTTAGCAATTGTGAAATCGGCGTCTTGGTTTTCAAACTTGGGCTGCAGTTCCAGAATAAAGGAAGACTTTCCAAAGTTGTCTTTTAGATCATGAACAGTCAACAAATCAATGGCATTCCATAATAGTTGTGTTTCCTTTTGATTAAGACCATGCATAGGATAATTCATGAGGTATTCCAGTAAAGAAGAAGCGTGGTTGACTTCAAAAGTGCGGTAATCCAAACATGTCAACAGCTTAGCAAACCTTGCCACCGAAAAAGTAGAAGCTTCAGAAGGTCTATAAGCGACTATCATTTTAGAAAATATTAAAGCACCCTCTAGTACACGTGCTTCATAAAGATAGTCTGTGACTTCATAGAAATTATCGGTAGCAAGTCCATCTTCAGTAAGCAACTTCTCTAAGAAAAGTTTTAATACAGATCTGCTCAGTAATGTGTCAAATATCTCAGGGAACCGTCGCAAAACAAACATTATTGCAAAATCGCTTACTTTCAGCGTATAAGGCGTTTTAATCCAGCTATGAACATAGTCAGACATCGTATCTTTGGACTTTAGTAAACTTTTAAAAGAACTAGACAGATCAAGTTCATTAAAAGATTGATCGATTTCTGCTAATCGAAAAGCTGACATGCATATGTAAATCGAAGAGCAAGGTAAATGCCTAGAGAAGAATAGTGATAAACCAGAAATTCCCACGTTTTCAATAATTGAATAGTCACTTAAACACAAAAGTGAGAATAGATATGTCGACCGCGATTCTGATTCGGAAACACTAATTAGACAACTCTTCAGCTCCGATTCGTATATTTCTTGAACATATTTTCTATCAAATACTGAATCAGCAATTCCATAAATCAGCGCAATATTAATGTAGAAGATACCATCTGTTGTTTTGCTTAATCTGTGCGATTCTTTAAAATACTTTGTTAAAAATTGAGCAGAACAGTATAATTTGCAAGAACGAGAAATTTCGCGAAGCAGTATATCGTTAATGATTCTTTGAAAAGGAATACCAGATTCCAGTAATTTAAAGAGAAAATCAATATAGTCTTCGAACCGTCTATTTTGAGTGTACAGTTCCAATATCTGCGTCAATAAGTTTGCCATAAACAAAGGATCATCCACAATGCATGAATTTATAAACATTATCAGCTCGTTCTCCAAAGGAAATACAAGATTGCCACAAACAGCAAGTATATGTTGTAAGATTTGTATAGGGTATTTCTTGCCACTAAGGACTTCGCGTACAATATCAGAGCACATTGTGGTACTGATCTTTATGTTAGCCTCGCTAGCACAACGAAATATATCTAGTGCATGCAAAGGAGAGCTATAATAGAGATATTTCAATAGATGGGCGGCTATATCAGAATAGTCCGGCCGTTCTCTTATAGCCTTGTAATTGGATAGTATGGAAAAGAGTTTAGGAAGTGCCTGATAAATAGCATTTTGCGTCCTTTCATTGTTCACAGATCTTATGGTTAGTTCAACCCATTTCTGCATTTTTTCAGGATTGAACTTGTCAGGTAAATCTGAGAAAAGCCCTTGCGATATCAGCTCGTTGAGACAATGCTCACTCCACACAGCATACCGTTGTTGGTATAGAAGAACAAAGGGCAACAGCTTTTCAGATAATAAGTATGAGCGTTGTTCTTGGGGCAAAGAGAGCATAAGCAGGAACTTGTAGTAGATAGAAACCAGTGCAGAGAGGTGCGATTCGCTGAATTGGTAGGAGCTTGTTTCAGCAAGAGCGAACAAAGATCCCACAAACCTGAAAGCAAGTTCAGAATCTAGTTTTCTAAAGCCGAAATTAAAATTAGAATCAAGAAATTGCAACAGATCCGATATTTGTTCAATTAAATGAGCAGAAACGTTATTCGAGAGCGCATTATTACAGGTAGAAGCTATAATCTTGACAAGGTCTCGATGACGAAGAGAAGACTCGAGCGATCTTTGATTAGAGAATGATTTCATGATCACTAGCAGTGTATGCCAAGCTTCAGGATCAATTAGAGCATCTGATTTGTCAGAACTCGCTCGATCTAACCACCACTCTAACAGAAACTTTTCTCGGTTTGGGAAAATCAGATCGACTTGTTTAAGTAGCGATTGTGCTGTTTCTAACTGATCGCCAAATGCAACGTTACGATCTCTAAGGCTCTTAGTAATAGAAACAGAAGATTCGAAGGTTCGATTCATTTCGAAGCGAGTTCAAGTGAATCTTATGTGGTTGATTCGCAATATATATTTTTCCGTTTTTCTATATCTTGGGAGATAGAAAAACTACCCAAAGTGGTACGTTACCTGCACGGCCAGGTTACACAATATTTCTGTTTTACGTAATCATTTCTGGCTTTCCAGACCTTCAGCAGTTTTTGTAAATATCGTCACACTGTTATATTCGATTAATTAAAACTGTTTATTTTGACGCGCTCGCAGCTTAAATTTGTCCTGTTAAATTAGCTGTCCCTTTGCCCCTGTGCTTCTCGACCTCCCTGCGATTGACCGACAATAGGCTTTGCTTTAGCTTGCATAAATACCCGCGAATTAAAATCCCGCAATAAAAGAGAAAGAAATAAAGACATCGTAATCTTTAAATCGATTTTATTTAGCTGTCTTTATAAATGATTATGCGTCCACAGCTCTTGAAACTCGAAGACTTCGACATAAGCCCGCATACTGGCTTTTTACCTGAAGAGTTACCGATCAGTCAGCTCGGCGAATACTTCGCAGTGTGGGAGCACCTTGCTGAAGATCTCCCCAGTTTACTCATGTCAAGGACTTTGAGAGCTGCTGTAGACTCTATGCCCCTATTGGATCCTGCTGATCTCCCCGATATTCGCCATTACCGGAGAGCTTATTCTATTCTGGGTTTCTTGGTTCACGCCTACATATGGGAATCGCAGCCACCTAAAGACCACATACCTGAATGTCTCGCTAAGCCTATTCTTTTTGTTGCCGAAACTCTTGAACTACCGCCGACAGCTACTTATTCCGGTCTATGTCTTTGGAACCACAGGCTAACTCATACCGCTGAAACACTCGCTGGATGCGGCTACGATAATTGGAACCTGAACACACTCGCAACCATTACAACTTTTACAGGCGGATTCGACGAGTCTTGGTTTTATCTGGTGTCAACCGTTCTGGAAAAGGAAGGCGCTTCTTGTCTCGTGCACGGTTTGCGCGCTCATGAAGCTATCATCCAAAACGACCCGCAGTCTCTCACAAAAATACTTCAGGCTCTTGCCGAGACAATCGACCACCTCATACCCATACTGGGACGTATGTACGAACAGTGTGACCCTCACATATTTTACTACCGGCTAAGACCTTTTTTGGCTGGTTCTAAGAATATGGCCCCTGCTGGTCTCCCAAACGGCGTGAAGTATGGTTCTGAGGATTTCTACCGTGCATATTCTGGAGGCTCAAATGCTCAGTCGTCGCTTATACAGGCGCTGGACATATTTCTAGGGATAAGACATTTAGAAACTTCCCCAAATCGTGAACCAGCAGTTACTGACGAAGATAACAAACCAGGATATTCTGCACCTGAAAAGGAGAACTCGTTTATCGTTGACATGAGATCCTATATGCCTGGCCCACATAGGAGATTTTTAGAATCTCTCAGCGCGAGTATTTCTATCAGAGATTACGTTGTTGATAATAGCCAAAATGTACCTGGTCTATCTCTCGCTTATGATGCTTGTTTAGCAGTCTTGCGCGCTTTCAGGGATAAACATGTTCAAATCGTTAGTCGTTACATTATTGCTCAAGCTTCTAATAGTCGGACTGGTGCTTCAGATAGAACAGCTTCACCAAGGCGGACCGGTCTTGCCTCAACAGATTCCAAAACGGGAGCTGCACTTGGAACTGGCGGTACTGCTCTTATGGCGTTCTTGAAGCAAGCCCGTGACGAAACTTCAGATCCTGCTGCTGGTTCATGGGGTCGCAGGTTGTTACGTACTGGCCCTTCACTTATATATCGCCAACCTGAACGCGCGAATTCTAAACTGCGAGGTCTCGCTGAAAACTGGGTTAATGACGGTGACGATAAACTCGTGGCTGACGCATGATGATGACGGGGTAATTTGTGTCTTTTATGTACAATATATTGTGATCTGGGTTACAGAACATGGAACATATGAATAGGTATGTAAATTCGTAAACTTGAACTTTTTTGAACTGATCTATGCAAACAAACAAATGGCTCCTCGCCACCCATTGTTAACGTTATACTGCAAGTATCGGGCCTTCACCTCCGGTTATTCTCATGGACGCAAGGTCCGGTAAGTAATTATAAAACCTCTGCATAATTTCAGAATGAATATGCTCTCTTCTATTGGTCTCTATGTCAGCGAGATGAGCATTGTCTTCCTGAAGCTCAGCAGAGTCGTCATAGAGGTCGATATCAGCGAATGAAGAAAGCGGTTCTGGTTCTTGCATAGCACCAGCAGCCGCTGCAGAGGTCGCAGTCGTCGTCGCTGCTGCTACAGGCGCATTCGGTGCATAGATATTAGTATGTTGTCCCATGGGGTTGTGATTTGTATTGTCTGAGTCAGTATCACTTGAAAGATCGTCGTAGTCGTAAGGCGATTCTAGATTGGGCTGCTCTGTTGTGAGCATAGATCGATAGTGTGTTGAAGTAACAGTTTCAGGTTGCACACTACTGTAATTAGCAGAAGATTCCAATTTCTTTTTTAGAAACTCGTTCTCCTGCTTTAGGTCTGCGTTCTCCGATATAGATTTCTTCAAGGCTGCTTCTAAGCTTCCGATTTGTTGCAATAATTCATCATTTCGATCTTGGGAACTCGCGTATTCAACCATTCCTGAACCACTCGCAGAGTTGGCATCAATACCTGATGTATCGTCGAAATTCGTTCTTGATTTCATCATTGAAACATACCGCGATGCCATCTCTTTGGCGGTAGTTTCAGGACCTGCCACGAACGTGATGGCTTCTGATGACGGTTTAGAGGCAGTGATCTTTGCGTGTGCTAATTCCGCTTTCAATTCGGTGCATTCGGTCTCGAGTTCGACAATTCGAGTTCTAAGGGCCTCGACTTCAGCATTGGAATCGATCGTAGCAGTCGTTTTCGCGTTCGAACCAATCCTCTTTTGTAGTTGTGCCACGCGCGCTCTAGCAGCAGCTAACTTATCAGGAGCACTCATAATAGCTGTTTATCTATCTATGTATCTAACAGAATGCTAGATCTGGCTCTAAACAGTCACGCAATCTCGCAGCAATACTAACCGCAACTTTACCCCACAATGTATGGCCGATAAATGGTGTGCGCTGTTACTACAAATCTCTGTGGGACATTGAAGCCCTGCTATTGGTTGGTTGTGCTTTTCTACTCCCTTCTTGAACAGCTCTGTTGGGGGTTAGTGCACCTTTTAGGTCTCTATAACCTTTCTTTGTTTTGTCCGACCCTATCCGCTGCTGAATTGCTGCATAATATAAATTACGTCAACCGAATATAAAAGTAAGTATTATTCTTGCGTGCAATTGCTTCAATGACGTCATCCGCTGCGTGCGAGTTTCCCAAATAAGGCCTACCTGACCAGACATGCTCAACGATGAATTCACCATCGCGTTCATGACCGAGACTTGACCTGCACTACTTGCCCTCAAGTTAAGCGCAACATATCTCATCCTATTTGCATTTATTCATTTTATGTGTCAAATTCAACTGCGTGGTGCTTCTGTTCTTCGCTGAATATCTACAATGCATTTTCGCTTCTGTTCGGGGTTGACCGGAGAAGAGGGGGGGCCCTTGGCTATCATCCAGGTATACGCGTCAAGTAACCAGCAATCACGTTTAACGTTTCGTTTCTATTATTCTTTTTCAGCAACTAACTGCTTTATTTCCTTTATTAGATGTCTGTACCTGCTTACTCCGATATCGCTAAGCCTACTGGAGACTTGCTCTCCCGTGACTTCTACGCGGCTGCTGCTGCTAACCTTGAGATCAAGACCAAGGCTCCCAATGGCGTTGCTTTCACTGTCAAGGGAAAGCAACCAGTTCAAAACGGTGCTATTTCTGGTACTCTTGAGACCAAGTATGCTGACAAAGCGTCTGGCTTGACCCTCACTCAGGGATGGACTTCGGCAAATGTCCTCGAAACAAAGGTCGAACTTTCCGAGGCTTTAGTTCCCGGATTAAAGGGAGAGCTCGCTACCTCATTCCGTCCTTCCCTTGGAACTAAGACGGCTAGACTTGGTCTTTACTTCCGTCAACCCGCTATCCACTGCCGTGGTTTCTTCGACTTACTGTCCGGCCCATCATTTGTTGGTGATGCTGTTGTCGGACACGACGGATTCCTTGCTGGTGCCGAATTGGGATACGACGTTGTCGACGGCCGTGTTACTAAGTACTCTGCTGCTCTCGGATACGCTGTTCCTCTTTATTCCGCAGCTATTAATGCTGATTCCAACTTGTCTGTGTTCTCCGCTTCGTACTTCCATAAGGTTAACCCCTCTGTCGATGCTGGAGCCAAGGCCACCTGGGACTCCAAGTCCACTGCTCAGGGCGTGAAAATGGAGGTCGCTGCCAAGTATGCTCTTGACAAGGACTCTTTCACCAAGGCTAAGATCAACAACAACGGTCTTGCCAACTTCTCTTACTCGCAGGTTCTTCGTCCTGGCGTCCGACTTGGCCTTGGTCTTGCCGTTGACACTCAGCGTCTGAGCGAAGCTGCTCACAAGGTTGGCTTCTCTCTTACGTTCGAAGCCTAAGCGCCTTGTAACCACTTAGAGTTTAGTTTCACCTATTTTATGTGTGTTTGTTTTCCCACTGTTAACTAAGCGGCTCACAGATGTCGTAGTTAAGTGCGTATACATACGTGACCTCTTCTGTATCGTCATTAGAATGTTATTTGCCACCGATAAGTGCGATGATTGTGGTCAGAAAGAGCACCGAAGAACCTGTAATGAACCGCATAAGCCCGTCGTGTTTCTCGCTGCGTCTTTCTTGCTCTCTGCGGATATCGTGCTTGTCCTTTAGCGTCCTTTCTCTGTGATAGTGCTGTTTGAAGTGGCGGTCGTGGTCAAAATGAGGCACTGATCCACTTGAATAATCAAATGGTTTTCCTTGACTCCATTCAGGTCCGGAAGGTGAGTATTTCGGTCGCTCCTTACTGCTGCCTGTGTAGGCAGTGTTGCTTCGTCGAACTCTAGATCGAAACATGTTAGTACTGGTCGCAGATCTGTTCCGGAAATACGCGCCACCAGAGCTGTATGGAGCTCGCACTGTGCGATTTCTGCTCGTGTTATCGTACTCGCGCCGCTTTGCAGCATCGCGCAGGACGTCATACGACTCCTTTACGCGAAGAAACTGTGCTTTGGCATTCTCGCACTCCTCTTCTGAGGCCGAATGAAACTTGTCTGGGTGTAACTTTTGGCTTAGTTTATAGAACTGTCTTTTTATGTCGAGCACGCTTGCGTCAGGTTTGACTTGCAACACCTTGTAGTGATCAACGTACGACTCGTTAGAGTAATGGCGAAGAGCCGCACACCGGCTTCCTTGTGCGAAACCGATCCAAGTCTTGCGCGTCCAATCCATATCGTAAACAAACTACTATTAGCACATGCGTCTATGTAGCAGTATGTATTTTCTGCGGTCTAGAACAATATACCGATCTGAGTGGCTCGGGCCCGCCCGTAGTGAACGGTAGCTGGGTTTGCTTAAAGCTTATTTATACTGCAAGTTTTTTACTTCCACTACGATCTGCCAAAGAAGTACTATTGCCGTACGCAACGTATTAAAGTGAAGCGCTGCTATTTGTGCAATCTCATTATCTAATGACAGCTGAAGAAATAAAGGACAAAGTAGAGGCGCTGACATTGGACGAGTCATCGACGAGGGCGCCAGCAACTAGCAAAAAGAAAAAGAAATCAAAACGCAATAAGTCGTCATCGAAATCTGCCGGCTCCCAGGACGAAGACGATGCCTTCCTAGATGCCATGATTAAGAAAGCCGCAGAGGCCGCAGAGTCAACAGAGGCAGTTAAAGCTCCTATAAAAGGCGAGCTGACTGGACAATCACCCTCTTCGGCGACCAATAATGAACCTGCTCCTACTGCACAGACGATCCCTCCACGTGTGGGGTTAACTAAACTCATCTCAGAATTTGCGCCAGGCGAACTATGCCACTACGTCGATGATAATAACCGTTTCCGCACTACTGACGAAGAAAAACGCGCCCTCGAACGTGCACAGTACGAGACTTTGCTTTACGACTTTCGTCGCGCTGCCGAGGTGCACCGCCAAGTCAGAACCTACGCCCGGAAAACTATCAAGCCAGGTATGAAAATGATCGATATCTGCGAAAGCATCGAAGACACTGTTCGTGCCCTGGTAGAAGGCGACGACAAAAGCGCAGGCATAGGTTTTCCCACAGGTGTGTCTCTCAACCACGTCGCCGCTCATTATACTCCAAATGCAGGCGATAAGACCGTACTTCAATATGACGATGTCATGAAAGTCGACTTTGGCGTCCACGTGAATGGTCATATCATCGACTCCGCTTTCACGTTAACTTTCAATCCTCGTTATGACCCGCTCTTGGAAGCTGTGCGAGCCGCCACTAATGCCGGCATAAAGGAAGCTGGTATAGACGTAAGGCTCTGTGACGTCGGTGCAACGGTCCAGGAGGTAATGGAGAGCCATGAAATTGAGCTTGACGGTAAAACATTCCAGATAAAGCCTATCAGGAACCTGAACGGACATACTATTGGCCAATACGAAATCCACGGCGGCAAGAGCGTGCCTATTGTAAATAACGGTGACCAAACTAAGATGGAAGAAGGCGAAGTTTACGCTATTGAGACCTTTGGCTCTACTGGTAGGGCATACGTTCACGATGAAGGTGAATGTAGTCACTACTCTCGAAGAACAGACTCTGGACATGTGCCTTTGAGGCTAAATACCGCCAAGAACCTCTTAGCAGCTATTGACAAACAATTCGGCACTCTCCCTTTCTGCAGACGGTACCTTGATCGAATTGGTCAGACGAAGTATTTACTCGCCCTGAATAATTTAGTGAAGACTGGATTACTGATGGACCATCCGCCGCTTGTTGATTCGCGAGGCTCCTACACTGCACAATTCGAGCACACTCTCATATTGCGTCCAACAGTTAAAGAGGTATTCTCTCGTGGTGAGGACTATTAACAGAATGTAAGATGTTATCTTTTAATAACTACGTTATACATTAAACAATCGGTCGCAAAATGGTGTGAACTTAAGCTTAATACAAAACATATGCCGGATTATAATGATGTATGTTTTACTTATTGACGCCGATAGGCCGCATTTGTCGTAATGATTGTATTACGAATCTGTGTGGATAACACTCACCGTTAGGATATTAGAAGAAGAACCAAGCAATCAAAAAGGACAGTACACACATAAAAACAGCAAGCCTGGCAGATATACCAGCTCGTTGAGGCGAGCTGGTTAAAGCAGTAGAAGCCGCTTTAATTTCGGATTTTGAAGTCTTCTCTGTGTCTGTATTAGTAGCAGCAATGTCAGCTATCCTCGTCTCAGCAGTAGCAGATGTTGGGCTCATAGAGTTAGATCGTGGAGTGCTTTCTTCATTCGAGGTCTCTCTCTGCTCGGCTTTTAAGGAGTCAGTAGCCTTGCTCTTAACAGGAGTGTCGAATACTGTATCATTTTGTTCGTCTATAGAGACGTCAGCAGCAGATAATGAAGGATTATATGCCACACGAATTTTGAAATCTTTAACATTAGCTTTATGGTGAGGATTTCCTGTTACTACTTCCCAGAACTCCTGGGCCGTAAGTGCAGATAAGTCGGGTGTGATTTCGACAGTTTGGATTAAGAACTTATCCTTACATTTGAATCCAGGAGCCGGATTTTCAGATAATCCTTGGAGAGTAATTACTACCTCAACAGAACCGCCGGCGGACACAGATGCTGCGTTCGGTCGAACAACATACAAGCGCGGAGCAGTAGTTTTCACCTTATAAGCAATAGCTTTATCAGAATTGTTGACCAGTCGCACAATGCGCGAAATAGGTTGCGTCAAGTCACCTAGATAAAGATTGGTTAGTTATGTGGACATGCATGAAAAAGTTCAGCAAATATCAAACCGGATCGATATCTCCATCCATCGCTGGCAACAGGCTAGTCTGCGTAATAATTTAATCGCAAATAGTATCGCGCTGTAAATTGCACTTTATTGCGCGCATTTTTACAATGTTACTAGACCGGTTATCCGCTATGCAGGCACTAGTTTCGTGCCAACGCAAAAAAGAGGGCGGACCAGTTTACGCATCGAACTGGAGAACCCGAACACAGATAGAAGGAAATAGCACACCAATTAGTTGCAAAATACTACTTACCTGAATATTCTAATAAATTAGGGGAAATTTCCATTATTCAAGGGGAGTGCAACTTCAGGAACAGGTGATGGGAAATATCGCTGCAATTCTCGCTTCCGGTGGTAATGGTGTATTGAGCAAGGCGCTAAATCAGGTTAATGTTACCTTCACAAAACCTGTCCCAACAGCATACTCCGCCCTTTCATTACCAAGGGTCTTCAATTGAACCTTGTCCTTTTATTCCATTTTCGAAAACAATTTAAAATACAATGGATCGCATTGTTATTAAAGGAGAAAAAAGACATGGAGAAGCACGTGGACTGAACTTTGTAGTAGATCACATGCACAACAGGCGATCACTGTCTTAACCACGATCACGATCGCGAAGGCAGCTAACAATCCTGCTAATAAATTGACCAATCGATAGGCCGACTGACTGATGAATAAAGGTCACGAGTTTTCCTCTAGTTCCGAGACAAAATATTTTACAGTTAGCTGCAGCCCGCGCTGGACGGGCCATTTAGGTGACCAGTTTAACCGTTCTTTGGCCCTACTGATATCGGGGCGCCGACGTCGCGGATCGTCTTCTATGGCGTCCTTGAACACCAACTCTGATGAACAGCTTGGGTTAAATGCCTTGACTGTGTCCTTCACCATTGAAGAGAGTTCAAGAACACTGTACTCCACAGGATTGCCTATATTGACTGGCTCAGTACAACTTGAATCCATCAATCTCATCATACCTTCAATCAGGTCGTACACAAACTGAAACGATCTGGTAGCTGAACCGTCTCCGTACACTGTCATCGGCTCATCTCGCAGCGCCTGAAGGATGAAGTTGCTCACAACCCGTCCGTCATTCCACTTCATGCGTGGGCCATAGGTATTAAATATCCGCGCAACACGTACGTCTACGTCGTTCTGACTTTGGAAACTGTAAGCTAGCGCCTCTGCTGCGCGCTTACCTTCGTCATAGCATGCTCGTGGCCCTGTACATGAAACAGACCCGTTATAGTCCTCTTTTTGTGGATGAACTTCCGGATCGCCGTACACCTCAGAGGTCGATGCGATCAAAATCCGTGACTTCGTTCGCTTGGCGAGCCCTAGCATGTTCAGTGTGCCTATAAACGCAGTCTTTAGCGTCTTGATTGGATTGGTTTGATAATGTACAGGGCTGGCAGGACACGCCAAATGATAAATGTAGTCGACTTCGACTTGGAGAGGCTCGACTATATCGTGTCTTAACAATTCGAAATTAGGATGATCCATCCAATGTAATATGTTGTCCTTCGACCCTGTCAGGAAGTTATCTACAACAATCACATTATGGCCCATGAGCATCAGCCTATCTACTAAATGTGATCCCACAAACCCTGCTCCACCAGAAACGAGAACAGTCTTCTTTTCTATGGGATTCAATTTACGTACATTTTGGAAATGTTTAGGCACATCACCATAACCCTCAACTTTGATCGATTTCCAAGATCGACACAGCTCCTCTAGTGAATCGTCCGATATATCACCGCGCGAACTCGAGTATCGACGCGTTAGCCGCTCTTTTGTCTCAATTCGACCATTCATCTCGCGCCTTCGTAGCTTAAGCCTCAGAATTCTCAGCTGTTCTCGCTGTCTACGTCAACTACGTTGATCTCCTGTTCGTGATCTGACCAATGTAGTCCACCCTGACCAAACATGTGCTCCAATTAGAATTAGCCCTTAACCCTCATTCATGTACACCTCGGCCAATCAGTGGGACGCAAAGCTGTTTTATTATTTCCCGGTCGGAGTTCAACATCGAACGATTCAGATCAGGCCTGATCTTGCTCCAAATGAAAAAACGAAGAGATCAAATGCTGTTAGTAGCGTGCATTATTTAATGGCATATTTTGTCCTCTATTTTGACACCGTTCGCCCTTGCAGCCGGTGGTTAAAGGGTAGCTGTTCCCCGCTGGGATGACCTGCTCTATACTACATTAGCCGTTAACAATAGTAAGCTTAATTTGCCATTCGCCTTACTTAGCAAACGGCTCGCCCAAGACCCAAAAAGACCTTTTCATTTTCACAAAATTTGCCCCAACTAATAGACTTGGTTTCCTTGTTTACTTGACGTTAAAGAATTTAAAATAACTGGCTAGACCTGATCTTACTGTTTGGTGCCAGCTTACTCCTTCCCGTTTCTAATCCAGTAAGGTTCTTCTCATTATCGCCGTTTTCTTATTCATAGCGCTTATTCCGCAATCTTCTCTTGTCTCTTGGTGTACTTCTCTTTTCCATAATGAGTACTGCTTTTGAGCGATACGATGTTTTGCCTCCCGCTGACTTATCTCGCAAACGGAAAATCGAAGATGATCTGATGAGTATATCAGGCGGTGAAGATGATGACGAACAACAACAACAACAACGAATAAAGACATTGACGCCTAAGAAACTGAAGACTGGTTTTGTGATAGACTCCAATACAAATACGCCTTTACATAAGATTTATCAGAGTCCATCCCACGCTATCAGGTCTCCAAAAAGATCTTCCTTGGCTATGTCGAGATATATCGAAGGGCTGGATCTGAAGTCTCTTCAAACTCTTCTGACCACAGTTTGCGCTCAGCACGATATATCTACTGATGACTTGATGAAACTGGCCGCTAGGCCTTCCCCGGAGAGTGTCGGAAAAGTATTGGCAGCCAAGCTCGAAGCTGTGGACCAACTCTTCCCGTACAAGTGCGACCGTCGAAGCACGTACTCATATGGCAGAGTTTGCTCTGCACTAAAGGAATACTACCAGGCTTTGTCTGACTACGTTGCATTTTTTGCTTCTTCTTCAAACATGGCAACTACTTCTCATGACTCTATTTTGCATTTCTTAGATATCGCTACTGAGTCACTGCATCAGGTGCCTGAATTTGATAGCGCTGAATACAACGAAGATAAATCACATGCATACAATGACCTTTGCGATGCATGGATTCTAACAATACATGAAGCGACAAAGAGGGTTAGTGGCTCTGTTGCTTTGGCACATGATAGGTGGCAAGAACGCCTCGAGAAACACAATGACACATCTGGTGGCCGGTTCAGTAGAGCATTGCAAACACTAGAAGCTGCTTTAGAATGGGTTCCTCCTATTCCCGATAGCCATTTTGCTCAATTTTCTTCTAGGAAATGGATATAGCGCGCAAGCGCATACTCCGACACACCCCCACTGTTCTTGCTATAGACCTATATAATGACACTTTACTTTCTTTTTATAGTGTTCCAATATGCTATTAAATGTTACGTGTAATTTATAATAATTGTACCGATGGATGTGATGGCGGTTCTGTGGAGCCGCTAAAGAATCTGGGTGATTTGATGAGTGTGGTTGACGGCGAAGGAACAGCATTATCTAAGGCGGTTTCAGTGTCTTCGCCGTCGCTAATAAAAACGACATTGGACAACGAAGATCGTCGTCGAACTTTTCTGTGTGAATTAGCGCTCTTTGGATTTGTCAAGGTCTTGGACGACGGTTTCAGAATATCAGTAGCGCTTGATCGAGGGCCCAAAATCGTCTCTGTATCTGCAGTAGACTTAAGCATAGGTATTGGCACAGTAGTTTGCATATTCGAGTTGTCCTTCCGATTCTCAAACACTAGTCTCAGATTGCCGTATACGTAGTAGTGTCCTGATTTATGGCATATGACCGGCACATGGGCTGCCTGTACGAGTTTGTCTGAGTATGTCTTCTGGCGGACGAATGTGCGCATACCTGGGTCCAGCCCGGTAACGTCATAGCTTATAAGAAACACAGCAGCAGCCGAACTGCTGGGATATGCTATCACAATCTGCAGAACACCCTGTGGCGGGATCCTGTACCAAGATTGTGTGAAGTCAACCAAGCCAGAGTATGGGCTGCCCATAGGGTGATCCGTATCGTAGAATACCGCGTCCATTTGCCTTGTCGACGATCTCGGAAACATGCAGGTAGCATCGAGATCTGATGCCGTTATTTTAGTAATAAAAGCAATTCTCTGAGAGTGTTTCAGGAACGTGTGGCCGTTAAGAAGTGCTTCCAGATAAGTTTCATTTGATCCTCGTCGTTTCTTCGTCGGTTCCATAGCTTCCCGCTCGCAGTCTAATTGTATCAAAATCTCGTGAATATACTGATTCAAAATATGTAATATCGCAGCAGCTACGCAGACTAGAATGGAAATAGGAGTAATAAAATGGGATGCTGTCGACTCATACGATAGCCGGACCGCAAGGTGGTGGTAGAGGGTAGCGATGTAAGCCGCATTGTCTGTTTCTGGACGCTAGGGAAGGGAGAGATTTTTAATCGCAAAGCACCACACATTCTTCGACAACGCTGCAGACCTAGTAATAATAAGGACGAATCGACATTTAGGATATGCTGCCTTTTGCATTTGAAGAGATTCTTCAACGTCGGGTTTCCGCTGGCGTGACCTCTAGCGCAGAAGTGCTCGAGTATACCAGGTACCATAGGCAGTTGACCCGTGAAATCCTAACACTTCGCAAACAGCTAAAAATTCAATCGCCAGTCAAGAATGGGAAATACCCAAGCCCTAATATCAGTCTAGACTCTATTGAAAGCGATTCACGTCCTGTGCTTTTGCTGATTCTCGAGGCAGAACGGTATTGGGCAATCGCGATGGCTGCAGAGCTAAGGCAGCAGCGCAGACACACGCTTACGAAACTGAAGAAAGCCGTCAGCACTTTGAAACCTTTAGTTGCAGCGGTGAATACCACAGATATTGGTGTATATTTTGCTCTCATTTTGGGTGCACTCTACTTCCGGGTGCAAAGATGGTCGCACGCTTATGAATGCTTTATCTACGCCCGACGCGAGCTGGTTATCCTAGCCGACTCAACTAAGAACCCCGAGGTTAAGTACCTTTACGTGTCCGAGCAGCGCGGTGTTGTAGATCCCTCACTGCGCACTATATGTCGGGCTCTAAAGAAAGACTTCAGAGACTTCGCAGATTTGCCGAAAACTATAGGCGAGCCGCAAGTGCCAGAGATACAGTCGCTCGTGGACCAGTACTCTGCCGTTGAACATCAGAAGTTCAAAGGTACTACTATTTTCTGGAGGTCGCATTCTGTGAAAGTTACCTCGGATATCGCAATGGCGGTAGAGGCTGCAAGGAAAGTCGAAGAGCAATTTAAGCTCGAAGCGGTCGCTAAAAAGAAATCACAGGCGGCCGAGAAGTATGACCATGTCATTGGCGCTTGGCAGGATGTGGTCGACGCTGTCGATCACGATATACAAGTACTGAAAGAGGCAGCAGATCCGAACCTTGCAATAGCAGAAACTTACGCCAAGTTCAAAATCTTGTCCTACCGTGTCTTGCGAGAACTTGATTTCATAGTGCCTGACGACAACTCAAAACTAGCCCGCATATCCAGAATTCTCAGCTCTGTTCTAGAGGCGCAACGCTTGCCCGGCGTGCCTAGAGATGAACAACTCTGCACCGCACTAAGAGCTTCAGAACTCGCCTATAGAGCCGAACAGGCCCTTATTATTGCCAATTCACATTGGCAATGCAAAAATTTCGTCAACTGTCTTGCCTTGGCGTCGTACGCGCGCGATTTCTGTGAACATGCTCAACGAGAAAGGTCTGGTCTTGACACTAACGAATCGCTCACTGATTTAGTTGTGAGCCCTGAATACATCAACAATATTATGGAATCAGCGAAACGTCTAGGAGTGCGCTCACACGGCATGGCTGTTGCTCAAAAGAGACGTAAGACCTTGGACGGAGGGTTCGCCATTGAAAAGCTGGAATATGCAGTGTCTGACCTAGACGTAACAAAACTCGTGGATACGAGGCCACTTTCTGAATGGGAAGTGCGGCCTTTTGGTACCAAGCCTACATTCTTCGACATCGCATATGATATTATCGCTTCAGGTGACAGCGAAGTAACTACTACTAACCCTTAGCCGGAATTACCGCCTGAAAATTGACTGCTGCTGTATCAGCAATGATACTTAACTCAATGATAATGAACGTCGCTTTAGATCGTGTAGGCTCTCGGGGGAAGCATTGGCTTCCTGGCGTCACGCTAGTTCGGCAATAACAAAATAACTTACTTAAAATTTGACTGTCAGTTCATCAAACAGTATATAGCGACAGTGAGCAGTACCGATGTTTTGTACGAAACGGTTTGCCAACCCATCTGTCGTACTACCGTGAACTAATGAGGTCGTGTCCAGTGAAGTAAGCCAGAGCAGCAGAACATTTAACAATCAGTATCGCATATATTTCATTCTCTACAGTTATCTGGTACTATTATAGTAACCGCGTGTCTTAATACAGGCCAGAATGCTCAATATATTGCATTTATCATCGCGGCAGCCATCTGTGTGTCCAATTGTGTAAAGATAAGGTTCACGCACTAGGCAGTCAGGTGGAAATAATCGCAGTCAAGAATTTCTATGAGCATAAAATGCCGCGTTTATCAAATTCGAATCTATCCAATTTTTCTGCTACCCAATAAATACATGTCAATTCCGCGTACGATTGAGGCGTCCGGTACGGGCTATTAGTTCAGATGGAAACATGTGCGACAAATAGGTCTATTAACCCAATTAGGCAAATGTGCACGAAGTGGAATATCTGATAAGCGCAGTTAGCGATAGGATAAATAGGAATAGAGTTCTCCTAAGGAATATATAAAGTGAAGCAGCGAACGAGCATATAAGAGAGCCGTGAAAATCGTGATTTGTTTCTTGGTATTAGATCATGAGATTTTTAATAGTTGGAAGCTCGCGCGGTATAGGATTAGCAATCACAAAAGAGTTGCTTAGCAGGGGGCATTCGGTTATCGCTACCACGCGGTCAGAAGTACAGGACAAGGTACTAACAGAGCTGAGTGCACAGTATCCGGAAAAACTAGAGCATGTGACCTTGGATGTGGTGATAGAAAGCTCTATTGACAAAGCGATCAGCAAAATTGACGCGCTATCCAAAGAAGAGCACATTGACTGGGCACTAATTGTCGCAGGATGGGCATTATATCCAGGCTCAGTAATCGACGTTTCGTTCGAAGATATGCTGAAGCAATTGAAAATAAACACGGTAGGTCCTCTATATGTAGCACAGAAATTGGTGCCTATAGTCAATCGGAGCGAAACCAAGGGGATTGCAGTAATCTCTTCGGATTCTGGCAGCGTTAACCGGTTCCTTGCACAGGAAGAAGGGCTGGGAGTATATGGTATCTCGAAAGTCGGACTCAACCACGGTATGCGACATCTTGAACAAGAGACAAAACGAAGAGGACTAAATTTGAAGATGTTATGCATACATCCTGGTGTTGTAAAAACAGATATGCTTGCATCTATAACTATTGAGGAGCTAGACGAGTCGACTGTCATCGACACGACCACGAGTGCAAAAGGTGTGACAGATCTGTTACTTATTCCGCGCGCCAACGGATTCTATGAATGGACAGGTGCCGAGTATCCTTGGTAATCCATAAAATAAAAATGTCGATCAATAAACATAAACAGAAAAATTGCAACAAATAATTTCTTAGATGTGTCTTTTCTAGGTGCTCTTAAGCAGTTTATCCAAATAGACTTCTGAGCGTGCGCTCAGTTTGATCTGCCCATTCTTGCCTTTTTTTGTCATTAATTTCGCATGTTTCGATCTTTTCTTTTGATATTCTTCTTTTTCTTTTCTGTTTTTATCTATTTCAGACAACTCCGTTTGTCTAGCAAGTATAATCTGCTTGCCTTTCTTCTCTTCTTTGGCGAATTTTGGTACTTTTTTAACCTGCGAAAAGTGTTTCGATGACCGCGACGATTTCTCTACGAGACCTTCAGTTTTTAGTAACTTATAATATTTCGATTTGACTTTCGATTTCTGAATTAGCGAATCTTTGATCGCCTGGATTTTGCGTTTTCGCGGGCCTTCTGGCAAATGGTCTATCTTCATTTTTCTAGGTAAATCGAAAGTTAGCCTTCTTTCTCCCTACATCTATCTCCCAAATTTTCCACATAGTAATTTTTATCTTCACACTGGAGGGGTGCTCTGTGTAATTTTCACCTATTTATTTGGTGCTTTTATTTATTTGTTTTCTGTTAAACCAACCTGAAAGTTGTAAATATCGTTTGAATTCGGAAACAAGCACACAAAGATATGCCTCATTCTAAATCAAAAGCTCTATGTTGAAACTCTCACGTATAGTAACTTGCTTAAGACCAGGCCGCCGACCGCTTCTAGGCCGCCGACCGCTTCTAGGCCTTATACATACATGTCTACCAAGGAACATATTTACTTTATCACAACTAATCAATTCCTTTCAAATCACTACTCCGCCTTCACAGTTATCCCTGCACGACCTTTCCGCATATCTGCATGCCTCTGCTCCTCCAAGCGACCAGCACACTTTGCTTTCACTCTACAAGTCATTCTACTCCTACCTGCACTCCGATCCAGACATCGCAAACAAAAGAACCGTTCTGTATGACTGGTACTACTTGCTATCGGGCTCCTCAGCATGGTCACCCGATCTTTCTCTTATTCTCTCCAGAATCGTACAGTCTCTCCCTCCCGCAGATATTTCGGTCCTTGATTTACGTGTACTCAATTCTCTCCTCGCAGACAACATTGACACACTACCCTCCCTGGCTCTATACTCTCTGTCAAACTGCCCTCAGTCAGTATCGCATGCTTATATAGAGTCAACTGTCTCAGATCTCTTATCCTCAAACCGCATCTCCTCCGCGGTCAGAGTCTTACTTGTCTTCATGAATTTCATACACTATGCAAACACAGCACCCACAATGATTTGGCTTGAAAAGGCTCTCAAAAGTATCTGCAGATCGATACCGCCTCCGGCAATTGTAAATATATCAAAATCTACACTCAAATCACTCAATGTTCTCTGGAATGAGTCTTGCATCTACCCTTTCCTCCGCACATCAATTCGCTCTCTTAAAAATCCCTTCATCGCCACTCGTTTCCTCGGGTATCTTCGAAACACTGATTCCCGCTACTATGCTGACTCTCTCGCATCTGTTATGAAGCTGCACAACATACATCGCAACTACGCATACACCCTCCGTTTGTACAGAACAAAAATTGCAAAAAAACCGGTATTGTGTACCTCAGATACCCTCACGAGCGCGCTGATTGCCGCAAAAAGGCTCAATGATGATCTTGCTGCAACACAAATCCTGCAAAATGCTGTAGAACTGCCTCAAACTGCAGATATAAGCTTCTTTGAACCCCTCTGCAATATCCTCGCTCGTCGTGGCATTAGTGACATAGTGCATCGCATCGTCCAGCTGCTTCTCGAAAAGAACACTGCCCTCACTACTAATATCCTTAACTCCTTGCTCTACTCATACCACCTAAACGGCAACCGGGACTCTGTGTATGAATCATACGACCTCTTTTCGCAACATAATGTCAGTCCTAACAACTTCACATTCCATATTATCACTTCGTCAGCTGCCCAAACAAAGGATATCGACTTCCTTACCAACGTAGTCCGGTCAATGTCTTCTGGTGAGGTTCCAGGAGATGCTCAGATCCTTGCAAAATACACTTACAAAAATTTCATAAAAATGTATGCAAGTGAAGGGTTCAATACCGAAACTGAAAAGCTATTCAAGCTATATACCCTAATCGAACCTCCTTCTGCAGAGATCCTGGACTATATGACGTATAGCTACTGCAATATCACAAAACCTGAAATTGCAGAATCATTTCTTGCATCCTATAGCGACTACGGTTTACGCCCAAGTACCGCTTCCTACAACATTGTCTTGAAAGGTTACTTGAAAACAGACTCTTACAGTGCGATGAGATCGCTGTTGCGCAAAATGATCATCAACAACGTGCCATATAATTCACAAACATATCTCTTGATACTGCAGTCTTATACACAAAGCGGCAAAACGGAACTCGCGACTCAAGTGTTTAACAAATTGGTCCGCAATAACGTCCCGCTCAATGTATATCACTATACGGCAATCGCTTCAGGATACGCAGCACAAGGTAAAAGACCTCAATTGTGGAATTTGTATCGTCAAATGTTGAAGCACGGTATAAAGCCCACACTGGTCACGGAAAGCCTTCTGATTTTAGGTCTTTCAAAACTTAATTCAGCCAGAGGATTCCGACGAGCCACCGAAAGGATCAGTCATACTTTGCAAACATATGCATACCCTGACCTGACTTCACGCTATTCTGCTAGAAATACAATACCTCCTCATCTGTTTGCACCTATTCTTAAGATGGTACCTCATTTGCGCAAACGCCCGGAAGTCATTGAGTTCATAGACTGGGTACGCTCTTATGCAAAAGATCATTATCAGCCCGACATGCCATATTGGTACAGCTTGTTAAAACTGTACGAAGGATTAGGAAAATGTTACCTAAGCTTAGGCCAGTTTGATTGGTTCGAGGAGGTATGGGTAAATGCTTTGAAGGCCGTGAACACCTCCTTGGAGCTGCACTCTTTTGATGAACAGACTTCGAATACTGTGCCTTATAACCACAGATATGTCATGTCTGGAATGATGGCGTTGAGAATAAAATCATTAATAGTGCAGGAACAATACAATTTCACTGAAGTCGACCTTATATGGAAAGCTATGGAGAAAAAGGGATATGCATTTAATCCAATCGCATGGAGTTTACGTATCAAGATTCATGCTTTAGGCTATGATAATGCCAACACCATTTTAGCAATCACAGAAAAGTTCCTAGAGAACAGTCAAGAATTTAGATCAGTCTTTGGAAAAACGATTGCATCACATTCAATTAATCCTGAATCTAAAGCAAATAGCCACCTAAAGATTAACACGATACCAATCGCAGGTGTGATGAAAGATATATGGAAGGCTTTAGACAAATTTGTTGAAAAAACACAAGGCTCTTCTAGTGCAATTCATACTGTTCAGACTATCGAAATGCTGCTGGATAATTATCCTTTAACAGCAGAGCTATTGAAAGAATATTCACCAGCCAGTGGAATAGCTACTAGAGCAGTGGAATATGTCAATAAACTGAAGACCTCAAAAATAGAAAGGGCTATATAGATGCTCGAAAACTCTTGAGAAAATCGAAACAAGGTCGATATCGAAACCAATATTAACCATAAGAAATGACAATAAACTTATTCACAGTTTCATTCTATGTAGCAATTGTGTACTATACTTTGTAATGAAAAAAAGTGAATTTGACAGCAATAGCCAGACCTGTATGCAAGGCTATAATTACGATCAAAAGCATCCGAGCTGTACGCGAGTCAGTGGATTTCAAAACAGGGTTCAAATTGCGGACAAGGAACAGGAGCGATATTGAGTAACCAACGGCAGTGGCGATCCATCTGATAAGATTGGCAGCTTTATTCCAGCCGAACAATTGAAAAGGAGCAGTGGCCACAATCGCCACAGGGATCCATACAACATTAGAATAGCCATAAAGTGTTAAGCATTCTAGTATATTCGCATGTTCTGATTTGTAATAGACTAGGCCAAGGTACAATACCAGGGGCACAATGAAAGTGTATGCATACATTATACCTGCTGCAGCAGATAATAAACCAAAATCGTAGTAATACTGTAACCCACCAGCGTGCGATGCTACATAACCAACGATTGTGGATGAGGAAAACAGGACAAAAGCTACAGTGGTAGCAATCCAGAAAGGGCCCCATAAGTCGGGCTTGTTACCCATTACGCCTTCGTAAAAGTCTTGACGAGGAAAAATTGCAGCCCAACTGCGCTGAAGCACTTCAGCAGTTTCTACATCAAAATATTTAGCGTATCGCGTGACGCTAAAGATTCCGCCGCGAGGCTTTGGTGTGGCTGCTGGTTCGTCGATAAGACCTGTAGGTGTGGACATAGGATCTGCGGCTTCAATGTCAAAGTCGTTATTATATCCCGCTTCCGACTCCAGATCGACATCTGCGTCGATAATTGCATCGTATCTGCTGTCTGACATGGTTATGGCAATATTTAATTGAATAACTTGACAGGTCGCAATTGGTGGTGGATATTAGTAGTAGTAGTAATAGTCCCCCATAACAACAACCATCTTGTTGCTGCAAATACCAGTGCGCGATATCAGGCACAATGGATGAAGATATATATGACTTTGTGTCTAGGCTACGTGCAAAAGCGCGATTGGCACTTGAAAGAAATGCACAAGCTATCTTGAAATTAGAAGAAGAACCAGAGAAACCGTTTTATGACTCGCCGGCGCTGAAAAAACTGGGCACCATCATTTCACGACAGGCGATCGAATCTCCACTTGACGAAGTCAGATGTCCCCGCAAACGCGCACCTGAAATAATCAGAGGTGATGTCAGTTTTGGTGTCACTGACAAAGACGCGCCCGTAGGCTCATCTAAGGAAAGTACAGTTCTACGAACGGGTGTGCGAACAAGTGCTGATAGTAGCGAAATTGCGAATGACATTAATGGACAGCACTTAGCTTCATCGTCAGGAAATGAAGCCACAAGCATATCAGTATCTGAGACAGTGCCCGTTTCCAACGGTAACCGCAACGGAAACGACGCCACAGATATAAAAGAAGAAAAAAACACTCATGCTGATATCTTGACGGATAAAAGTAATCCGTTTAGCGAATTTCCCGATATAGATGTAGTAAGTACAACGATGCGCACGAAGTTACCTCTGCAGAATCCGCCATCATCGTCTACATCTAACTCGAGTGCGACTTCGACGTCATCCAAAAAGAAAAAACGGTTTAAAAAGGAACAGAGACCTTCGAGTGTGCCCATGGGTGCGGACGAGTTTGTGAAGACTCCAAAAAGACAGCGAAGTTCAGATTCATTCGCTAAACTGAAAAACAGAAACAAGAAGTCGCGGAAAAATGGCGGTAATGCGGCCTCGCCCAAACTGCGACGATCATCAAGGATTAGTCATGCATGAAAACTGAACGGCTAAGTGATGATTGTTAGCCAGCCAAGTGTGACATAAAATAATGCCACAGGATAAATAGATAATAACACTTTGTTCGAAGGGATCCCAGATCCTCTCAGTGCCTGTGTAGAGGATACAATTGACCAACAGACCAGAGCGATATGTACGGGGATCCTCACCCAGGGTGTCCCTACTAGCAATGAGATGAAAGCAGCAAGAACGAGCGGGAATAGCGAATATCCAAGAACACTCATTACACGAAAAAATGACACTTTGCCTCCAAGCAACTTGATGTTGAGCGTGGCAACAGCCTCACCCAGCCATACTACAGCAAAGACCCCAGAAAAAACAAGAGACCGCTGTGTGGGTTTGGCTGAGAATGACAAAAACAAAGAGAGGAATAAACAGAATATCAAAGGACCCCAAAGATCCCATTCCTTAAGCAGATTTGAATTCTCTGTATCGCCTCTTAATTTTGGGTAGAGCACCTCAATTACACGTCGTCCTACTTGCTTTACATCGCGATTGAGTGTAGTAAGGACAGGTTCATCAAGAGTGTCGCCTCCTGCGAATCGGCGATCCTGCGCTTGTTCGCCCGTCAGCTCTTGTATATTAGATTCGATTTCTCTAGCGTGACTGGCGTAGTTGTACGTGCCTGATTCAATATCGGCCTGTATCGGTCTGTCTTCCATGCTGGTTTTCAATTATATGGTGTAATCGAAATCCCTGGGATAAATTGACCCGACCCAAACAGGAAGGAGCCTTTCGATCACCGTCAACGATGAACAAGTTAACGCAATTTTTGCCGCAAGAAGATGGCTATCTTCCAAAATGGCTCTTTTTTATATCTGTTGTCAGTCTGTTTAATTCTGTGCAGACATACCTCGGTCCGCAGCTATCGAGACATGTGTACGCTGGCGCCCCGGAACAGGTGACAGGCCTTAGTGCGCGAACGTTCGGTACCTGGACAATGATCACGTCAATTGTACGCCTATTTGGTTCTTATTACATTCGAAACGAACCCGTTTATAAGCTCACAATTGCCACATTCTGGGTAGCATTCGGACACTTCCAGCTCGAGTGGCTCGTCTACAAGACTGCCCGGCTCGGTAAGGGTCTGGCCGGGCCTTTCATTGTTTCTACCGCATCGCTCGTGTGGATGTACAAATCATGGGATTATTATCTCAATTAAAAAGTAAACCTAGTACTCGATGTATATATATTTAAGATTAACCTATTTAGTATTCGTTGTATGTAGTGTGTAAATGTAATTGCAGTCACCGTACGCTGCAACGATCGTGTAAGTACGTATTTAGCGGTTGCGGCCCCCGCACGCAGGGTTTCTGGTTCACTTCGACTTTTTAGTTTCCGCAGGTAAGGTGCGCATATCGTGGGTCTCCCGCTCATTTGCAAGAAAGTCCTCCGCATTCAACTCGTGGTTGATCTCCTTTGCAATCTTCTCCATCTCAGAAATCTGCTTATTCCAGACGGCAAGATTCTTTCGCGTATGCTTGTCAAGCATCTCAGGCGTTGGTTGTCTATAGCTGCCACCGATTCTGTCCCAGAGCGTTGTAAACTGCCCGTAATTGTAATTGAAATACAGGTGATGGATGGTGTGGTTGGCCGCTCCGTTGATAATCACGCCAGCAGCTAGGAACTCGCCATCGTGGATAGTCACAGACCAGAGATTCACAAAACTAAATAGAAAGAGGTAAGACAGTTTGTTCAGTGGGAACAAGAATGGGTAAATGTGGTACGGTAGAGACTGAAAGTATCCGTCAAGCGGATGGAACGCGTGAGACGCAAACGGCGTAGGCATAATCCATTTGTGGTGGGGCTTGTGCAACGTCTTGTATACCGATTTATGGTGCAGTCCTCGGTGAATAAGGTAAACACCAAAATCTGTAAACATAATGAATGCCGGATATTCTAGCAACAAGCCTTTCCAGCCATTTTTGGGAAGGCCCCAATACAAATTCGAGTAGCCGTGAATCTCCGCCAACATCCACGGCACTGTCAGCAGTGACATCATAGGCATAGCTCCCATCGCCGTAGTGATCTCTTTGCGCACTTGGTTCTTCAAGAAGCGAGGGTGGTTGAATGTGTCCTTGTCAAAGAGCAAAAAGTATGAGCATGTCGCAACAGAAGAGTAGAGTACAAATCCGAAGATCCAGACAATCAGAAACAATGAAATAAACTCGCGCACCACGTTATCACGCGGTAAAGAAGACTTGACCGCCCATTCTGTTGGATCTAGAAATTGGGCTCGCGGAAGCTCGACAAATGGCTTTACATAAGTGGAATTTCCTGTAGGTGGGCGAAGGGGGAAAAGCTCCGCATATACTCTGTCGAAGAAGAACGTATCAACGATTTCCAGAACGATGTCCATTGGTTAAATGATTGACGCACAAGAACTTGGTTCGAGTAGAGTGAGAAAAAATAATGGATGCCGCTGACGGTATCGGGTTTGATGTAAACCGATATTTACCTCACTTATAGATAAAAGCGGAAGCAAGAAAAACCAGGACAAACGGTTTATTAAACAACCCTTAGATCCCAACTGACACTTTCGTAAATAGAAAATATACAAGAATGAGCACCGAAGTAATGAATGAACAAAGTAAAATTACGGGAAGTGGACGGAAAAAGAAAAGGTGCCGTAATTTTGCAGCGGAAGTTGCCTGATCGCTCAATCCTCGTAATAGCGCGCAAGTAAATATCCGGATATAGTTCCTATAGCAACTAATCGTATGATTTTGAAGGAAAGTGTTTCTTAATGTAGTAAATCCCAACCCTTTAGACCAATCAGTACGTCTGGTCGAGCGCTAAATTCATACTATCTGTTGTTTGCATGCTGAGACTATGTATAGCAATATGGTCTCAACTGCTAAATAGGTTAGCTTAATAGCGTGACTCTTTAGCTTTGTAGCGGGTAGAAACTGCGACTCACGGTGTGCGGCCTCGACGGACCTGTAGAGAACGCTAATACTGTTCATCGCTTGTGAAACTTTAATCACTGACTGGCCGCTCTGCACCATTTACCATACAACGAGATTTCTATAAATCCTTTGGAATGGCCAAACATGAGATGTCGAAAACTAGAGAGTCGGTAGTCTTTATAGGCAATTTAGATGAACGCGTAACCGAAGAGATTGTGACCGAGCTGATGACGCAGGTAGGCTCTGTCGTAGCGCTATCTTTGCCAAAAGACCGAGTCTCGCAATCACACCAAGGATTTGCATTCTGCGAGTTCCAAAGCCCTGAAGATGCTAAGTACGCCATGCAAGTGATGGACCAGGTAATGCTATTTGGAAGACCGATAAGGGTTAACAGTGTGCATTCGAACAAAAACGATACTGCTGGATACGCTCCAGAACTTCACATAAGCAAGCTCAGCCCGATGGTCGACGAAAAGGTGTTATACGAGACATTTTCCGAGTTCGGTACCATAATACACATCCCCTCTATATCGAGACAACCGGATGGCACCTCAAAAGGATTTGGGACTGTTTGCTTAGATTCCTTTGCTGCTGCTGACCGAGCGATTGAGGAAATGAATGGCAAGTACCTGATGAACAAGCCTATAACGGTATGTTACTCCTACATAAAGGGCTCTAACGAGCTGCACGGCAACGAAGCAGAGCGAAAGCTAGAAACGGAAGCAAAGCGCCGCAATGTTACACTGAAGCCAGACTTCGACCCGGGTCAAGTCTTTAACTTGTCTGGCGAGAGTTCGTGATCACTGCACTTGTCCGATTGTCTATTTAGAAAGTCATTTACCAGCTTATTCAGCGATTCTGCCAGCCCAAGCTTTTGGCGATATTTCTTGAAATTTAGTTGGTGCTGCTTATTCAGTTGAGTCTGAGAGTCGGTAACAATGCATTCTATATTCACACCGTTGGCTCGTACTCGACACGGGAGAATTATTGTCAGTTCATTGCCATTCTTTCCAACAACGAGATTGAACGTTCGATGATCGACATTTACGCGACATTTAGCGTGTACCCAGTGAATTTTGTAAAGTTTTGTCAAGATTTCAGTGCGAAAGAATGTCAGCTTGTCGTATTTCATTACCAGAATAAGCGCTGTTTCCAAGTTATCTTTTACCGCCATTGCTTCCAGCATCCTTTGCAACCCCCATTCTGTTTCAGGGGCGCGAATCTCTAAATCAAATGGCTGACTACTGCCTGTATTGAACTCCACACATATTTTATATCTGATCTGGATGGCTATGTTGTGCTCCATACGAATGTCCATGCTGACATCCATTGCATCGGGCGCAATATTTGCTAGCTCACAAGAGTCAATATACGCATCAGGCACTATACTGTGTATTAATTTTCTTTGCGATTTCTCTAGTGCTGCAACTGTGAGCACCTCTTCGTTCTCTATCAATCGCGTACCTTGATTCAATCGTGGCAGCTGTTCAACTTCTTCATCGTCGTCGAACACAGGACGCAAACTCATCAGCGCCCCTATCACATTGCTCTTTTTTTGCTTCGTCATTGCATACATACAAAAGGAGCTGTATTATGCGAAATGATTTGCTTACTGTCAGTGCTCAGGTTCCTTGTGTGTTGCTCGGTCAAACTCGAGTGCGCGGATTATTGATTGTGATCAAGTTAGAGTTTCAAAACCAGTCAACTTCTTCCACAACAGTATGGTCTCTTAAACACTCCATTATTGTCCTATAAGTTATACTGCGCTGTATTGATTTGTTATCGTTGTCGAACGCTTTTGAACGTCTCAAAGAGAGCAATGGAGCATTGCTATGGTACATAAAGAATGTGTCGATCTATATCGAAACTTGTTTCAGACCCCAAACTCTTTTGAATGTTGAACCCCTCAATGGTGCATTAACTCACTGCATCCCTCTGCAAATAGTAATAATAAAGTTAAATGAATGAATCCACAATTATATTTGCTCTATTAAGCGCTCTCGGAAGTTGAATTTTTTTTGCCTGCTCGTCAGTATGGGTAATCGCGTCTCTAATTGGTTCTTGCCCCACATAACTATTCTCGCAAATACACTTTTCTCTATTCCGTCTGCTGCATCTCTATCGGAGCAATATACTTCAATAAGCTTATTGAATACTCGACGCAAATCGCTAATTCACGCGATATGCTCAGAATGTAAGTCTTCCACTGAATGACACCGTACAGCGCTTTTAAAAACCTGTAACAACGTCCTCCAGCAGTTGCGGCGTTTCGATCACCAGCCCTTGTCGATCCCTCACTAGCATAAGGAAATTATAATACAGTCCGCTATCGCAATCGTGAACCTAATCATGTCGAATACGCAGTTTAGTATCAATATAGACCTCATTGTCTATGTACTACTTCAATGTTATATTGTTATTTTCTTGGCTTAGGCTGATTTGCTCATTTTCCAAACATGAACTCCATCTTTTTGTGCGGGGCTGCATAAACTTGATACAATTACACAGGTCTAACAAACATATCAAGGCATATTGCTATCTCTAAATTAAAACTGGTCTCAGTTTGACATCTCTTATCTTTCCCCGCTCCCTCGATTATTCTCGGCAGATCTCTTGATTAACATACCAAGTTGTTTTGTTACTGATGGGTTTGGTCCTTGATACCCTGTCGCGCTTCTGTCTGTTAATACGTTTCCTCCCTTCTTAAATATATATAAGCATATAAGTCTTTGTATCGGAATCTACATTTATAATGCGTGTCCCTAAAGACTAACAATGAATGCCAGTGAACCGCTGCCACTCACGAATCAACTTGTCTATGAGAAGGCCAACTATTCGATGATATAATATGTCGATAACAAAGTCGATGAGCTCATTGAACGAATAAGGATTGCAATATTACTAGCTTATGTTAATTGGATCCTCCAATTACTCCGCAAAAAGGTCATATGGAAAATGGATCTTAATCTTCCTCCATTCGTGATGTAGCTATGCATCGTGACATGGTTAGATCGTTCCAGTTTATACAATGCTCCTTTAAGGAATAATGAAGAAGAATTGAACATGAGCTTAAACCCATTCTCTTTTGCTGTCTTCCATCTTTTATATTGGTATTCTTGCCGCTGATCATTTTGTCAATTTTTGTTTGCACTTCTCACGTCTATCAACGTGCATTGCCACTGCTAGTTGACATAGGGTGGCATTACCACTCGCCATGACTGCTGTTTCTAACCATAAATCATTGTACTCAGTACGGTTCTTTTCGGCTGTATTTGAAGCTGTTCTAAAAGAGGATGAGGGTGCAAAATCATGCTTTATCTTTCCACTGTTCCTAATACTAGTTCTTTCGGAGGATGTGTTATTACTAGCGGATATTTTCTTCCTAATTCAGATACTCCTGAATATCATTGTCTATTCTGGAGTCTGTTCGCTATAACTGCATTCGGTCTTGGTTGTCAGCCTTCACATCATGGAGCATAGACAGAGAGAACAAGCGTCGTAACAATAATCATGGTAAGCCATCAACTGATATTATTATTGACTTCAGCAAACTTGGCGAAAATCATCCCTTCTGGCTTAACACTACTTAGTTGGATACTTATGGCCTGTTTCTGAGCAGTATTGCTGCCACCAACATGTGAAAGATATCTAAGAGGTCATGCTGTTCGTGTGTTCTATAGTATATCACAATCATATTAGAACAGGGGAAGAGAGTGTGTACGCTTATTCAGAGTACACTAGACAGTTCACAAGAGGAAAGGATTGGGAAACTGTAATTGAGAATCGATAGGAATATTATCCTTCGTCGCAGTAGAGATGGACTGTGATGCTTTTCTGATTCCTCTAATTCCAATCTTCCGATGGTCCACACCAATCAGTACTGTTTGCAGGTCGGCAAGCTTTTGGCTGTCCGCCATATTTCGCTAAGATGGGCCAGCAGCTTTTATGATTCGTGCATTGATCTGTGTCGAAACTTGATTCGGATAAAGCATCAACTCGTCGGTTAAGCTTACCCGAGGCACATCCCGCTTCACTGTATCTTCAATAGCATTAATACTCTTTCGATTCCGAAATGCACTAATACGAGATCCCCCCTCCCTCTTCTAGAACCAGTTTCAGCTCATTCTGCGATTTCGATACTTTGAGTTAACGTATGTGTGGGGTAAACGCGCCTGCTATTGGTTCGCCACTCTTGACCCCCACGAAACTAAGTTGCACTAGATACTTACACTTTTCCTTTCCTCCACCACCACTCTCAGTAACCATTCAAACATATGCTCTCCCTAATCTTATCGCTCTCTAAGTTTTGCAATGCTTTATAGTTTTTCATGCTAATAAAGCAAATTGAACAACATATGCAGCAGTCATCCTGGCTGTACACGCGCTGGTAGGTCCGTCGCAGAAATGTGGCGACCGTCGTATTGTTGACATGGTCAAAATCCTCTAATATGCACATTTACACGTCGATCCCAACTGCTCTAAGTTCTCCGCGGCGCTCATGTTGCCCATATTAGTACAGATCTTTGTACAGTCAAATAATCCGCAGAGTTCTTCAATCATTGGCTGCTGCTTTGAATAGTCCTGTTGGCAACACCACGTTTCGAATTTTGCAGTACGCCTTACTGGTCCCCTCTTCCTCAAAAGCCGTCGCAGTATAACGATGTTTCCGGTATTTATTTGCCTGAAGTTCCCTACTGCTGTTCTACATTCTGGTGGGGAGGGTTATCCACAGTGACGTTAGTTCGCTCGCCCGCCTGACCAGTTCTACAAAGCCTAATAGTACTTAGCTCTATTTGCTCTATTACCACAGCTTTATTTTCTCGCATGTGACAGTAATAGAAAAAGTGCCGCAAATGTCAGAAATCTGACAATCTGCTAGTACCTGTTGGATTGCAGATCACAGTTTCTTGACGCTCATGTCATTTTCTAATGGCCTGTTTGTGTTTATCGACAAATCCGCTGATTCGAGCATATGTATACAACGTTATTCAATAGCATATCTTAGTTTCGTGGGGGTTTGATAATTTAACCCTGCTCTCGCGTTACACCATCTTATTTTTCGTGCACATTTGCCAAGACTATTTTCATCTTCTGCTGCGGGGCAGCACCTTCGGCCATTAAACCAGAGCGTTCATCCTCTTATGCCAAGACGTATATCGCTAATGAAATAGTAGCCAGCTGAATATTAATCTTCACCCCGCGCTCCCCACCCCGCAATTATAGTGGGTAGCGATCGTGGACAAATGATGATTTGCCGTTAGCTCGGTAGACCTTCGCTTATATGCTACTTAAGCACTCACAAGAACCTTGCTCGCGGCACATTTCAAACTAATAACCTTCCCCTCATCTTCATATATATATAAGAGGAAGTGTTCATTTATCCTTCTCACCAAACCATCTGCTTTTTCTCGAAAATATCATGACTACAAAAGAACCTCTCCCTCCAGTCGATCAACTTGCCGATGAAAAGGCCAACGACTCTATGGTCGAAAACATTGATAGCAATGTTGAGGAGCTTATTGAACGTGTCAAGGATGACAACGTTGCTGCCTTCAGAAACTTGGATCCTCCAGTCACTCCTGAAGAAGAAAGAAAAGTGAGATGGAAAATGGATCTTCGTCTCCCTCCATTTGTGATGTTGTTATACATCGTAACATGGTTGGATCGCTCTAGCTTAGGTAATGCTGCTTTGATGAACATCCAGGAAGACTTGAATATGAGCTCCAGCCAGTTCTCTTTTGCTGTCTCCATCTTTTATATCGGTACTCTTGTCGCTGATCCTTTCGTCAATTTGGGTTTGCACTTCTTCCGCCCATCTATATACATTGCCACTGCTATGCTGATATGGGGTGGCATCACCATGGTTATGGCTACCGTTTCAAACCCTCAAGGAATGTTCGCCCTCAGGTTTTTTCTTGCTGTCTTTGAAGCTGTCCTGATTGCTGGTGTTCCTGCGTTATTTTCGACTTGGTATCCCAGAAACGAATGGGGTTCCAGAATCATGGTTTATCTTTCTGCAACTCCCATTGCTGGCGCTTTTGGTGGCTGGATAGCATATGGCGTTGCTCATATCGAAAGTCATCTTCCTGCCTGGAAATGGTTGTTCATTATCGAAGGCCTTCTCACCGTTGTCGTTGCTTTTTCTTGCTTCTATGTTCTTCCTGATCGTCCTCACAACACCAGATGGCTCAACCCGCGCGAACGCGAAGTTATGGAATGGCGTATGCTTCGTGATGGTAACCGTGTCAGAGGTCATCCGAAGTGGAAGGAATTCTTGTGGAGTTTAGCTGATTGGCGTATGTGTCTTAACATTGCTATCTTTATGACCCAGAATTTCTCGACCTACACACTGTCTACTTTCACTCCTCTCATTGTGCGATCGTTCGGCTATAGTCAAGTCAGATCACAACTTATGGTTGCACCACCATTCTGTGTTGCATTTGTGATGGTATTTGTTGTCGCTCCGATATCTGATCGTTTGAATCGCCGTGCATCTATCTATGTTATCAACTCTGCGGTTGCTTGTGCTGGATATCTCATGCTTGCCTTGATTCCTGTGGAGAATCAATCTGCTCGTTATGGTGCCCTCTTCTTGGTCATTCCTGCTATTCTTTCTGGTGTTGTTCTGGCCCTAGGAAACATCCAGGACAACTGTTGCGGTGATTTGAAAAAGAGTTGTGCCGTCGGTCTCTACCAATGTGCTGGTTCCGCTATGGGTATTGCTACTGGATATATTCTTCCTAATTCAGATGCTCCAGAATATCTCCGCGGATTCTGGAGTCTGTTCGCTGTAACGGCATTTGGTCTTGTTCTTTCTGCCTTCACATCATGGAGCATGGACAGAGAGAACAAACGTCGTGACAAAAAATACGGTAAACCACCAACTGATATCATTATTGACTTCAGTGAGCTAGGTGAAAAGCACCCTTTCTGGCGTTATATTCCTTAAATTTTTACCAAAATATTGCTTGATATGGGTAACTGGTCATTGCGGTTCAACGTGCTCTAGAATAATATCACAAATTCCCTTGAGCAAAAAAGCGGTCTAGTGTATGCATTTTTCAGTGTACTAGAAGACTCACTTGAACGGATTGAGATATTGAACGTAGCGAAACTCTGTTGATAAAAGAAAACGTCCGTCCTTGCAGCTAGCTGTCCATACTCACGGGCTCCGTGCGTTTCCTACTCATTTGAGAACCCCGCTTCCAATTTTCCCCACCGCGCAACAAGTTTCTCCGACAATAAAGTTATGAGGATCTCACTTTGAATGTTATGTTAAACTGTGCAGATTCATATACGTAAGTATCGTTTATTGCAATGTTTGCTGCATCAGAGTCAGTGAGGTGTATCATTTACCTACAATGTCGCTAACTGACTACATGCACTACATACTGGCGTTCTAATGCAACGGTATTTAAGTTGTATAATTCACGTTGAACCATATGCTTTATTAGATGATTCTGTTTTGGAGAATACCCCGGCTTTTAGCGGGCAAACACATATAGTGGAGTTAAAGTTTTATCAGAGTTTCCGTTCTCTTGGATCAGGTCAAGTAACCGCGAAACGTTCTGCATGTATTATCGCGTTGATTGCCTGTGTGGGAACAGCTCGTTTGTATTCTTCCGCATAGATCGAGCTCTTGGTTGCCATATCTGGTGTTTTTCACGCAAAGAATACCGATAAATGCTTATCACGATGGATTTAGCTTATGAGTTTATAGGCGGTTCCGATCGAAAACTTACCTCCGCCCCACTTATCTGCTATCTTCAAGTGCGGTGGATGGCCCCCGTTGGGTTCGTGTCATAACCATTTGATTGAACGGCGCCATTACGCACACCCTAACTCAAAAATTAGTCGAATTTTTTCTCTCAAAAATATGTTTTATGGGGCTCAAGAGAAGGAAGGTGGACAGTGATACTGTTGGTCTCCCCCGAGTATGCTCCATATTAAGGTTTTACTTTTGTCGGAATAAAAAAGTTACTGGTCGTGTCGATTGAGGGGCAGTGATAATTCCATAATTAGTTCATCGCCTTGACTTGACAATATTACGGCATTTTTTCAGTTAACTATGGCTGCATTCTCTATGTGTGAAATTAGTCGTTATTGAGAAAACTGCGGACTGCGGACCATATGCCGTTATGCACCTAAGACTGAGCACAGCTGGGCATGACTTGGTGGTAATACTCTAATTGGATTAAAGTTTTCCTATTTCCAATTTTCGAAGCTTCGTTTAAATATTCACTAAGCGACATGTTGAATACTCAAAGTGTCGCGGTTGTCTTAGGGAGTGGCATAATTTTTTTCTTATCTATTGTGATCGAATATGCTTAATCTGATGACTAATTCCAACTGTGATAGCGCATGCGCTTTTTCTCCGATAATTCACATCACAAACTGTAAAGAGACGCTGCGGTATGCTTAGCATCGTCTAAGTGAGGAGAAAATGTTTCTTAATGCCGGATAGTATATACTGGACTCAAGCTTTTTTATTTGGAAAAAATAACCTACACACTCCGAATGTTGTTCTACTTGTTATTGCACTAACTATAGCGGAGAATGCCACTTTTATTTGGCACATATGCCCCCACGCTTCTTCACAATTCTAACTCAAATTTGAGTTTCTGGCCAATAGTGACGCTGAAACATTTGAGTTTGTTAATTTACCCCGGAAAATCGCTTGGTGCTCTAACTGTCTTCTAACACAAGAACCCCTATATCGGCCGGCACTATATATATGTGCGGTTTTCACTCAGAGCAGCCTTACTTATTCTCTCTTCATTAAAGTTTTATGTCTAAGAGTGATACCGAATCCGTTAATGCCCCCGGCCAGTTGGTCGATGAGAAACCTCAACAGTCGATGATCGAGGACATCGACAACAATATTGAGGAGCTTATTGAACGTGTCAAGGATGACAACGTTGCTGCCTTCAGAAACTTGGATCCTCCAGTCACTCCTGAAGAAGAAAGAAAAGTGAGATGGAAAATGGATCTTCGTCTTCCGCCATTTGTGATGTTGTTGTACCTCGTAACATGGTTGGATCGCTCTAGCTTAGGTAATGCTGCTTTGATGAACATCCAGGAAGACTTGAATATGAGCTCCAGCCAGTTCTCTTTTGCTGTCTCCATCTTTTATATCGGTACTCTTGTCGCTGATCCTTTCGTCAATTTGGGTTTGCACTTCTTCCGTCCGTCAATCTACATTGCTACTGCTATGCTGATATGGGGTGGCATCACCATGGTCATGGCTACTGTTTCAAACCCTGAAGGAATGTATGCCGTAAGATTCTTTCTTGCTGTCTTTGAAGCTGTCCTGATCGCTGGTGTTCCTGCGTTATTCTCGACTTGGTATCCCAGAAATGAATGGGGTACCAGAATCATGGTTTATCTTTCTGCAACTCCCCTTGCTGGTGCTTTCGGAGGATGGATAGCATATGGCGTTGCTCATATCGAAAGTCATCTTCCTGCCTGGAAATGGTTGTTTATTATTGAAGGTCTCCTCACCATTGTCGTTGCTTGTTCTTGCTTCTATGTTCTTCCTGATCGTCCTCACAACACTAGATGGCTCAAACCGCGCGAACGCGAAGTTATGGAATGGCGTATGCTTCGTGACGGCAACCGTGTCAGAGGTCACCCTAAGCTGAAAGAATTCTTGTGGAGTTTAGCTGATTGGCGTATGTGTCTTAACATTGCTATCTTTATGACCCAGAACTTCTCGACCTACACTATATCTACTTTCACGCCTCTCATTGTGCGATCGTTCGGCTATGGTGAAGTCAAATCACAGCTAATGGTTGCTCCGCCATTTTGTGTTGCGTTTGTGTTGGTATATGTAGTCGCTCCGATATCTGATCGTTTGAATCGCCGTGCATCTATCTATGTTATCAACTCTGCGATTGCTTGTGCTGGATATCTCATGCTTGCCTTGCTTCCTGTGGAGAATCAATCCGCTCGTTATGGTGCTCTCTTTTTGATTATTCCTGCTATTCTCTCTGGTGTCGTGCTAGCCCTAGGAAACATTCAGGACAATTGTTGCGGTGATTTGAAAAAGAGTTGTGCCGTCGGTCTCTACCAATGTGCTGGTTCTGCTATGGGTATTGCTACCGGATATATTCTTCCTAATTCAGATGCTCCTGAATATCTCCGCGGATTCTGGAGTCTGTTCGCTATAACGGCATTTGGCCTTGTTCTTTCTGCATTCACATCATGGAGCATGGACAGAGAGAACAAGCGTCGCGACAAAAAATACGGTAAACCACCAACTGACATCATTATTGACTTCAGTGAGCTTGGTGAAAAGCACCCCTTCTGGCGTTATACTATCTAAATGCATATGTCTCGCTGATATAGTTGCTAGTACAACTATTGGATTTATCTAATGAAAAGGTTTTGCTATTTGGACTATAATTGTTCATTCTTGTTTTTGAGGCTACTTAGAAATTATATTCTATGAATTTTTGTCTACTTGTCGTAAAGACATCAAATATTCGTAACTCTCATAAAGTCTTAGACATATAAGGGCCGTCGAGCTCATAGCCGAGTTTCTGATAATACTTTCTCACTCCTACTCCAGAGATTACTGATATCTTCTCGCTGCCATGTTCTTCTCGGGCGATACGCTCTGCTTCTTTCATGAGCAGCGTTCCAAATCCCTGGTGTTGAAATTTCTTCGGGTCGCGGCTGTGCAGCGGCACTACCGAGCCGTATACGTGCAGCTCTCGCACTATTGAAGAGGGCTGAGCAGTTAGTTCTGGACGGAAAGTGTGCTCTTCGGAACATTTTCTCAGTCTTAGCAGTCCAACAAGTATATCCTGTTTAGGGTCTTCGTACGACAAAAACGTCTCCCACCCATCGTTCGCGACATAGTCGCGTCTGATAAGTTCAACCTCGTCGGGCCGTACCTTGTGGTGGACTTCTTTAATGCCTACTTCGCGCGTGCGGACGTCCTTGCAAGTAGTGCCAAAATCTTTCATTCTTGCAAGCGCCAGCTCCCGCAAATTGCCGTTCTCGACACCAGCAGTGACCAAAGGCATCGGAATATCCCTTTGCACCCGGTATATTCTTGTCCACGGCGGCACTAGCGCGAGAATGCGCGCAATCAGATCAATCAAAGCGTTGGGGTTGTACGACGAGTACCGTCCGGTCTTCCAGAGTTCGTAAAGACCAGTGCCCCGGATCACTAGCGTAGGGTATATCTTCAGGCCGTCAGTTCTAAACGCCGGGTTCTCAAAGTACTCCATAAATTGGTACAAGTCTCTTTCCAAGCCCATGTTTGGCAGATCGGGCATCATGTGGGACACTACCTTATATCCTGCGTCTTTAGACAAACAAAAGGTCTTGCACACGGCCTTGACGGTGTGTCCTCTATTAGAGTCTCTGGCCACGTCTTCGTAGACCGACTGGACGCCTATTTCTAGCCTTGTGCATCCGTAACGCAGCATATCGCTCAGATGTTGGTCCAGACAGTAATCTGGTCGCGTTTCGATCGTGATGCCTACACACTTAGTCTGAGACTCTTGGCTAAGTCTTACTGCTTCATCAACGTCGCTCGTAGTGTGGCCAGACAATGCATTATGCAGGTTAGCAATAAACCATTCGCGGTAGTCTGCTGGCAGTGACATGAACGTGCCGCCCATAATAATGTACTCAACCTTGTCAATGGCATGTCCCAGTTGTCGCAGTTGTTCAACTCGACCTCGTGCCTGCTCGTAGGGATCGTATCGTGCCCTGATCGCACGCATAGATGTGGGCTCATAACCTGTATATGACTGCGTGGAGTACTCAAAATCGGAGTCGGGGCCACCTGGACAATACACGCAGATGTTGCCTGTGTAGGCAATGTGAGGGCATCGATGCGGCTTACACATCACTGCGACTACTGCAATACCGCTAGCTGTCCGCACAGGTTTCGCCTTCAGCTTAGGCAGCAGGTATTTCTTATGATCCGCAGGAATAGCGGCTATAATATCCGTCAACCGGGGCTGGTGTTTCAAATGATACTTTTTAGCTGATCTGGCCACAACAGCGTTCAAGTTCACATCTTTACCCATAGACTCGACTAACTCCGTAGAAATATCCGCGCAACATTGCAAAAACCTCTCCTTTTCCGGCCTTTCATCGCTGTGTTTTTTAACTGCCATCGCCGACGTTTTTGATCTGGATCTGCGCAGTTCGATGTGAAAAATCAGTAAGTTGTATCTTTTATCGGGATATGAGTTACAGTTTACGTGTGTAATCCTGATACTGCTAATTGTCTGTCCAACCAATTGTTAACAACATAATAGCAACGTTGCTTGATACATGCAGTGATGGACCGTGATTATTATGCTACTTCCTTCTTTTATCGCGCTTAAGTAACTCTGTGCGATAGTCTCTCGCGCGCTGTGTGGCCAGCAGGCGTCGGCCACAGCGCTGAAGCTTCTCGCAGCTGCTCCAGGTATAACTGAGATCGCAGTATAGAGGTACCGCCTAGAACAATCCGGACGCCTGGTACCGTTTCGCTAATTTTATGGACCAACAGCGCTTCTTCGTACGTAACTCCACCTACCATGAACACTATAATATCTTGAGGGCGTTCTTTGGCGGACACTGTAGACTGTGTGCCACTAGCCGATCCATCAGCGTACGGATATTGATCCATTCGCAGCTTCCCTTTAATCAGCCAGCTTAATATCTTTTCTAGCAGAGGTGAGTGCTGTGTGTAGACGTTTTCAACGCCTTTCAGTCCAGTAAACCCTGATCTAGCCCGTGAAAATATCGAGTCAGAGCTATACGGATCATGCAGCCGCTGACTAGCACCAGCAACACGCAATAGCGTTGGTATAACGTCAGATTTCTCTTTCGGCACACCTAGTGTGCCTAAGAGTTCTAGAAGCACTCGTATTTGGTTGTTTGGGTTGCCTTCGTATCTTAGCGCATACAGTGCAACCAGACGCACTTTAGCATCGTCGGTTACTTTTGGCGATTGGATTAGCGATTGTAATGTTTTCAGATCTTGGTTATGCGCATCATTGCAAGAAAGACTCTGTTCAAGTTCAGACACATCCAGTAAGCTCTCTGTTTCCACTTTTCTGCTCAGCTCAGAAACGAGGGTGACGTGTTTGCTCACGTTCCCTGACAGACGGCGAAATTCGGGGTAATCCTCCACAAACCGTTTCATATCAGCAATGCTCTCTATTTGTTTATTCGACTGTGTTTTGGCTTGGAAATGGTCGACGTAGTCTTTGATCGTAGAACCGAGATCTCCAAAGTTAAGGAAAACGTTCCTTTTGAAGAACGGATCACTTTCTTCGGTAAGGACTATCTGTTTCAGTTCCGGGCGAACGTCTGGCACGTTAGACAGGTCAACTGTGCCATTTTGAATGTTTAGAAGTTCATGCACCATGGCTTGGTACGTCCATGGAAGTAAAAGAGGCGTAACAGGGTCATTCTTCCTATCGAGGAAAAGCAAAATTGGCGGAGTATCGCTCGTTCTGAAATCAAATAGAGGACGCTCTGCGTGCACAGATTGCTGCACATAAGACGCTAGCTTGCGCGCCCGTTCGCTATTAGATTGGTACCGCATAACGGGTTTCTTCTTTAATGCCAGTAGCGTTGCAAGGATACCTTGCGTAGCGCGATCTAGAGCCTGCGGGTTCCATTGAGTTGGCGACGAGCCAAACTCGAGTAATCTAGGTATAGTAATATTTAAGGAAAATAGTGAAGGTGATATTACGAGCTGATCGGCAAACAATTCTATCACTTTGGTCACTACCTCTAAATCATCTGCTTCTGCGATTTGCTCTAAACCTGATTTCGATATAATGTTAGAGGTGTAAACGTGATACTCGCCATAGCAGGGCGCATAAAGTTCTTGTGCAAGGGCTCGTATTGATTCCTGGGTGGGTCTTATGAATACTATGCATTTTAGGTGTTTCATTTTCTCTCTGTTATTGTCGAGTCTATCGACGAGGTAGACCTGTCTCTGCAGCAATTGTGACTGACTGAACACCATCGAGACAATTTGCGTAGTCTCTGCGTCGAGTAGCAGTATCTTCAAGCTTCCATCGTCAGGAACCATTTGCCTGATGTACGTCTGGGTAGCGGCAAGCAAATCCATGTCTGCGCTGCTGTAATGCGAAACGAAGAGCAATGGCGGAACCAGGCGTTAGTCGGATCTCGACGTTGCTATGTGAAGTGAAAGCAGAGTAGTTCAAAACAACAAAACTTTATTGTACATATAGCCCTTCTTATTGGACATAACTCAGTTTAAAGCTGCTCAACTGTAAGTACCAGCCTAAATTTTTGACGTTTTTAGTTAGTATCCTTTATCAGCCTAAATGGGGGATATATAAGGTATGCTATAGCATGGCACTGTCACTGCCGCTTTACATTAGACAGCTTCTTTCCTTTTCTTTGCAGGATGCTATTGTACTTGGACCGCTACGTCGAGACGCTGGCTGCCACGCTCAAACTCGATGCGCAAAGCATCCGGTTTCTGCTCTGTTTTGTGCTATCTTATCCGTTCGCAGCAGTCCTGCCTAAGTTCCCACGCCATCGCATTGATCTAAAATGCTTGTACATCATTGCTGTTGGTCTCTTCTTCATGTGCGGCATTTTCTCCATGTTCTGGGGCGCGTTTTTGATGCTGTTCAACGGTCTATGGGTGTACCTCCTGCTGTTGTACAAGTCCGATAACAATCGCGTGCCCTGGATCGTGCTCGTGGTGCTCATGTCTATGCTGTTCTTAATTCATCTGCGTAAAGAACACCTGCAGGATCTAGGAGTCTCATTCGAGGATTACAGCGGCACGCAAATGGTGCTCGTTATGAAACTGAGTTCTCTCTCGTGGAGCGTGTACGACGGCACGCGGCCCTTCGACAGCCTCGAAAACACCCAGCGCAAGGAAACAGTCCTCCAAAATCTACCTCCTCTTCTCCATTACTATGCATATATATTCTTCTTCCCTCTTATTTTCACAGGCCCTTCCTTCGACTATGCTGTCTTTAGAGACTATCTCACGTGGGAAATGTTCAAAGACGAAGGATACAAGATCAAGCCTGACAGAAGGTATGTCACAGGCAGATTTCTTGAATCTGTGTTGTGGATTGTCGTGAACCTTTCCTGCGTGAAGCTCGTGAATCTTGCAATATTCAATGACCCCTCGTTCTACCAGGATAATTCCTTTTTCAAATGCCTGTACTATTATAAGTTCGGTCTCATGCAAACCAAATCTAAGTACTATATCGCATGGACATTTGGCGAAGGTTCTTCAGCCCTTTCAGGACTCGGGTATAACGGTAAAGACAAAACCGGCAAACCGAAGTGGGACAGAATGATGAACTGCGATCCCGTAGGAATCGAGCTTGCTGACAGCAGCAGATACATCGCCAACAACTGGAACTCGAACACCGGCCGTTGGCTCAGGAACTCCATTTACTTAAGGGCAACGCCAAAGGGAAAGAAACCCACTCTAGCAACTATGACTCTCACATTTGTTGTTTCAGCGATTTGGCATGGCTCTCGCGCAGGATATTATGGTACATTTTTGTCGATTCCCTTGTTGCTTCGATTGCACACCAGTTTATTCTCACGCAAAATCAAGCCTTTCTTTCTCACACCCGACGGTTCAAAGCCTACCAAGTATAAAAAATATTACGATATAATCACAATCATAGGTACCAACCTGTGCATGGAATATATCGCAATGGGATTTCCTTTATTGAGAGCGCGGCCGTTGCTAATAGCATGGCGAGGAACGTATTTTTACGTCCATGTCATAGCCTTGATTCTGCTGATTGTCGATCTAAGCCCTGTGGGCCGCTACCTGGCTAAACAAGTAAAGAAGTACCAGTCACAGTCAAAGAAGGACCAATGACTGAAGCAGATCCAATGTAGAGTGTATCAATGAAGTTTTAAGACAGTTTATTATTAGAAGAAGCGAGTAAATTCCAGTGTATATTGTCTCTGAAACGTACATGACATGCTGCTTCTACTCAATATCTGAATTATCCGAAGACCGTCCAGGCTCTTCTTCAAGCTCTCCGGTGTTACTTTCACGAGAGATAGGAATCGATAAACCCTTTGTTTCTTCTTCCTCTTCTTCATCCTCTTCGTCGTCCTCTTGGTCGTCTTCATCGTCTTCATCGTCTTCATCTTCTTCGTCATTTTCATCGTTTTCATGCTCATCATTGTCTTCGAGACCTTCTGGATCAGTCTCTTCTTCTTGCCCTTCTATATCTTCTTCAGTACCTTCTTCATCGTCTTCGTTATCGCCGATATTGACATCGTCATCTTCGTCGTCTAGTTCGTCTTCTGTGACATTGATGTCGCTCATTCTATCATCTTCGTCCTCTGTATCGGCATTCGATGTACCTTCTTTAGCCGTTTCTGAATTCTCCAACGCAATTTTGGAACGTTTGCTGGGAGTCTCTTCGTCGTTAGCAGCCTTGTCACTTGAGGCGGTCTTCTGGCTCAACGCGATATAGGCCATGACGCGTTCTTGGATAACAGGCACGAAATCGTCCATCTCAATATCTTTCAGTGCATCAAGCACGTCTTCGGCAATAATTCGTTTACGTCGTTCCAAACTAGCGCGTTCTGCGGCCGCTTGGCCAAGGTAGTTGATAAATACAGGAGCAGAACGCGTCAAAGCGGTCATAGCATCACGTTGTACATTGGTTTTAGGCGGCAGCTTGCTTTTCGCTAGGCGCACGGCTTTGGCTCTAGGCATCAAAAGATCATCGATCGTGACGGTTTGTTTCTCAGGCGGAATCATCGTTCCGTCTGCCTGTTTCCTCCATCCCTTGGCTGGCATATTGGGTGAATGACAGGTGAAGTTATCGATGCAAAAGTCCGCGAAGTGGTAGTAAGCCCCGCGCCCCCATAATAAGCTTTACAAGGGTCGCCGATCTTCTATCACGCAAAGTAAATTATTATAATTATTATAATTATTATTATTATTATTATTATTATTATGGAGTTCCTATCGACGATCTACGCCTTTTGAAGTATGTGTCTTTAGTCGGTGTCGCGGTTACAAGCGTCGTGCCAGAACGCTTTACTGCACGCGAAGTCGATGCCTGCCTGAACGGTCCAGGTTTAGACCCAGACTTGTCTCTGCTAAATGAGGAGCTGTGGCTAAGCGAGGCGGTAGTCTTACTGTCGAAATTACCGTCTTGAGAATTAGACCTAGACATTTTGGAAAGAGGTTTGTTCGAAAAACTGAACTGTCGGCTCAGTTGTCGCGCAAGCGGTTGCGGTGTAGACTCCTTACTCTCGCGTCTCTCTTGTGCGATATCTTGATCAACTGTGGCACTCGAAGATCTGCGCGATTGCAGGTTCTGACTAGACATCCTGTTTCGCACAGGCATAGAATGGTAGTCGCCATGTCTCCTTAAGATATTCTCTATCTTGCCGGCGATCAGAGGATTGTAGTACGGCACAATGATCTCCTTGCAGAAGTTCTTAACCAGGTCTGCATTGTCATCAGACCAGTCTAGATCAAACTCCTGCCATATGCTAAGTCGGTCCATCAGCGACTCCAGCAGTGCTACGGGTGACTGCTGCTGCGGCTGTTCGTCGGACTCGTCACCGACGTGCAGCAGTTCTAGCACTAGCAGACACTGCAATTGCGTCTCACGCACTTTCAATACCGAAACTGCTGCTGAACTATACTGCTCAGAAACCGTCGCAGCCCATTTGTCCAGTTGGTCGCGCTCGGTTTGGTCTATGGCGGAATCTGCCGGGAGCGTCCGTGAGCGCACATACAGTGGGATAACCGTTTTGTACTTCTGTTCGATCAGTTTAGGTGGCGTTATAAGATTTTTCAGAACCGCTGCCAGTTTTCTCAACGCAGACTGAGACCTTGTAGACAGACTGCAGGCGTTTCTTGCCTTCAACAGCGTAGATTTCGCGAAGTATTGCAACGGCAGGCGCGACTCGTACAGCGTCTTATAGTACGAAGACGTGATGAACTCCTGAACGTTCATGTCTTTGGTGTCTGGTTTAGAGGCGTAATTGGCGGCAGCATTGTTGTCGTTGGAGTGCGCGTCAGGGTGGTCGAGGACCAGTTCAGGCAGGTTCTGGCTCGCGATGACGGCAGCGGGCGGAGACCAACATTGTTGTAGCTTTAGCAGGTTATCCGCATTTTGAATCACGTGTGCAGTTTGCAATATCGAACCGCTACTACTGCAGTCAAGAGTATATGCAGAGTGACTGAGAAGGCTGTAAATCCAGAGCGTGTCACGGACATGTTCAAGAGCTACGCGACCGGCGTCGGAGTCGCACAGCAGAATATCGCTGTCGGGTGGAGTAATAGTCAAATTCACAGGGTAGCTGGAAACTAGTGCTGAAAATGATACCTGTAACCGTGAGATTGCTGCTATTGGTTTAAGCGATATTTCATGCGAGTTATCAAACGACCTTATGTAGATCAAAGTCGTGTCCATGGACAGGTTCGCTCTGATCGGGATGGTTCTGTTATCTGATTGAGGGGCGCCTACAAGTAAATGGCAAAATTGAATAACTCATAAATAATGGAATAATAGAATAAATATATATATATATATATACATATGTAATTATTTTTGGTTTTCAATAAATGGACGCACAAATTTTTCATTTTGTGTCTTTCCACGTCTTAATAACAATCTTAGATCCGTAGACTTGACCCGATCGGAGAATCACCTGGTCTTTCCACTTATCAAACGAGATGGCATCGGTGAACCTCATTGGTTCAATACAAATACCGTTGCGTGCCTTATAGACGCCTTCAAGGCCGTCTCCCGTATATACTTGGAATGCGGGTTCCGTAGAGTAGACGGCGATATGTGTGCCAGCTCTGGGCGAGTACAACTCGCAGCAGAGACGAAGCTCTTCACCTCGCGTATCCAACTTGCAAGTCTCTTCAAATACAAAAGTGTTATCTAGCGAGACCTCACCAATTGTAGTCAGCTCTTTGTACATGCTTTCGGGGGCCAATGTGCACGGCACAATCTTGCCCGTGGGTATGGACTCAGAGTCAACTTCGAGAATGCGGTTAGATCCAATGTACATCTTCACATCAGAGATATCGCCAGAGCCATTAGGATTGTAATACGAGTGATTAGTGAGATTTATAATTGTCGCCTTAGCAAGACTGTCGTCTGTTAAACAGCCGGTGTATTCAATAGTGACTTTCAGCACATCGCCCTCAACTACAGACTCATACTTGGTAGTGACTTCCACCGATCCAGGGAACCCAGAATCTAAATGAGGACTCAATAGCTTAAATTCACAAATATTTTCACTTATATCGATCCTATCCCAGTCAATATTGTGCCATCCATTGCCTCCATGTAGCATGTTTTGTCCTTCGTTTGCAACCACTTTCCATTCTTTGTCGTCCAGCACAAACCGTGCCTTGCCAATACGATTAGCTACTCTGCCAGCAGTCACTCCAATATAACAGTTCTGTTTTCTATATTCTTCTTCATTAGGATAATTCAATACTACATTATTGCCACCAGGAGCTCTCAATTCGGTGATTGCAGCACCGATTTTTGAGTATTTAACCGACATAAGAGCACGATCGGAGTCTAAGTTCCAACCAAACCCACCCACACAAAATCTCTAATTCCGCATACCCATACACCCTACCTCCAAAAACACCCAAAGTAGCGACTACGGATAATTATTTATTTCTCAAACGCACCTTACTTTTGTTTTTCCATTTCATATTGAAACTCCGAACTACAGTTAGGTACTGTAACCCTAGCTACCCCGGATAAATTCAACAGACCCGTCAACTTTAAGTTACTTCGCGCGTCGGTCATTGCTCTCCTTGGGACTCAAAAGCAACTAACGTCTATGATTGGCTGACGCCTCCTCAACTACCCAATGTCACTTACCTTCACGCTAGCCCTTTACATTCTAATCGCAAATCAACAACCAACTATCTTCACACCTTTGCCTGCATCCCTTACATATAGCCGCTTTATATCTTTTTTGCGTTTTTATTTGCATTGCGGCCTTTTTTGTCCAACTGGCTGCGTTTACCGGCAGGTTTGCTTTTACTTCTGTACTGCTCTAGTGACATTTGTACGTCAATTGACCTATTCTCCCACGATCGGCATTCGCCTCTGCCTTTTGACTCTACCTCTCACTCAGCCTTTTCTCCGCCCCAGTCCTGGTCTGGCCCCGGCCCCCAATTTACCTCTTGGCTGATTTTCTTTTTGTTTCGACAGCCGCTTCTCTTCGCGCTCAACCACAATGGATAAGCTCCAGGACAGAGATCCCGATAAAGCTTCTAAGGTACTCCAGATCATACAAAACTTCTATGTCAAAGCCGTTCTCATATGTACTCAATGCCGCGTCGAAGTGAGCCCCATATTTATCCGCGGTACAGAGAAGGTTAAAACAAATAAATGGTTCAACCTCGAAATAACGGAAACTGACCTCTTCCGCGATGATCTCCGTATATGGAAGCACTGCAACTTATCGAAGGCATTGCCCCCTCCCTTAGTGCTTGAAATCGTACTTGATCTGCGCTATATCACTCCTACTGGTACACTTTCGCTCGTGGCGTCCGACGGAATGCAGTACCTCATCGACCACCGTGCGCTCAAGGTGGACGAAATAGTGTTGGAGCGCTGGATAGTCGAACTATTGCCTCGCCAATCTTCTAAGCCTCCACCAGAACCTTCTTCCGCATATAAACAAGCAACTGTCCTTTTCAGATCTCTATATACTTTTGCCAGGTTACTGCCAGCTTATAACCTACGCGAGAAACTACGTTCCAGAAAAGGATCTTCGGTCTCCTCTAGTCTCCGCCTAGGCTCACACATATATCCAGGTACTTCTGTTGCACAGCCACGTACTCGTCTGGGTCTTACCACCCGTCTTACTGGCTCCAAAGATGACTCCGCGCCCAGTTCTCGCGTGCATGAAACATTTAACTTTGGCTCCATAGATTCACATGCTGGCGTTTTCAAAGTCCAGGTGGCTTACAGAAAGGATATAGATTTCAGGGTAGATGATTCTGACTCTTTATTATCGTCTCAGTTTCGCAGAATGGAAGCAATATCAAATTCAGCAATACAGAGCAACTCTCCTGCCTCTGCTCCGACAACATCAATGGGCCCTCCTCAAGCTCCCGAGTCATTTGGCGATTCAGTTTCCAGCAGCAGAAGACCTTCCGTATCAATTATTCGCCCCTTTAAATCACCATCTTTATCTGAATCTCCAAATTTTGATAACGCTACGCATTCGCCAACTGTCTCGTTCCACAGAATCAGCATATCTGGAAACTCCCCGGTTACCAGACGTTCTTCTTCTAGGACTTCAAGTTTCCCACAGTCAGGTATCACTAATCCCATTCAACAATCTCCTAGAAACATATCAGAGACTAATCAAATTGTTTCACAGTCACTGTCTACTTCTTCAGGATCTCAATCTCGCGCGCCTTCTGCCACAAGGTTCAGCTCATCTTTTGGTTCTAGAAGTTTTACAAACCGATTAGGTACCACTCCTGGTTCTGTTTACTCTTTAGATCAAGTCAGAAGAAATAGTGGGGGTTATAGTGATAATACACAATGGGTTGGTACTCCTGGGTCTGAATTCTACTATGATGATGATGACCAAGATATTGGTTCTTTTGTCCAGTTGGTAGAATATCACAGACCACTCAAGAACCTTACAGACTCTTCTATCAAATCAGTCAAACCTCCAAAGTCTTCGTCCAGCCGTTCTGGCTCTCTTGAGACTCCTAGCCCCTTCAGGTCGTCTGCTGTTTCTCAGTCGCATCTGAAAGCTTCTTTAACCAAATTCCATCTACTCAAAGATACGCAAAATGAGCTGTCAAACAGTATGCTTCAGAGCTTAAGCATGGCTCTGCCTTCATATGGCTCCGATTCTAGAGAAATATCTCCTGGAAAAAGTGTCACTGATTCAGTCATGAAACATGACTCTGTCATTAGTGAAAATAACAGTCCGTCAGACGACCTGTTCGTACAATCTGCACATTCCGCTACTCCTCCTACCATGCTATCCAGTTCCTCTCCTGGGAGTGCTGGTGTTGTGTATGGAAGTAGTGCTGGTCGCTCTTATGTTCCTGCAGTTCCTTCAAGATTATCTGAAGGCCTTGTTGGCGACGGCGAATTTGATGCTGAAGTACGTCGAAGGTCGTTATGTTCGCATTCGGTGGCGGAACGGCACAAGGTTGTCTCTATTTATTCTGATTCCAAAGATACTGCGCTCTCTCATATTCCAAGGTCTACGGATTCTGCGAGTACTAGCCCTGTGGTCACTGGTGGGGATGCGCAAGTATCCACGGAAGCTGAAACTGTTATTCCTACAGTTTCTCACCTAGAAACAGACTCGAGTAACAGAAGCTCTAGCTCTTCTTTAAGACAAGATTTTACTGGAAGCCCGGCATACAATGACAACATAACTGCAGCAACTGCAGAACTGACATCTCCTGCAATGGAGATGCTAGGATCTGGAACGGAAGCTGAATCAGAGCTTTCTTCTGCGGCCACTTCTTCGCCTTTAGATATTCCTTCAAGCCCCAGACCTTTCCAAAGGCTCAGGTCTAATTCATTTGGAAGGTATGGGCCAGGAAAACTGTTCTCACGTACTGAATCATCCGATAGAACGGCTAAATTTTCGACTGCGGCTTCGAGCAACATGCAGTCTGCACTGCATGGAACTTCATCTACTGTGAAATCATCTATTGTTGGAATGCCGATTAGTCAAAGTGCGCGAGTATCTAATAATTACGAGCACTTGAAATCCAGACCACTGTCAGTGTTTGGTCAGAACGACGTTCCAGGAACGTCTCCAGGAACTGGGCAGTTTCCGCCCAGATCGCTTAGTGCTGGTGTTTCACGAGTTTCTGTGGGATTCCAGGTCGGTGTTTCTAATGGTGATCATCGGATTAGAAACAAGAACAATACCTCCTTGAGAGCACCTAGGCAATCGACGGATGACAACATGTTTGGCTTGTCAGACAGGCATGGATCGGCACGGTACCGTCGAGAAGCAACTGCCAAGAACACTGTGGTGGTTGACGACGAGATTCCAGGTATAGAGGTCTGCGGTAAGATTGATGTCAAGGAAGACGACGACTTACTTTTTGCCATGAGCGATATGAATCTTATATCGGAGAGATCATCGCCCGACAGTTAAGTTTATGCGAAAGACGTATATTCACTGCTGGATCGTCATTCGTGCGATATTACCTGTTAATTTTTTTACTTGTGAGACCTTTCGCTCGTTTTCATGTTTGAAGCCGGATTTATTTTCTTCTTTTACGGTGCATTTACGATTTAGGTATATAATTACATATTTGGTTCGTTCCGGTGCTAGTACTGGAGCTTTCCTGCTTCCTGGAAGGTGGGATGTGGGGGAGACCCTTTTAGTTACCTACTTCTGCCGGGCCTAAGAATAAAGAGTATCTGTAAACGGTCATGATCGCGCACCAAAACCTGTGGAAGGTAGCGAATCGTCGAGGTAATGGCTTTTTTGGGCCATTGTTAAGTGGTCATAGGTTTTCTTCAACAGAGAAAGGAGATATGCCGATAAATCCGAAGCAGATGCAGGAACTCGAGCAGAAATGGCACAAGAGATGGACTGCGGCACAGCTCTCGGACCCACAGAAACCCAACTACTATTTATTATCTATGTTTCCGTACCCTTCTGGGTTGTTGCATATGGGACATCTGCGAGTGTACACGATAACGGACTCGTTGGCGCGGTACCGGATCATGAACGGATACAATGTGGTGAACCCAATGGGATGGGACGCGTTTGGTCTTCCTGCCGAGAATGCGGCTATTCAAAATAGGATACATCCGCGAGACTGGACGATGTCGAATATCAGCAGCATGAAAGAACAGATGAAATCTTTTCTGGCGCTATTCGACTGGGACCGCGAAATCGCAACCTGTAATCCAGACTACTACGCGCACACCCAGCGTATATTCATAGAGCTGTTCAAGCGAGGTCTGGCTTACAGGAAACCTGAATACGTGAACTGGGATCCAATAGACCACACCGTGCTGGCGAACGAGCAAATAGATGCAGACGGCAAAAGCTGGCGCTCAGGGGCCGTCGCCGAGAAGAGACTGCTAGAACAGTGGTTTGTAAAGATAACCGAATATGCCGAAAGACTCACGAAAGATCTTGAATTATTAGACGAGTGGCCTGAAAAGGTGAAAACAATGCAACAAAATTGGATTGGATACTCTGAAGGCGCGTCTATTGACTTTTACTTGAACGACTCAGATACCCGCGTGCAAGTGTTCACAACACGTCCTGAAACGCTTTTCGGTGTACAATTTCTTGCTCTGGGCATTACACACGATATAGTTAAAGAGCTTTCTGCGAAATACCCCGAAATTGCCACTTTCGTTGCCAAAGTCGAAGAACTGAAAGATTCGCCGCAAGAGAAGGAGCCTATCGTCTACCAAATACCTAACTTGTTTGCTACACACCCGCTAGATCCTACTAGCACATCTATTCCTGTATATATTGCGGACTATGTGGTAGACTACGGCACAAAGGCGGTTATGGGCGTTCCTGCACACGACGCTAGAGACGCTAAGGTCTGGAACAGTCTAGGTCATGATCCGTGCCCTGTAATTGAGACGCGCGAAAACGGTGAAACATATTTGACTCGTTCAGGCAAATTTAATGGACTAAGTTCTGCTAATGCTGCTTCAGCGATTGTCGCAGAACTAGCTGACCGAAATATGGGTTTCAAAACTACACAATTGAGACTCAGAGATTGGCTCATCTCTAGACAACGGTACTGGGGTGTGCCTATTCCTATTATCCACTGCGACAACTGCGGACTTGTGCCTGTACCAGAGAAAGATCTTCCTGTTGGACTACCGCACGAGCTTGCCACTTCGGAGTCAGACAGTTTTTCTCCGCTTGCCAACGCCCCCGCAGAATGGCTTCACGTGGAGTGTCCTAGCTGCCACGAGCCAGCTCGCCGTGACACTGACACAATGGACACGTTTGTTGACAGCTCGTGGTATTTTTTGAGGTTCACTGATCCCCATAATGCAACTGTTCCTTTTGCAGCAGAGAAGGCTAACGCGTTGATGCCCGTCGATATGTATTTGGGTGGTGTAGAGCATGCTATATTGCATCTGCTCTATGCCCGGTTCATGGCGAAATTTTTGGCGGACTGTGGGTTCTGGGATGGCGGTCCTAATAAATCTGGCGAGCCTTTTAAAAGGCTCGTTACGCAAGGCATGGTTCACGGCAGGACATTCACGCATTCTGATACGGGTGCTTATCTTACTCCTGACGAAGTTGTAAAAACCTCTGACGGTGAATTTATTGCTTTGGAAGGTGGCAAACCTGTCGCTGTAACATTTGAGAAGATGTCCAAGTCGAAGTTCAATGGAGTTAATCCTCTAGACTGCATATCAGAGCACGGTGCAGATGCTACGCGAATACATACACTTTTCCAAGCGCATACGGAAGATCAACTCAATTGGAATATCGACAGTATAGTGGGATCAAAGAGGTGGCTCAGAAGGCTCTGGTCTTTGTGTGCAGATACTTCGGCTAACATAAAAGACTCTAACAGCGATATTACTAGCATAAAGGGATTGTCTTCTAATGAGATAGCCATACTCAAGCAAACGGCGGCAACTATCGAACATGCGAACTCTGTTTATGAGAAAACCTTGGCATTTCATACAACTATTTCTAAGCTCATGGAACTTGGCAATGCAATTACCGCAGATATCCGCCCAGAGGTGAGACTTTACGTTCTCAATGTACTGACTAGACTACTAGCACCTATGGCACCTGCAGTCTCAGAAGAGTTATGGAGTATACTCTATCAGAAAAGTGCAGTAGCGCCAGATGGGTATGCAGGGATCTTAAAGGCAGGATGGCCCAAGGCCAGCGATGTCAAAAACCTAATACCTAAAACTAAAGACATTATATACAGAGTGATAATCAACGGACGCTTCAGGTTCATGGAATCATTTGATGACCTAGCGTCACTCGAACCTGGGGATATCGAGAAGATCTTGAAAGCATCTAAAGACGGTGAGAAGTGGCTAAAAAATAAAAAAGTCAAGCAGGTTATTAAACCAGAAGGGAAACAAGTTATCTCTTTGATAACAACATGAAGGACAATTTCATCTTGTAAATAAGGACTACGAACTTGAAGATCGAAACAATATAGTTTCAAGCACATACTTTTAGAAAAATTGTATTTTGCATAAACTAAGCATAAAGCACAGAATAGAGAGACTTGCGAGCTGCTCTATATCCGGTTACGCAAAAGAATAGTGAGGAGGAGAGAAGGTATAGTAAGAGGAGTGGATCATAACAAAAAGCGATTAACAACCCAAAGAAAAGCGCGTCTCATTTGGGCCCTTCTTTGGTGTGTTTGTGGAGATTTTACCCATTTTCGTTGGAAAGGATAAAAAAGAATCGTCAATCACATTTAAGCCTTAATGGCATACTTGCGCTGAGGGAAGTTAACGTCTTTCTTGCGCTGCTTCTCCGTCTTGCGAGATTTCTCAAAGTCGGTAAGAGCACGACGGAGAGCACGAGTCTTCTTGGCTCTGAGATCCAAAGGAACGCGGTTCTTCTTGACCTTGCTGTATTGTTCACGGGCCTTAGCACGTTGTTGTTGGTTGATAACAGTAAGAACGCGGGCAATATCCTTTCTTACAACACCGATTTGAGCAAGACGGGATCCAGAGTTGCTGGCCTTTTGCATGCGGTATTTTTGGAGATCTCCCTTCAACTCAATAAGCTGAGTTTGTAGCTCCTCAATGGATTTGTTTCTTAATTCAAAAGCTTTGACCATTATTGAATATCGTTAAATGTGTGAGACAGTAATGTGAATAGGACCGTCCTACTTGCGTGCTTTACGCTTGGGACTAAATTTCACAGTCACAACAAATTACACAAACCCTAAACTTGCTTAGTAACAACCCTCAAGGGAATGGCGATGTTAAGAGTAATAAAACTCTAATTAAAGTTTGAACGGCTTCTTATGTAAAATGGATGTAACCTTTTTTTGATGGCCGCCGTTCGTAACACACTTGGCCTATATATAACGCCTATCCGGCCGAAATCGCTTTAAAACCACTCACTTGAGTTGAATTGTATTTTTTTAAGCTGTTCGAACATTCATAAATAATTCTCTGAGTATGGTTACTATTGATAACCTACCCAAAAACGTCACTCCTGTGCACTACGATCTGCGCTTGTGGGCACTAGAACTAGACAACACCACTTTTGAGGGTGCAGTAGACATCCAACTGATTGTTAACGAACCAACAGAAACAATCGTACTTAACGCTAAGAATTTGACTATCTCCAAAGCCAAATTATCTTATGAGTTTAACAAGACAGTCTGCACTGTCGACTCAAGTGTCGAATTGGATGCCGACAAGGAGATCGCCATCATCTCACTCCCTGAGAAGCTCCCTTCTCATATCTTGGCAGTCACTCTTTCTTTGGAGTACCAAGGAAAAATCAATACGGATATGACTGGCTTTTACAGATCGCTCTACACTGAAGCATCTACTGGTAAGCCTACCTCTATGATCTCTACTCAATTTGAAGCTACTGACGCCAGAGCTGCTTTGCCTTGCTTCGATGAACCCGCGCTCAAGGCCACTTTCTCGGTATCTCTAGTCGTACCTGAAAACCTTACCGCTATTTCTAATATGCCTATTCTGTCCTCAAAGGCTCCAGAAGATGGCAAAAAGAAAGGTATCTCGGACAAAAAAGCTCTTGATGGTGTTCGTACGAAAGTTGTCACTTTCGAACGAACTCCGAAAATGAGCACGTATCTTCTTGGTTGGGTCATTGGCGATCTTGAGTACATTGAGGGCTTTACCAAGAGATCTTATAACGGCAAGCCTTTGCCAGTTCGCGTTTACACTACTCGCGGCCTGGTCCACCAAGCTGAGTTCGCTCTCTCCTATGCTCCACGAATCGTAGACTATTTCTCAGAAATTTTCGGCATAGACTACATGATTCCAAAACTTGATCTTGTTGCCGTACACGAGTTTTCTCATGGCGCTATGGAAAATTGGGGACTGCTCACTTATCGCACCACTACATTGCTATTCGACCCGAAAACTTCAGATGAACGCTACAAATCAGTTGTTTCTTATGTCGTCGCTCACGAAATTGCTCACCAGTGGTTTGGTAATCTAGTTACTATGAACTGGTGGAATGAACTCTGGCTCAATGAGGGTTTCGCTACTTTCATTGGCTGGAAAGCAATTGAGTACCTCAATCCTGAATGGGAAGTATTCACTAACTTCACCGCTGATGCCTTCCAAAGCGCTCTCTCCCTTGACTCTCTCAGACAGTCTCATCCTATTGAAGTACTTGTTAAATCTGCTAAAGATATTGATCAGGTATTTGACCATATATCATACTTGAAAGGCTCTTCTACTATCCGAATGATTGCTAATCACTTGAGTATTGAGACTTTCCTGGCTGGTGTATCAGCCTATCTCAAGAAATTCTCTTATTCTAATGCCACAACTAAAGACTTGTGGACTTCTCTTTCTGAAGTCTCAGGCACAGATGTTAATACTCTCATGAACTCGTGGATTGGCAAAATTGGTTACCCTTATGTTACTGTGAAGGAAAACGGGTCTGAAATCGTTGTTGAACAGCACCGATTTCTTGCCTCTGGAGATGCCACTGCTGAAGAAGATGAAACTGTTTGGTGGATTCCTTTGAGCATTAAATCAACTGAATCTGCCAAAATTGCAGCTGAATCTCAAGTCCTTCTTTCCAGGTCTGCCACTATCACTGGAATTGACCCCGAGTTTTATAAACTTAACTTTGGTCAGACTGGTGTTTACCGTGTGAACTATCCTGAATCTCGTTTGGTCAAATTGGCAACACAGCAGTCAAACTTATCTGCTTCGGACCGAATTGGTTTGGTCGGTGACGCCTTTGCATTAGCTTCTGCTGGTATTGCTCCTACTACTGCTTACCTTTCTTTCGTTGAAGGAGCGAAAGCTGAAACATCTTTCTCGGTTTGGTCTTTATTGGAATTTAGTCTGTCTGAATTCTCTACTGCGTTTTATTCATCTACTGAACTGCACAGGTCTTTTTCAAAGTTCTGGTTGTCTCTTGTTTCTCCTTCTTTGGAGAAGCTAGGGTGGGACTCTGAAGAAGGCGAAAGCTTTCTGACTGGCCGTCTTCGCGCTCTTATAATCTGCCGTGCCGGTATGTTAGGACATGAATCGGTCATCTCTAAGGCACGTGAACTACTTAAAGGGCCTTCTGATGGAATTAAACCCAGTTTGCGCCAGGCAGTTTGGTCCACCGTCCTTAGTAATGCCACGGATGACGACACAGAAATTTTCGAGTCTATCATGAAAGAACAATCCAATTCATCTTCTATTGATGCTCGAGAGATTGCCCTAGTAGCACTAGGACGAGTTACTGCCCCTAAACTAATAGAGAAGGCTAAGGCTCTACTTCTGTCTTCTCAGATTGCAGTACAAGATATACACTATCTTTCTTCTACTTTGGCATCCAACCCTGCTATTGTTGGATCGTTGTGGTCTTATATCAAGGAGCATTGGTCTGAGATCACAGAACGATTTTCAGGAATTGTTTTGGATCGATTTGTGAAAGTTACATTAAACAAGTTTACTGACCTGGAGACCATTAAAGACATGGAGTTATTTTTTGCCGATAAAGACACTACAAGCTATGCGCGCTCTTTGGGTCAAAGTCTTGACCGTTGCAAGGCTAATGCACAATGGATATCTCGTGATGAGAATTCTGTGAAGGAATGGTTAAAGAAGCGTGGATATTAATTGATTTAAAAGATCGGTGAGTCTTGCAATGAAGTGCGAGTGATATAGGTTCTTTTAAGCCTAGGGATGATTCTGTCTTAAACGCTTTGATTCCATCCATTAATTTGCGACCCTAAAGATAATACAGTCCTTGGAACATTCCGGGAAATTAAACAGAAAGCGCAGGAAGATTTCAGGTAGTTCCAGAAACGACTGGCTGACTGTCAATTTCCTCTTCTTTCTTTGTCGAGATATATTTGTATGAATCGTCCTCATAAAAGTCATCAATATCACTGTCCCACAACTCATCAATTCCTGATAAGTTCGCCTGTTCTGCAGACGGAAACTCCTGTTTTGGAGTCACATTGTCTATTGTGGCTGGGATTCCAGTGGTAGCAATAGAACTGGAAACTTGAGGTGCAGGTGTAGACATATTCAAAGTGACGTTACCATCTATTGAGGTTTCTCTGGGTTCCCTTAAATGCAGTTTGGACGTCTGGTAACTGAGATCAAAGTACTCGTTTGGGTGCATAATGACTTCAGGGTTGAAACGGTTAATTTCCCGTGGCTCTAGTTTGTTCTCTCGCAGTGCATCCGTTAAAGCACCCTCGTGAATATTTCTATAGACTGTTGCGCATGCAAAGTTGTATTTTTTCTCTTCAACTGACTTTTGCACAGAGTTCAATGTAGCTGTGTCCTGGACGCCCATAGATTTTAAAGCCATCTTTAAAGTATCGGGAGGCATATCCCTGTAAGGGCATCCATGCGATTGGTCTCGCACCGGCGGTGGCAGCCTGAGAATGTCAACACAGCTCATTGGATGGAAGTTGATGCGGCTACCCACATCACCGTAATCGTGGCGGAAATTATACCTGTAGTCTTTGTTAAACCGCTCTTCAGTGATCGTGGAGAAAGCCTTTTGCCAGAATTCTAGTGCTTCGTGAACCGGTAAACCCATGCCTTTAATGAAACGATTGAACTGGATACGCCCGTCATACTTGAGATGTTTTCTGGTTCGTATATGAGATAGAATTTGGCTCATGCAAAGCGGAAAATTATCCTTTAGCTCTTCGACACTTTCTGCAGTGAGATCTCCTTCAACTGCCGACTTTCGAGAAGCATTGGCAGCGCGAATTGCGTTGTATCCGGCTGAGATATGCTTTAGGACAGGTTCAAGTCTACTATCTTGGTCTGCAGCTTTGCGGAGGCGTGCTGTAATGTTCATAGCAAACTCAAGGCGCTTGGAGAACTCTTCTGCAGCAATAGATGATTGCAGTGACTCCGGTACGTATCCTGTACCATTCTCTAAGTAGACGCGTCTAGTTGCCACCAGGTCTAAGACTTTTTCGAATTCTATCTTATAGAAAGTCTCATGAGCTGTGTTTCCCGAGACAGCTTCAAGGTATGGCTGTATACGGCTCTTTTCTTCGCTGTCTACTGCTTCCCAGCCGAACTTCATATCGCGAACAAAGGCTGACTTTTCTGCTCGCTCCTCCAAGTCAAAGCGCATTTTGAAAAGCGTGGTTTCAGCTCTAACAAACCTTGTAATAAGTTCTTTAGATCGACAGAATGCTAATCGGAGTATATAATGAGAATAGTGATCCTTTTGGCGTTCTTTCTGCGTTTTGGATTGTTTTGCCGTGTTGGATGTGAGAGACAGCGGCAGGTACTCATCTAATGCCTGCTTAAGAGCGGTTTCCATTTCTGACTTCGTCATAGACCGGCCATTACTAAACCCCTCAATAGCTACGAGCACCTGGAGGCGATCTAGTGCCCATTGTTCGAACTCGTCTGTGGTTATCTCCTCAGTCGGAATTTGATCGTACATGTTAAGTCTGTGCGCATACTGGACCTTCTCGAACTTGGGCGTAGCAAAATTACGTCTTTCTTTGAGCACCATACGGCGCTTGTCAGAAAGCGGGGTTGACACCTGCTTGAACATGCTGGCAGGTAGTTGAGGCTAAAGTAAGATCGCGTAGTAGTGAAGTGTTATTGAGTTAGTTGTACGCGTTCTCCTATAGGTAATAGCGTGTATTGCGGGTTTAGGGTGTGTTGTCAAGGCAACTGCACCACCCAAAGTGTCGGGTTGTGCACTGTGGGCCACGCAATATGGAGATTTCGACGTAAGACCTTTCTATTCATGGCCGGAGACGAGGTAAACTTAGCGTCCGGCACTCAAGCTGTAGTCTCTGGAGGTAGCAATGTGAAAGGGTTGAGCGTAACCGAGCTGGCCGAGAAACTATTTGCGTCCAACCCGTACTTTTCGGCTGGTTTTGGGTTAATGGGACTTGGCGTTGGCCTGGCCGCACTGCGACAAGTGAGCCGAAAGACAGCGTCTTTGCTTTATAAGCAGCTATTGGTGGATCTGGAGATCCCATCGAAGGATAAATCGTATATGTGGTTCCTGGACTGGATGGCGAAGCAGAATGTCGCCAATGCACAGAATGCAAAACGCGGTGGATTCTTCGGTAGACGACACTTGGCGGTGCAGACACAGTATCGCCAGCACGATAACGGTTCAGTAACAACCTCATTCAGTCTTGTGCCTGGTCCGGGTACGCACATAATACGGTACAAGGGCGCATTCATCCAGGTCTCGCGCGAACGATCGGGTCGCCTTATGGATCTCACCTCTGGTACACCGTTCGAGACTGTAGTGCTCAAAACATTGTACAGGGACCGCCATTTGTTCGAAGATATATTGAACGAAGCGCGTGAGATTGCTGTTCAGAAGCAGGAAGGCAAGACAGTGTTATTCACTTCTTATGGGCCGGAATGGCGGCCGTTCGGGCAACCTCGGCGACGGAGGCCGATCGAAAGCGTCGTTCTGGATGAAAAGGTCGCAGAAAGCCTCATAGGAGACATAGAAGAGTTCTTGGATAACGGAAAATGGTACTACGATAGGGGTATTCCCTACCGGCGCGGTTACCTGCTGTATGGGCCTCCTGGTAGCGGCAAATCTTCATTTATCCAAGCGCTGGCAGGACATTTGGACTACAATATATGCATACTGAACTTATCAGAAGCGCATCTGACGGACGACAGACTAAACCATTTAATGAATCATATACCTGAAAGGTCAGTTCTCCTTCTAGAAGATGTGGACGCTGCTTTTTCGCAGCGAGCTCAGTCTACGGATCAAGGGTACGTTTCTGGCGTAACCTTTTCGGGTTTGCTCAACGCGCTTGACGGGGTAACCTCCAGCGAAGAACGCATTATTTTTATGACAACTAACCACCCTGAGCGATTAGACCCCGCACTCGTGCGACCTGGACGAGTCGATGTGCAGAAACTGATCGACTATGCCTCGCCCTATCAGATGCGCCAGATGTTTACGCGATTCTACGGCGACCTTGCGACACAGCAGCTTTCGGATAGGCTAGTCGATATTGCGACAAATCTAGGTCGGCCGCTGTCAACTGCTGAATTGCAGGGATTGTTCATAACATTCAAGAGTTCTCCGCATACAGCCTTGGAGGCTCTAGAAGCCACTAAACACGATGCGGGGATTTAAAGGTCTTCTGTTTTATCTTGATTACAATTCCTTCTTGGCCTTTCAATGGCCACGAATGTGGCTTGTGCTTGGCACTCCGCTCCTCCTGTAAACCGCATTAAAAAGGGGAAACAATGCGCTATCGGTCACCGCGATCGATTCCCCAATATCGAATGTCGAATTTAACACAAACTATTGCAATCGCTGAACCACTGAGCCAGTGTATATATAGGAAACGTATACACTGCGTTCCTAAAAGAACCTAAGGTTTACAGGCTAATATAAAGGACAGTTGAACAGCCTTAATATGTCGCCATTCTCAGGCAACTTAATCGTCCGTATAACCTAATTAATGGCCAAATAAAGCCTTACTTTTGAGTCGCTGTTACCCCACTCGGAAATGGCGCAGAGTCATCCATATAGCGGGATTTTAATATTACAATTCTATTTTAATGCCATTATTGAAATAATGCTTCCCACGTGACATGCGGTCACGCTTCATCTGGCGTCATTGGAACCTCAGCACACCGAACTTTGCACCAATCGCGTTCTCACAGTCTACATCTTTATGAGTTCAGAATCATGTGGTATGCAGCCCCCTTGTCCATAAGATGCACAGCACCCTTTATACGACCCGCCCAGTACTATATCCCCCTGGAAATTCTTCGCCCTTCTTTGCGGACTCGACCGAGAAGGTAAAATTTTAAATACGCCCGGCGACTCATTCCCCCAACCTTATTCTTTAAAATTCTTCCTCGGCTACTGTAACCCTAAACCTCCAACTAGTTTTAGCATAATTATCCAATAGAAGGCCTTAAATTTGACATGACTCATATAATATTTCCTATTCGGGCTATTGATGCTAAAGTCCGCTAGATCCAGGGTGGCTGTCACGGGTACGGTATTTGAGTCATAAGTCTAATTAAGCATTTTAAGCGGCAAACTCCTCAGACACAAGAACCTATATAAAGCCCATCAAGCTCCCGCCTTCTTTCTCCTTCTCTCCTTCTAGTATTACTAAATCAAACTTGAACGGATTTTATTTGTCTAGCATCTAACATTTTTCAGTTCTCATTTTCTTCAAAACTCTTTAACTCGCGACGCTTGAGTAATTCACTCTGGCCTTTCTGATCGAACTTCTCTCAAAAGAATTCTATCGTTTCCTGCCAAACAAAAGAACTACGTGATTTATCTCTTGCAGCTTGCATTACATACCTTTATTAATCTTTTGAATTTTTTAGCTAAAGCCTAAACAACATCAATAAAAATGTCTATCGTTACCTGTGCTCCTGTCGATTTCGCTCGTACCGAATCGTGGAACAACTCTGCTTCAAATAGGCAACTGGACCCTGAACAGTTCATGGCTTGGGACTCAGGATTTTTTTGTTCGTCTCCTTCTTACTGCAACTCTTCTTTGAACCTGGCATCTATGAATAACATGTCCAACCTGAAGAGAACCGGACTCTTGTACACTCTTCCGAACGAGATCCTCCTGCAGATTTTCCAGCTCGTCCTTCAAGACTCTTCTGACGGATCTGTCTACTCTAAGCTCTCAGCATTCCGACGCACTATTCTCCCTGTCTGTAAGCGCTGGTACAACTTGGGTTTAGAGGTCTTGTATGCTCATGCCGCTTTTGGTCACCCGACTGCGTTCTACAACTTCCTTCGTGAACTCGAGGCTCGACCCAGTAACGGCAAGCTGGTCAAATGCATCGACTTTGCTGATTTCACCTCTGTAGGCCTCGGCCGCACCAGAAAGATGAACCAGGAAATCACTATGGTCACTAACAAAACTATCTTACGTGCCCTGCGCTTGACCCCTAACATTATAGACTTCCTAGCCTCCGAGACCATAGAAGACGACATTGACGCTGAACTTTTGCGGGCCCTTTTCACTGAGTTCCACAGCCTTCAGGGGCTTGACTTTTGCGGCGCTACTTCTAATCGCTTTGTGACCGCTTTTGATCAGGTAGTCCTGCCAGATGCTGTTCTGTCTCTGCGCAGATTGGGCCTGCATGAATGCTCTACACTCAGTTCTAAGCATTTAGAGAATCTCCTCTCAAGGCTGCCTAGTCTGACGCACTTGGACCTAACTCACACTCAGATCACAGACGAAGGACTCATGAAGATCCCGGTGTCCGCAGAGCTGACGGAGCTTTCACTCGCCAAAAGCATCCGTCTCACAGGACAAGGCATTGCCAACTTCCTGATTTCGCATCCTGCTGCCAGGAACTTGAAGTACCTAAACTTGCAGTGCGATGTCACTCGCATCAGCCCACTAGACCATAATGACGCTCTTGGAGCCATTTTGACCTATGCGCCATGCATATCTACTCTGACAAACCTCAACTTGACTGGCGTGACTGTGCAGGAACGCCATCTGCAGATGCTGCCCAAGCAGCTGGAAGCTCTGGGTCTTGGATACTGCGAGATCCCTATTGACGCTATTTTTTCTATCACGACTGAGATCCTGCCTAACTTGAGCTACCTGGACCTTACAGACCACCCTGAAGTGTCTATCTGGAGCATCCAAGGCGGTATACTAAACCATCCCTCGGTGACGATCTACGAGGTGACATCCAAGATAGTGGAGAACTTGGAAGGGGTGCATGTACCCGACTGCACGCCTATTATTGGTCAGGGATACCGTGGCTGGATCTGCAAGGGAACTAAGGAGCAATATGACGACCGTCTCCAGTACTGCGGTTCGATGAACTGCTCTTCGGGCCACTGCAAGTGGGAGTCCAAGCCACGCGCTACACGGCTGCTAGGCATGGACATGAACCTGAAGCAGCTGTCTGTTGCGTCGCGCAAGATCAATTGCGCGGTTTCAGCAGCAGCACTAGCTAAGGTTTCCGGACAACGCCAGGCTCACACTCGCGGCACGTACCTCTACTACGGGCTGCGTAAAGCATGAATATTTCGCTAGGCAACAACACACATACACACATACACAGCATGAGTGCCACGACATGAAACGATACGAGACTACGATACTTACAACAACACGGTTATGAACGAGAGGTAATATTTTTGCTAATGCTCTGCTTTTTCTTTTATCAGTTACTAATGAATATAATAATATAATAATGTACATGCAACAAAACTTTACTAATAGGGTATAAAATTGCTCAAATTGACGTCGAATTGGGATGAGCAAATTCACCATAACCGGGAAGGTGTCCAAGTTAACTTTCGATTTGAGTACCATACTGGTGGTCGTATTTTCTCAATTCAGTTAACTATTGAGTGGCGCTTTTTTTTTGGTTTGTTTTGGAATAAATAGCTGAAATTGGCGGTTCAATGGCAGATCGTCGGCGGTAGCTGAAACGACGAGGGTTGCTGGCCCCGAAGCCTGGGCCGGGTTTAACGTCATTTAATGGTGAAGTAAGTAAATTTAAGCTTTTTCAGCTTAAGGTTGTCTGCGGCTCGCTGCGATCTTAGAACTCGATTGTACACCTTAATAAGCCAGCCAATTGCACCTTCTACGAGAACTATTTAAGAACCCCCCTTGCACTATGAATTGCTCCACTACCGCTCAAGCCACTGCCCGTTTAGGAGCTATTTTGTCTTCTACTAGACCAATTGCGCGAACCGCTTCGAACATATCCAGGATGACAACTATCCGCGGTAAGGCTACCCTACCCGAGTTGCCGTACGCCTATAATGCGCTTGAACCCCACATTTCCGGTGAGATCATGGAATTGCACCACAAGAAGCACCACAACACCTATGTGACTTCTTACAATGCCGCTATTGAGAAACTTGCCGCGGCCGAGAGCTCCGGCGATGTAAAGGCTCAGATTGAACTCGGCCCCGTGATCAACTTCCACGGTGGCGGCCACATCAACCACTCCCTGTTCTGGAAGAATCTCGCGCCCACCTCCAATGGCGGCGGCGCCTACTCTACTGGAACCGCGCTTGACAAGGCCATTACTGAGACTTTCGGCGGAAAGGACGGGCTTATCAAGCTGTTCAACGCCAAACTCGCCGCTATCCAGGGCTCCGGCTGGACTTGGCTGGTCAAGAACAAGGAGACCGGTAACTTAGAGGTCCTCAACAAGCAGAACCAGGACCCAATTCTCTCCCCCTATGTTCCTCTTCTAGGTATTGATGCGTGGGAACACGCCTATTACCTGCAGTACGAGAACAGAAAGGTCGAATACTTCCAGGCTATCTGGAACGTCATCAACTGGTCCGAGGTTTCTGCGCGCTACGACGCCGCCTGATTGCCTTGCAACCTCGTCGCCGTCGATTGACTTGTTTTATATTTCTGTACATATATAGAATATATGTGTTTCTGCTGTTTTATTGTGCCGCCCTGCCGGCGGCTACTTCCCGCTTTTCTATCTGTTTCTCCCACCCATCCACTCACTGGTCCCCTCCACCACAACGTAGATGCCGCGCTCTGTACAATAACAATGGAATCTGATTCGACTTCCTCGGCCGAGAATTCGGACCAGGACTTCTTCCCGAACCGCTTGAACAGCCGTCTCACTGAGGATGACAAGATGCTGGGCGTATTTGCTACCGCGTCCAGCGACGACGCTAGTGATCGCGAAGATCAGCCTAGTCTCTCCAAACGCATCATCTTTGGCAACACTTCTACGTTCGTCAAATCAAGTGCTCCTACTGCCGCAGCTCAGCCGTCATCCCCAGCCAACCGCCTTGCATTTACGGCTGAATCCGTGCTGCCCTCGCACGAACAGCAGTATGGTGTGGGCGCGAAGCTGATGGCAAAAATGGGCTATAGGCCCGGTCAAGGTCTGGGCCAGTCAGGCAAAGGAATAGTGAACCCAATTGAACAGACCGCATCTGAAGGCAGGTCTGGACTGGGAAGCAGAAATGCTGCAGCTGTGTCGCCACCAGTGGCAGACAGTGCAGCCGTGCCTCTGCGATCAAAGCTAGCAATCCTGGCTCAGAAACTCGAAGGTGCTCTCGATCCAGAATCGACTGAACTGCTTCGCCAGTTTCAGGAACATCTGGCGTGGTCTGACTTGTCACAAGAAGAATCTGATTACGTAAACGAATTTGTCATTGCTTTGACAAATCTGTGCTCCAAATGGTCAGCAAACAAAGAAAACCTCACCGCGCACGTATCGCAAAAAGCTCAAGAACAACTCTTGCTCGATAATAATCAAACAGCATCTCTTGAAGCTGCACTGAAATCAATTGAGGATCTTCTGCCTTACACGGTAGATGTCCAGTCCTTTCCGATCGCCCAGCTAATCCAACTCAGAGATTTGATCACACCAGAGAATGCGCCGTCCCTTGACGTCGACGAACTCATCGCTGGTTTATTGTCTCCCTTATTAGAAGATTTAATGGCCGCCTGGGATCCAAGCCTATCCCCTACTTACTTATGCGATCTGCTCCAAACTTGGAATGCACTGGGATCACCTTGGTACACTTCAATATTCACTAAGTATTGGTTGCCGGCAGTCTACCGGAAATACAAACCCCTTTCGACCCACTCCGAAACTGAATTTCGCAATTTTTTAGAAACATGGAAAGTATTGCTTCCTTCTCAGACCATGAATGCCATATTGAATGAAATACTGACTCCTTATTTCGAGTCGGTAATTTTACACCTACATGCTACGAAGCAAGAGTTTCAACAACTTCTTTTTCCATGGCTGTACTCTAGTATTGAAGGTGATATATGGAATATTACTCAAGAGCTGCTATATCAGAGACTTGACGCAGACATACGTCAGTATAACATTTCCACAAGACGCGATCTCGAAGCCGTTGAAGCTTACATAGGAATACTGGGCAAACCATTGAAACAAAGACTGGTGACCAACTCAGTTTCAGCTGTTGTAAGAAACGCCTGCTCGGCTATTAGAAGCGAAGACTATAGGAATTTTGGAGTTATGATACATGGTCTGGTGAAATTGACTTCTTTGTTTCCGCAAGACCAAGGCGAGATATACGATCCTGTTCTCACTATGCTTATGGATAGAGTATGTGAGTTGTGCATAGAATCGCCATCCGACCCTGCAACTCTGAGAATGTTTAAGGATTTATGGGCTATTTTTGAGTGTGCGGTATTTGGAGCGGATTTCCCTGATAATTGGTTGTCAGCGAAGGAGCACGCTATAAGGATTATGAATGCTGATGAGGATGAAGTGCAAATAATGGTGGATATATTCAAAGGAAACACTGCCCGACAAAAGAATAATGTTGAAGAAGAGACAATAAAGGAGGCTGTCGAAAGGTTGTGCGAATCTAATGGCCTTATTTTCCGATCTACGAGCTACACTGATCCTAGCGGAGCTAAAGTGTACTGTATTAGTGAGACAGGAAATCTTAAAAGCAGGTTCTTGTTGGTATACTTCCAGAAGAATATTGTCTATGGAAAAATCCAACTGGAAGCAGATTTTATGCCGATGTCTATTACGAGGCTGAAGTCTACAGTTCTTGAACTGCTGCTATAAGAAGACAGATGCATTACACTAAACTCGCATAGACTGCAAGCCTTTCGTGTTCAATAATTTTAGCTCGTGACAATAGCAGGGCAGAATTCGATACATAAAAGGAAAGATGACAGATAATGCGTGGATCAACAAGAGCGAACATGATGCGGGTTCAATTCTGCTGCTTACTAAGATGCTCAGCAAGAGCATCGATAGTTATTATCTTTAAGTTGTTTTCAGCGGCAAACTTGAGACAGAAATCTCTCTTGGCGATCGATCCGTCGTCAGCAGTGATTTCGCAAATAGCAGCCACAGGATAGCAGCCGGAGAGCTTGCACAAGTCTACTGCGGCTTCAGTGTGTCCACGTCGTTCGAGGACGCCGCCGTCACGGGCACGAAGTGGCAGTACATGTCCCGGACGCATGAAGTCGGCAGAAGTGGCCGACGGGTCAGCGAATTTCGATATAGTTAACGATCTATCGTGAGCTGATATTCCGGTGGTAGTTCCGTGTATGTAGTCGGTAGTAAGAGTGTATGCAGTGCCGTGTCGGTCCGATCCGCCTGGCACCATCAGCGGAAGATCGAGCTCATCCGCTCGAGAGCAGGACATTGGCGCGCATACGAGGCCACTCGAATACTTGACAAGAAACGCTGCCTTCTCTGCCGTGAGATGTTCCGCTGCAATGATCAGATCACCTTCGTTCTCTCGGCCTTCGTCGTCCATCACTACGAGGAACTCGCCGTTCTTGAATGCTTCTAGCGCTTCAGGGATGCTGTTAAAAGACATGTTTATAGCTTCCAAGGATGGGTTCTAGCGCTTTAATACTAGAACACAATACTATCAGAAGACAATTATATTTAGCTGGAATCGTGTGCGGCTAATGGCAAGTACAATGGTGCTTTTTAAATTAGACAGATTTTCTCTCGCGGGGTAGTAGGTAGTATTTGCGATCAGGCTAAATTAAGGTTGAAAGGGTAAGGTCAGTCAGCCAATCAGAGGCCGCGGTCTACTAGCAGGATGGTCATTGAAGCCTCATTACAGCCATTAAATCGTAAAGAGGCTCATATTCAATGCGACAGGTATTAAAAAAAGGTGAAAATCACACGTTTCGCGTTATGGCTTCTTTACTTTTTGCTCGCCGTCTAACTATAAATTCCCTGTGTAAGCAGCTGGTACTGGTCGTACAGCGATGTGTATCTGCTGCCAACACTCTTCAGGATGAGCACTTGATCCACAAAGTTCTCGCAGTCGGAATCGCTCAATTGCAGCTGAAACCTTTGTCGCATTTGCTGAGACGTAGCTGGACCGTACATAAAACATGGCAAGGTTGACTCTTTCTGCATCATTTCCACGATTCCAACAAGGTAATCAGCGTTCTTACGAAGTGCTAAAAAGGCCTGCTTCATTAGCGATCGAAACTCGTTCATCATTTCAGAGTCTTCTCCGCCGAGGATCTCAAGATACTCATAGGTGAATTTAAATGGAACTGCTTCAAATCCGACTCTACCTGGCGAATTCGACAGCATGAATCCAAAATCAATGTGAATAATATGTCCTTGGTTATCCAAAAGTATGTTGCCGTTATGACGATCTTTGATCTGCAAGATATAGCAAATGAGTGAATATGCAACTAAAGACCTCATAAACTCGCGCTGAGCTTTGATATAGGCTTCTGAAACCTCTGGCTCACCAAACCGATCAACAAAGTAGTCCTTTAAGGTAGCAATGTTGCCTTTAGGGTTGGTGCCAGCGACTACTGTCGCACTAGTTAACGCCTTTTTCAATGAATGTATGCTGATACCATTTGTAATAGTTTCCATGAGCCCACTATCTTCGCCAGTAATCAGAATTTTCATAGGTCTCACCCAAACGTCCACTTCAGCGTTGCGCCACAGCTTGGCGCATGCCTGAATCAACTGGCAAGCCAGAGCTTCTTGCCTTAGATCGCTGCCGGTTTTAGCGATTACAGATACCAGTTCCCAGTTAGGTAGGTGACCATAAGGTGACATCTGACGAATCCTTTCTCGCTTTTTCTGCCATTCTTCTCCGAAGCTGGCGGCGCTGGGATCGTCCGAGCTGTGACTAGCTATACCACCAGTTTTAAAATCGTTCTCTGTGCGCCTGTCACCGGCCTCGCTGCCTAGCAGGTTGATATCGGAGAAAATGCTGTGCTCTTCATAGTCTTGCATGCTCGATATTATACGGGCTTTGATACTGGCCACCTGATCCTTAGGCAGCTTTGAGCCAGACGGCCCGTCAAGTTGTGCTAGCATTATGGAGGCTGTGCGCATTTGTGTGGCCACATCGGTAACTTCTGCGTGCGAACGAGGAGTTACTCTGCGGTGAGTCGGGTATGAAGATGAAAAGGACAAGTTTGAACTCCTGGGTGAGTTAGACCTTACTTCGCGGTATAGTCCTGAGCGATCGGCTCCCGGAATCGGGTGGACATCGGATTCAGCGTAGGTGTTTTGCATGAAATTTTTGTGTGTGCAAACGTCGGTAAGAATGTCTGGTTCAGCATCTGTAGAAAGCTTGGCAGTAGACAGGTCCCCAAGTTCGGTTTCCTGTACAATGGCGGGATTCTCGACGAGTTCCGAGCTCAGAGCTGTGTTATAAGGTAAGAGGTTTGTTTTTGAGTCAAGGTCAAAAAGGTAAGGACTGTCATTATTGCGTTTCTTAATGATTTCCTCGTTTCTGGCAGAGTGTATGTCAAAATCGAGGTCGTTTTTTAGGACCTCTATGAGAAGCAAGAAAGGGACGCGTTCTGCTGAATTAAGGACCGTGCATTCAGCTGGAGGTATGCGGACTATTCTGGATAGGGTTGGTTCCTCGCTAAATCCTTCAATTTCTATCATATAAGGGAGATCTGCCTCGGCTGGCAGCTCGTTGTTGAGAAGGGCAAGTTCCGCACGGAGAGCGGACAAGCGGGCCGGTTTTGGCACTTGTATGAGACGGGTAGATATTGCCTGTATTGCGTGATAAAATTGGGTTGTAGTGTGAAAGTAATGCGCTTTAAGGAAGCGAGATTTCTCGCGCGAGGACAAGTGCGATTTCTTTGAGTCTCTGAAAGGGCGGGAGTTCTTTAGTTTTCTCCACTTTGAGCTTGACTTGGAAGAAACTGAACGGACCGACCTAGTCGATGAGGAGTCGAGGGCGACAGTGCACAAGTCTGGCATTGATATTGTGTCAGCGCGGGAGTATATGTTTGCGTATGTGGTCACCGGAGAGTTTGCGGAAGGAGATGACGCGGATTTTTGGTTAAGCGTAGAAATTACTGAAGAGTGAGGAAAGGTAGAGGAGCGCGACCGCTGCCTGGTAGAGGAATCTGATGAGGTTGGCACAATAGAGTAATCGTGAGAACGTTTAGCTTTATTCTGAGAGAGGACCATTTGTGAAGAGATGATCGGCATATAAGGGAACGCCGGCGCGGCGAGCATTGCGCCAATAGCGACTATTGAAGGGGCGGGAGATGCGGTAGATGTGGATGTTTCAGTGTAACCTATGTTGAACATCAAGGACTGTATCTGATTAAAGAGGTCTTTGCAAAGCGTGAAGGAAAAGGAGTCAGATAGAGGAGAGAAGTCATGGAGGTAAGCCTCTAGCTGCCAGAAAGCCAGCAAGGCACAGTGTACGGACTTTGTGCATACTTCTATGAGAAACTCTTGCAAAGCGATTGATTCTGTTTTCACTGTGACAAGTACCTGGCATATTTGAGGCAGAAAGAAGATTATTTCTGAATGCGAGTAGTTTCGTAACTTGTTACAGAGATAGAACTGTATACCTATTGAATCAGGGTACTTTGCGATATAATACAGGCATAAGAATGGAGTGAGGTGCGATGAATCAAAGAACCTTTGCAGCATACCATGACTGCTATTTTGCTGCATGTTTTGAATGATGTGCTGTCGTAATTTGTGGCTCGTTCTAATAAAATGCAGCAAATAAATGGAGAACAAGTATATGGGATGTGTATGTGTGAGTGTGTTTTTCTTAGTCTGGGTTTTTAAATAAGGTTTTTCTTAGGCAGAAAAAGGCTAAGACCCATATGCGCGGTTTTTCTTGATACAAAGACATCGATCAAACAAACCCATCAAACGTTTCCGCAAGTTCGCCTTTTAAAGATAATAAGCAAATCCTCTAAATAAGTGTCGTTATTTATGATACTATTTTTGCTCTTTATTGAGGCTGCTAGTGCGCTGCTGGTGCATGATCAGCTCTCGCGGCTGTTGACTGGTCAATGTGATCGCAACGAATCACTAGCGCCCCCAATTGAGCCAGTGCAGCCTTCACCTTCAATAGAATTAGAATCAGAACCAGAACTCCTTCAATTTGAGTCTTGGAAGAAACTCAGAGAAGTAGAACAACTTCAGGAAGAAATAGCATTTGAGTCTCTCGATGTGAATATCGATCTGTCTATACAAGAAGACATCGCTGTTGACGACACCGCAAATTCTGGATCCAAAGCGATAGAGTACGCTTCCTACTTAAAGGAACGAATGAATTTTGCTTCTTCTACTTGTGGTGCAAAGATTCTGACGTCGAACCCAGAATCAAAGGGTGCTTCGTCAATCCTCTCTGAAAACAAAGATTCCTACATGCTTTCAAAGTGTTCAGCCTCTTCGAAATACGTCGTAATAGAACTATGTGAAGACATCAGCGTCGACACAATAGTCCTTGCAAACTACGAGTACTTCTCGTCAATGTTTAAAGCTTTTACGGTCTCCGTCGCCGAGTCGTACTCTTCAGATCCAAATCACTACACCCTTCTCAAACAGTTTACCGCACAAAACATCCGCTCTCCGCAGTACTTCGCACTCTCTTGCCCCGTCTGGGGAAGATATATTCGCTTTGAATTCCTTTCCTACTGGGGCAACGAATATTATTGTCCTATATCCTACATTGGCGTCTACGGTAAAACGGTATTGGACCAATTCCGTTCCCGCAATCCTCTTTCGCCGTCTCCTACGCCTTCCGTGCCCGCACCCGTCGCTGCCTTTGATTCGCATACAGCAGCTGCTGATCCTCATATTCACTTGTCTGATACCCCTACTGATCGCTCTACTAATCCGGTCGATACCCCCGCAGCTGGTTCTGCTGCAAAATCGACGCTTGTAAACGCACAAGGGCTGAACAACGGTGCTGGCGTGCCGGATCCTGCAAATGTCGCTCCCTGTGATCATGAATCTTCTTCAGCATGCAATTCATCAGCACAAGAGGTCCATATTGTCCGCGACACCTTTTGCATTTCAGACGGTAACTCTTCCGATACGATTGAGATACTGAACCCATCTTCCCCCTCCTCAGACTCGCCGGCTAACTTATCTACCTCACCTGCACTGCTGTGTCCGTGGGATAACAAAAAATACTTAATGACAATACCCCTGTTTACTGATCTCAACAGCCGCTGTCTAGCGATCCACAACCAGTCTGTCGCTAACCTTTCTGCATTTAACTATAAGAAAAAATCAGCATCTAATGCTAATAACCCTAGCGTAAATGTGCCTTCGCTATCGGGCGCTGGATCGCAGGAGCCTATTCACGTGCATATGATGAAACGATTGCTCTCGCTGGAAACTAATTATAATCTTACAACTGAGTATCTAGAGCAGCAGAGCAAGACGCTGCAAATTGCCTTCAACAATATTGAAAAGAAGCAGAGAGAGAAGTTAACGTCATTCTTGGCGAATTTAAATGAGACGGTTCGTGACCAGTTGCAGGGACTACGCTTAGAATACCTTCAGATGTGGCAGATGGCGTTCAGTGAAATATCTGCACAAAACTACAAAACCAAAATGGAAACTTCTGTTATTTCTCAGGAACTTGTATTCCAAAAGCGACTGATAGTCTTGCAATCGCTGTTTTTGGTGATTCTGACTGGCGCAATAATGATTACGCGAGCTGTCAATGTCACCTCGGATGACGCATTACAAAAACACTCTGGTGGATCGGCTTCTGACTTTGCAACGTGGAAAAGCGGATTTACGTTCCTGACAAGGAGCCTCAGCACAAGGATGCGAAAACCATCGTCTGTCACACACGCTCATATACGGAAATCAGCTTCTGAAGCGGACATATCAATTAAGGCAGCTCTAGCAGGAACGGAGATCAAACGGCAGTCCGATTCCGACGTCAACTTTCTGCAGGATATCAAACTCGAAACCGATGGCAACATTTAACTGTTGCAAATGACTCACGACTGGCAATTTACAGTGTATAAGAATTAGCATAGCCAAGAGCCAATTTTGTAGTTATCAGATCAAATGGCAAAAGCTTATCTTAATTTCATCCAATAATAACTGCTGTTGCTCTCCTAACCCTCCCGCAATGGGAAGATACAGAGAAGAAGAAAACCTTAACAACACACCAGGGGTCCTAGTTTTCCATAACATTTCGTTGAAGTGCCTTTTTGCACCCTTTAGGAGTGACGTAAAAAGAGACTGCGCCAGGTTAGATAAAGACTGAGAAATAGTATAACTAGTAAGAATTGATATTTCTTTTCTTCTGTTGCTAAACTCCTTCGTTTCCGTTGATTTCTGATTAAAAACTTTTCTGACGAACCCAGTTGCTTGACCTTTTGCCATTCCAAATGCCACCTGTTGTTTTCGCATCCGAATCGGAGATCGCCGAAGATACAGACACAAAAAGCTTCGAAATGGCTACAGATGTATCCTCAGAAGCTAGTGGAGCCCACCCTGTATCCCCGTCGCTCACTGCTACCGATTCGCAGACCGGTGGACCTGCTTCCGAGACTTCCAGATCAGCAGACGGAACTCCTTCAGGGCTCGAAATCGATCTCACACCAAAATTTGCCAAATTAAAAGCCTCAGATGATTCCGATAACGTCCACTGGTCACATTCCAACAAGCACAGCGACAGCGAATACAAGGGTACCGTATCGTGCGGACCCGGATGCTCCTGTGCCGCCATCGCCGCTGTCCAGACGCCCGTGTCTTCCTCACCTTTGACCCCCTCTGGCCACCAAATTAAACGTATATATCCTGATAATGTACCTTTCCCGCGGATAAACTGGGACTTTCCTGTGAATCCTGCCTTCCTTGACTTGCAGCTCCCTCTCGCAAAGATATCGCGCGATTACCGATTCTTCCTCCAGCAGCCAGATCGAGCCCTCAAATACCTAGATATAGATCAAACCGATCTTAAAAAGGTCTCTTTCACTGCCCATCCTAAAATAATCCACCCTACTGACTCTGAGAACTGTCCGCAATACATCCAGCCACATCCTCCATTCCATGTTCACAGCTTGCCTATCATCACATCGAGGCTTTTAACTTCGCCTGCCGCCCTCAAGAGAACATATCATTTTGACATAGATGTCACAGATTATCCGGACGAAATACCAGGTGTCGATTTTACAGTAGGTGGCGCCGTTGGTATCTGCCCCCCTAACGATGCTGCAGCGGTTGAAGAGCTATTTGATCTTTTAAACTACCCCGACGACCTTAGAGATGAAGAAATTACATTGCATACTTCAAAAGGACGGTGGCCTACTGTGTGGGGAGATGACACTGCAAGAGACGTCGTTTGCAGCCCAAGAGAGCTCCTTACTTGGACTATCGACTTTGTCAATGATGTTCTTACAAAGCAGTTATTGCTTTTGATGCGCAATTCTACCCCTGACGATACAGAAAAATCTATAATTCTCTGGTTGATGTCCGAATATGGTCAGAATAAGTTCACCGAACTACGTTCGCGTTCTAACCCTCCTACTCTTGTTCAGCTACTCTACGCATTCCCTCACTGCAAACCTGATCTACAGGAACTGTTATCTGTTCTACCGATGCTGATGCCGCGTTGGTACTCTCTTAGCTCTGACCCTACATACACAACCGCTGAACGGCTTGCAGAAGCTAACAGACAAGCGTGTATGTCTCAGGAAGAATGCAGCTATAACGTTGCATACGATCCAAATGCTGATTCTAAAGTAAATGACGAAGAAGCCATAAAAGAAAGATTCTCTGAGAGACGTACGATCGAAATTGCTGTGACTGTGCACGAAACGCCAGAACCATGGCGCGAGAATAAGTTAAGTCGGCGTACTGGTATTTGTTCAGGTTTTCTAGAGCGCCTTTCACTCAAATTGATAGCGGATCCCACTCAGAAAGTTACTGTGCCTCTGTTCCGGGGTCTGCAAGGAAACCCACTAGCGAAAGAATTTCGTCCTGAAGGGCCTATGATCCTCATTGGAGCTGGTGTTGGTGTTGCGCCGTTCAGAGGGTTTGTGCAGCGACGTCTGAAGAATGCATCTTGCCGAAACAAAGTATGGATTATTCAGGGCTGCAGGGACCATTTGCTTGACGAAATATATCGCGGTGAGTGGGGTATTGACAACACAGAGCTGCACAAGGTTGTCGAGTCTCGTTCGAAATTGGGCACACACAATAAGTACGTCCAGGATGAGGTGCTAGAACAGGCCGACTTGATATGGGATGTGATGTCGCACCCAGACGGTAAAGTATTTGTTTGCGGGTCTTCTAGTGGAATGAGTGAAGGTGTTGAGAAAGCATTGCAGGAAGTAGCGATGCAAATGGGCGACATGTCCAAAGAAGAAGCCCGCAAATTCTGGGAAGCTAAAGCTAAAGACATGCTGTATGTGCAAGAGACATGGTGATTGCCTGGTTTATTTAATTTTTATTTATCTAGTCTGTATTATTGCATTATACAGACTTGGAAGTAATGCACTCTAAGCTGCACCAATGGCATGGTTACATAAGTTCACTCACTACATATGCATGAGAAGTATATTGGAATAGCATATCATATTTGTAGTGGGCTATCTTCTGGCGTTGTAAGCTTTGATAAATTTTCTCTTAGAATCTATATTTAGTTGTGGTCCGACACGTTTCAGACGTCCAGCGTTCTCGAGAGCCGCAGCGAGGTCTTCAGGCGAAGAAGCTGGTGCACTTAGTCGCGCACGCAATGATATTTTGGACGATGTGCAGAATGTCCACAGCCAGGACACAAACATACGCGGTAATGGTGTAGTAATATTTCCTGGTCTGTAATTGAGTGCCAATGCTAGAGGCGGGTTCTTGGCTCTTGTGGTGATTTTGATCAAGGGTAACATGAAAGGAAGAATAGCCCGGCCATTTGACGTTGTTCCTTCAACGAATATAGCACACACGGCTTTCCTTTCCTCAATTTGATCTAAGAATGTCTCGATATCCAGTGACCCGGGGTCAATGCGCGGCAGACTTAGAGCTTCTGTGACCATCCCGAAGGCTGTCACCTCCGATACTGATTTGTCTTCATGAGGAATTGCAAGTACAACGTTGTCTGCTCCAGCCAATCGTAGCGCTTTAATTGTCATATACCCATCAAGCGGGCAGGTGTAGTTCACTATAACCACTGTGCCGGGTTTTAGACCGAGTTCTTTTCCTTTTAAAGGCTTGTTACTCGATACATTAGCAGCTCTGAAATCAATAGGTATCCACCCAAACCACCCCGTCAAAACACTCAGACCAAACAATATACACCGTATAATGCACCCCAGATACCCTCTCGCTGTAGGAGTAGCAATAATAGGGCTAAATGGCGCAATACCTGTTCCACGGTCCCTCCATTGTGTGAACTTTTCCATATCGAAACCCGATCTATAAGGTGGGGAAAAAGGTGAAGGTTGCGAAAGTGGGAGAAGGGGTGATAAGACCCTTCGCGCTTACGCTACAACACAAAGGGACCCCAACAAAGCAGTGAAATATTCACTATCATTCATATTAAAGTCGAAATAGCTGTGATCTCACGCACAAGTTTGTTTTTAACGCTAGGCAGAGTGTCGATATCGCGCAGTTGTCGCGCTAGTGCCGATAGAGTTCCGTCTTTCTCAAGCATAACAAGAGGTCGCATCCTCACATAGTTCACAATAAACATAACCATTTTAGAAACAGCCGCCTGCAAATACATATTTTGTTTGCTAGGCAATAAAAGAAGACTCTTGACAAGATTATTCATTAACACATCCGTCTTGGCCGCCAGAGATTGGTCCTTATTACACTCCAGACCAACATACACCCCATCGTCGGATAAATGCTGGTCCACTATACTCACAAACTCCAGGAAAATACGTCCTTCCTCATCCCATCGAGGAATCTCCCCAGAATGAGCTTTCAGCTCTTCTAAAAGCTTCTTCAGAATATCGTAGTCCTGTGAAATAACAGCTTTCGCACTTATTCGACGATAAACACAGTCATGCGCATTGGTCCATAGCTCGCCATTCATCAAGTCGTATGCTTCCTCAATAAACCGTCCAGTGTATCTATTGTAGAGACTTCGTGCAAGCAGTATCTCCTTGGTCGCAATGCCTAAACTCGCCGCAAGCTGTCCTAGTCTCGAATCATCGGCTATCAATCCTTTACCCCGTTCAAAGGCAGCGCTCGTGCCAAGTTCAATATCTTCAACAGGCAATAGCGCAGAAAAGGACTCCAAGCAGCTTCCATGCCTTGACAGTACGTTCCGAACTAACCGGTATCGTAGTGCAGCATCGTCTACTGTTAAGCACACTGCAACAGAAGCTGAGGCTGCAGATATTTCTTCTAAACTGGTAGCAAACCGCATAGAAATTTCATCCTTCATAGACATAGGCAACAGACCCTTGTCTTTGTTGCTGAGCACCGTTTGAGCAATAATCCACGGAATTTCATAAGTGGCTCGTCTATAGCTCTCCCAAACATCTGGGTGCAACATCTTTCGAACTTGATCGGCATCTGCTCTACCAGCATGAACATTAAGCAAGAACCGAAAACAATCTAGCTCATCGTCATGCAGTCCATCTTTCTCTATCTCAGTGCATGTCTGTTCAAAGAGTGTCAAGGCTTCAGAAACGTCGCTATCATAGCTAGCTCCATACCAAATACATAGAGCCAAAACTTCGATCCACGAAAGAGTATCGCTAATAAGCCTAGTCTGGTTAATCAGACGTACCACTCCTGGAATGTCATCGCCGCTTAATAGCATATGCACAAGCTTCACGTCGAAGGGTATATTTGCCGACAGGTTTTTCTTTTCCCAATATGTAACTTGAGAACGTGCAGCAGCCCTCGTAGCTAAATCTCCTCCCATCAATGGAATAAGCGTAGCTAAATGCAGATTCTTAGATCTTAACGCAGAATCCGCCGCCCCTGGGATATCATGTAGCATTAGCTTTTCAGTAATTGAAGCGTCTCCTTCACGTTTGTGAGATTTTTCATCACTGGCAAAAAACTCTTCAAGCCAGCCCGACAGTGCAATAAGTCGTATCCTGCCCTCCGGTAAAGATTTGGGCAGGGTATATTGTAACTCAGTCAGAACTTCAGCAGGGTCGAATAAAACGCAAGCAAGTTTCCACAGTAAAGATTCATCATGTCGCTCAGATTCTGACATGCAGTCTGAAGCAAGCTGATAGAACTGTAGTTTCTCAAGATCGAAACTAAGCTTAGGTATACTGTCCTTATTTGAATTCATCATATCAAACCGGATATTGGGGATTGTATCAGAGTCAATCATTTGTTCAGCACCATTCAATATTGCAGTACCGGATGCCGGATTCGAAACGATTCCCGATGTTGGACTAAATGGACCTGACACGACAAGTGTTCCATTAATACCCCAGCTAATACACTTAGCCCGAGGACGCAATGCGGCGGATGCTTTCTCAGCGTTCGCGTCCCCGTCGGCGAAAATAACAGATTCTATTCCCAAAAATCCAATCGAAAGATCATCAGCAGATGACCTTGGCTTATAATATTCAGGATCTAGCACAGATAATGGCTTTGCAGAGAGATCAAGCTGATCAAACCAATTATCTGGTGGGTGGTCGTCGTCCTCGTAAGCAGGGTCCGCCAAGTATTCTTCGAAGGCGCTTTCAGAATCATATGAAATCGCATCTTCATCCATGTCTGGGACTATAACTTGGGTCATGGAATAATCCATAGAGTCTGTGTCCATATTTTCGCCAGATTGAGAGACTTCAATGTCGTTAACAAGGTGGCTGTCAGCAGGGTTCATAAAAGCATCGCTGATCTTTGTGTCACTAGATGTTTTGGAGGCACCCAAATGAGCTAGTTCTCTAATTTGGGTGCCTTCGGCTAAAAAAGACTGCTTCTCATTTGAGGTTTTGATTTGAGAAGTATCCAACGGCATATCGTCATTCGCATCAAATGCGACCGCCTCGTAAAGCTCTGCCTGTTCATATGATGCGTCATCGTCATCAATTCCATATCGGGTAAAATGAGGTACTCTAAAAATCCAAGTACCTGACTCCGGGTCATAAGCTATGAAATCGCAATCTTTCATATTTTTCAGTCGCGTCTCATGAAGCTTCAGGCGAGGGTCAGACTTGTCTTTGATTATTTTTCCGGTTAATCTATCAGTTGGATAGCAGTTTTCCAAAACTATGGTGGCTGGAACGTTAAGGCCTTTACCAACTGGTGGCTTCTTAGAATCGTCCGGATATACAATACATTCTTTTAGAGATATGACCACGTACGATCCAGGTATCTCTTCCAAGTGTGCAAACCTCGTCAAATCAATGGGTTCATTGAATGTAACGCTGCCATACCCAGCTCGGCCTACTTTAAATCCCTCTACTTTCTCTAAATCCGCCAAAGACATTGCCTTTAGTTCTTGAAGAGAGGGTTTGCAGTAGTATCCATCAGTGAGAACGTCATCTGCTCTCGCAGCAGGTGAAGATACTGTCGAGATTTCGGACTCAACAGCTTTCAATGAATCTTTAGGTGCCGAAGAAACTGAATCTGGAGATCTTAGAGAGACTTCAGATTGAGTCACGTTACCACTATCAGACACTGCACTTATATTGCCAATAGAAGAAGATTCAGCTTTGTTAATGGAAAGTGGTGATTCATTCAGTTTACTCTTAGCCCGTTCAGCAGGCTTGTTAGCAGGTGTAAAAATTGAGTCTGCATCTGAAGCTTTTGATCGGTCAATAACTAGCTTTCTCATTTCAGTTCGGGGGGTAAATGCTCCAGAAAGTAAAAGTGAATCAGTCGCACTTGTATCTAGAGCGGTGAATGCAGCCTTGTTAGGAACAGAAAAAGTACTTGTGTTTTGCTGAACAGGTAGTTGCGACCTCGATACCTTAGGAGAAAACTTGTACGATGATAAAGATGCCAATTTTTTCTTTCGCGTTGAAGCTGAAGGTGTAGCAATAGGAGAAGGTGATGTAGCAGTACCAACAGCGTTAACATTGAATAAAGGATTCGTTCCGAAAGGATTTTGATCAATAGTAGCCTGAAGATTAGGCTGTTGCTGTTGCAAGTTTTGCTGCATACCTGGCTGGCCATTTATGGTATTAGTAGTACCTCCAAACTTAAAGCCGGTGTTGCTAGTTGCACTATTATTAGCTCCACCAAACAAAGACGAGCTTTGGTTGTTAGTATTGTTTGACACACCAAAAATACCAGTAGGCGCTGAGTTGGTGTTCGATCCAAAGAACGAAGTGCCTGTAGAGTTGGCGGGCTTTGTTCCAAATGCAGCCGGGGAAGCAGCACTATTGGTAGAGCCTGATCCAAACAAAGATCCGCCTTGGTTAGCAGGTTTGGCACCAAATAAACTTCCAGTGGATACATTATTAGCAGTTGTACCAGTACCCCCAAATGGAGAATTTGCATTGTTGGTGGCACCAAACCCGCCAGAGCTAGGTTGAGTTGTAGTGGTGGCAGACTGACCAAACGAAAACGCCGGTTTGCTCTGATTGTTGTCTTTATTCTGTCCAAACCCACCAAAAGATGAAGTAGAAGGTTGAGCAGTATTGGCAGTCGAAGAAGATCCAAAGCTAAAAGGTTTAGGTTGGTTGGAGGCATTGGAAGCGTTATTAGCGCCAAAGGAAAAGCCAGTTGAGCCGCTGTTTGCAGTAGCATTATTGTTCTGGCCAAATGAGAAAGAAGAGGTGTTCGTATTTCCTGTATTCAGGCCGGTGTTAGTATTTTGCGCTCCAAAAGGCGAGGAGGAGGGTTTGTTCGCACCAAACAAAGAGGAACCTGTGTTTGCACCTCCTAAAGAGGAACTATTGTTAGCTCCGAATGGAGAAGTATTGGTTTGAACTTGGCCAAAACTTGAGCCAAAAGCCGGTTTATTCTGATTTGTTTGTCCAAACGCAGAAGTAGTGGTATTGTTGGCTGGTGAGGCACCGAAAGAGAAGCCAGTAGAAGGCTGAGTTGACTGCTGAGCACCGAATGGAGAGCCGGATGAAGAGCCAATACCATTGTTTGCATTTGAGCCAAATCCAAAGCTAGTGCCAGTGGCAGGAGAAGGGTTAGCTTGACCAAACACAGAAGAGCTTGCAGTGGCAGGAGAGGAACCAAATGCGGTAGTTGTATCTCTGTTGTTACCAAATAGACCGCCTGAATTAGTGGCAATATTAGCAGTTCCAAAGGGAGAAGAACCAGCATTCGTAGAGGTTCCGCCAAAGCCTGAAGATGCGCCAAAAGCGCCTGCACCTGAAGGGTTTCCAAAGCGGCGGCCTTGTTGGTAATCGGCTACACGTAGTTCTTCGAAAGACCACTTCTGGTAGGCGGGCATTGCAGATATCGACTGGAAATAGTTGACAGTGTTACCGTTAGGCGGGGCATCGCGCTCGCTGTGGGGCTCGAAGGCAGTATTGCCAGTACCGGGAGCAGCTTCTCCGGTCGAGGAAGCCAGTGGTGAGCCGAACGCGCTAGTTTGAGGTTTGTTTTGCGTGGCACCAAAAATAGATGAGCCTGTGTTGCTTGCGGAACCAAAAGGTGAAGTATTGTTTGTTTGGCCAAAAGCGGAGGTGGTAGACGCGCCGGGTGCGCTGCCAAAAGGAGGAGTGGAGCGGTTTGCGCCAAAGGCGGAGGCACCAAAGGGCGAGGTGGTCGCAGGAGCTGCAGTGGTGTTCGCGGAAGAGCCGAACATGCCAGTTCCGGTGTTGGCAGGCTGGGAATTGTTCATAGTTGAGCCAAAGCCGCCGAATGCGGGTCTGTTCTGGTTGGTGTTTGCAGACGAGCCGAATGAGAAGGGAGACGAAGAGGTTTGTGGTTGTTGATTAGTCGGAGTTCCAAAGGCTGAATTGGAAGACTGGCCGAACATTCCGGAGCCAAACGCAGAGTTTCCAGGAGTAGATCCGAACGCGGAAGTCTGTTGAGGCTGCTGTTGCTGCTGCTGGCCAAAGAGGGAGGAGCCCTGATTGTTTGTGTTTTGGCCAAACGCAGAGCCTCCTGTTGGATTACTGGAGAACATCTTCTCTGAGTGGCAGGCTGGTCTTGCGATTGGATGACAATTGAAGAAAGACAAGCGCGACGGTCAAAGGAGATGATATGCGCAGTATATTTCTCAGGGAGGAGTGTGTCTTCGAAAAGCGCTCTGAGAGAGACTTCGGCCGGTAGTAATGAGTTGCGTGGAAAGTTTGTAGGAGGGGAGTTGACGCTGGAGGAAGTAGTGGGTGCATAAATATTAGCCAATGAGAGAGAGGTATTTTCATATAGCCCTGGGCCCGTGTTGTTTTATTGGTGGGCCTGCATGACAACAGGTGTATACCCATTAAGCCTGGCATTCGCGACGCGTGCACAACAGAGCATCGAACCGATAAGTACAATAATACTATGCTTGGAGACAGTTCGTTACGGCGTTCGGCTTTTGGCAGCACGCCTAGAAGCATTAGCAAGAGTACAGGTGGCAGTGTTGGCTTTGGTGGCAGTGCGGGCAAGAAAGAGGTCACTGAGGAACAGAGACAGGAAATAAGAGAAGCGTTCGCGTTGTTCGATCTGGACCAGGACGGACTGCTAGACTACCATGAATTCAAAGTAGCAATGCGTGCGCTAGGGTTTGACGCTCAAAAGGCGGAAGTTCTGCAACTTCTGAAGGAGAACGATCAGGGTAACGGCAAGATCGGGTTTGACAGCTTTGCAGCATTGATGACAGAGAGATTGCTAGCACGGGACCCTATTGAAGATGTGAAGCGCGCCTTTAAGTTGTTCGATCAGGATGGCAAGGGCAAGATATCGTTTCAAAATCTAAAGAAAGTTTCTGAAGAACTCGGAGAAAAATTAGATGACGAGGAACTACAGGCTATGATCGACGAGTTTGATCTGGATCAGGACGGTATGATAAACGAAGAAGAATTCCTGCAAATTTGTCTGAACTCTTGAATTTTACGTCTTGCTTGTCTCTTGGCTTTTGTCCCTTGTATGTATCTACTAGCTTCTGTAAGTATAAGATGATAGCGCTGAATTGGTATATCTTGGTTGCTGTTGTAGTTGTTAAGCCTTATGTAATAATATTGTAATAAATGGTTACGCACTGTCCTCGCTCAGTATGGCTTTAAATGAGAACGGCTCAAAAGCATATCCCTCTCCCTGGAAAAACTTAGACATGGCTTCTACCCAGTGCAACCTGAGCGAATGCAACATAGCAGACGTGCCTTCCATAATAACCAGAATAACGACTGTTAAAACAAACCACATCGTAAACGTGACAACAGTCATTAAAACGCCCATAGCGCCAGTCATTCCAAACGATGTCGACAATGTCATAGACCATAAAACAGTAGACAGCTGCGCATGTGCAAGCGACAGTGCCCATAGACGCAGATAGGATGCTGTGTGTGATATACAGTTCAAGCAGAACTCGATAGTGTGAATAACCTGATGAATCATCACCTCTCCAAATTCAAACTCGTGCTCTTCGTCCATCTCTACTGGCACTGCTTCGCCATCCTCGTTCACATTGTCTTCGTCTGTGGTCGTGAGTCCTTGGTATCCTTCCCGTTTAGCTTTGTTATGTTGTGCTCTCAAATACAATGGTTTCATCAAAAGCATCCATGGTACGCACACCAAAGCAATCAAAACCAATATAACCTGAACCTTTGACTGATGAGGGTACAGCGGCTCTTCCACAGTGCCAGGGGAAAGAAACATGTTAATAAGAGTGTTCAGCAATCCAGGCGGACTAACTCCAATAGCATACCAGTCAACCGTCCATTTGTATAGAATGCAAATGACAAGGTATCCAAATATACTTTGCATAAACAGTAACCCAGGTATGAAGTTACCAACAATATCGATCATAGAATTGAAATGTATAGCGTTCACGAGCGACAAGAACAAAGAATAGGTCATATGAATGAAACCCATTACAATAGAGAGTTTCATTTTGTATGAGTTGGTAAAAAGCAAATTATTCTCAGTCCCGTGCCAAGCAGGATCAAGACCAAAGGCATATGTACCTACCTGAGTAGCTTCAATAGTCTCACCGACAGACCACTCCGAAGGCCACTTCCATCCAGACTTGAAGATGTTCATAGAGATAGAAAATATATCATTGTACAAGAAACCAGTATACATTGCAAAAGTGCCCATCAAGAGCATGATATATCTTCCGCTGTATGCCATATCAAACAGCTCGTCTCTTTGCGCTTTGTCTAACTTCTTCTCAAACAGAATCATCATTACCGCAGCAAGTGTCATGATAAAACCGTGGCCCAAATCACCAAACATAATAGCAAACATGAAGGGGAAAGTGACAACTGTTGCTAGACCTGGGTTCACTTCTCTGTAGGTACATATACCATATGAATCGATGATACCTTGAAAAGAGCCGGTGAACTTGTTTGTCCGATGAAATGTGGGTGGCACTTTGTTGGTGTGGAGCTCGTTAAGAATGGTAGGCATTTGAACTCCAGAAGCTTCAGTCACGTCCTGCAAAGTTCGCTGAACAGAAGGAATATCCAGAGAAGGGCACCATCCTTCAGCGATGAGACATTTGCGAGAAGGATCGTAAATAAATTTGTTTAGAGTGGAATAGATTGCCTTTTCCTTTACAGATATAACGGTCCAAGTGGGGATATCGTCTGCAATTGCAGCGAGCTCAGCAAGAAGAGTACTCTTAGTTGAGCTCATAACAGTATCCATGTCCTGAATGTCGATGTTTGTCTGATTAATCTGATCTCTTCTAAGATTAGCGTCGTCGTCGACTTCAAAGAGCTTCGCGTCAAGGGATTCTGCAATCTTTTTAATCTTGGCAGTTATTTGAGATCCATGGGCAAATATGACGAAGACATCTTTGTAAATAGGCTCGCCGGTTTTGATGCTGGTAAGAGGATCTTCAATAGGGATTGAATCCATGTACAAGTTACCTCTAAGAGTTCTCCATAGAATGCGCTCTAGTACACTGATTTTTTCACGAGAGATAGTGCCGACTATGAAACCGATGCTCATGCGAGCAAGGCTGGAAGAAGGCTGAGATTCGGCGATATCAGCGCTTTCAAGCAAAGGTACGTTGTCGTTATCGAGCGATCTTCTGATTTCGCTTGTATTATCATGGGCTTTATCGAAAAAGGGACCGGTTGCGTTTAACACTTGGCGGAATTCTATCAGATTGAGGTACTTTTCGTACAGAGACTCATGAGACTCGCTGAGATGGGTGAGACGGTCTTCGAGCTGATTGCATTTTTGGGCCAATACATCAATCTCGTTTGTAGATCTAGCAGCTGGAATTGCATAATAGTCGGAAGTAATTCTGGGCACTTCGACACCGTGGGTATTCATGAGCTTCTGGAACAGACGGATTTGTCTCTCGATGTTGTCTATTCTGCGAATATCGGCAACGAAGGCTCTCTGGAAAGCGTTCACGTCTGCGTTCAAATCTCTAAACTGTACGATACCCATTTCTCCAAGAGCAGCAGATATTTCACGACCAAGTTCGGTAGAGATATAAAGCTGGACTAAGCTCATTTCCGCAGAGCCTTTGCATGGGAGTTAGTATAATGTCGATAAGGTCGCACCAAGCACCATTCATGGAAAATAGTGGTTCAATTAATACTTACGAAAAAAGGCCTCCCTCTCTTTATCCTCTTTTGTGTAAATCATCGCGTTTTTCCCCACAAAAAACAAAGCAACGAAAAGCTCTAGTGGGCTGCACTTCGGTGTCTAGGAAGTGGGTTGGCCAACGGGGGGGCTATAGATGTTGCATTGAGTGTAGTTTCTATAGCAACCTTGCTAGTTATTAATTATCAGAGTATTACCTAAATTTATGAATAGCGATAAAATATATGGATAACGAAGGGCTTAAGAGGCTTATCGAATGGGGTCGACGATATGGTGCTATAGTTGAAGAGGACTTTTATGTGGTTCAAGATGCTAAAGGCAGTGGTATATGCAGTCGACGGCCGATTAAAGGCGGTGTTCAGCCTATGATCAGTTGTCCGCGCGAGATCGCAGTTACTTGCGAAAGCATGAAAGATGTCCTGATCGACGTCCCGGTCGATTTCAGTGAATATCTAATTGCACGTGCAGGATTTGGAGTGCATTCAATACTTAACGACAGAAACAAGGGCTCGAAATGGGGCGCCTATATTGATACTCTGCCTAGATCATTCGATACCCCAATGTACTATTCGAAGACAGAACTGGCTTGGCTAGAGGGCACTACTATATACAATTCTGTTCCTGATTATTTGCAGATGTGGAAGGAAGAGTATGAGCGAATCTTGCCGCTTGTGCCTGAAGAGTACAAGGATGACTACACATTTGACCTGTTTAAATGGGTATGCACAGTTTTCACTTCGCGCGCGTTTCCGTCCAGGCTTGTATTTGAGGAAAGAGACCACTCAGAATCTTATCCTGTGCTATTACCACTGTTGGATATTTTTAATCATGCCGAAAAGATCCGTATTACGTGGAAATGTCTGCCTGGAAGCATATGTTTGGTCCCTGAATCCGATATACCTGAAGACACTGAGATATTCAACAACTACGGGGCTAAAAGCAACCAAGAGTTCCTTATGGGGTATGGGTTTGTCATTCCAGCTAATGCGTACAGTCATGCGACTTTTAAATTGGGAGGCTATGATTCGCAGCAAGTTGAAAAGTACCCCGCGCTAGCGAAAGTGTATCATCTCCAGAAACAGGATCCTAGATTGCCGGCGGACCTTATCGACGCTCTTACTGATCTCGAGATTCCCGGGTTTAATGTCGACAGCGACAGAAGACGCATTGCAGTAGGTATCAATATGGCGAGAATCCTCGCTCTGCGGTACCTACGGATACATGTGGTTGAGGACGAAGAGATCAGCGCATACAGCGAGTGTTCGCGGTTTCAGAACGCGTGGTGGTACTGCGAAGAGCAGCGTAGTATCATTAAAGACGCATTAGTGAATGTTCTGAAGGATACTATGGGCTGGGAAGCGCCCTCTGAAAGCAAAGATGTTCGCGATCTGTGCGCTATGTTCGGAAAGCACGTGATGGGCCGCGGATACTCGCTAATGAGTTTAATGAGCAACAAGAACGGTGTGGTTGAGTTTGCGATGAACGAGATGCCGAATTTCGACACTATCAACAGTATCGTTGAAGCAGGATGGGAAGATCAGATTTTGCTGTTAGCGATTGTGTACGAGGCATACAGCGATAGTGTAGCGGTGGGACGATCGTATGATCTGAAAGACGTGCTTGAATCGTTTGATGCGATCAATGACCCCGAAGGATTCGGGGCACAGATCATGGAAGAGGTCGTACGTCCATTCAGCGAGTACAGCTCCGAAATATTCGATGAGAAGATCTTCACTGCGGGCCGATTGAATGCAGCAGGCGAATTAATGGATAGAATGTCGATCTCGCTTGAAGACTTTGGATACAGCTGCGTGGTATTAGTATGAGAAATGGGAGAATTGATGTCTGTGATTGGTCAAATCTCTGAACGGTGAAATAATACACCACCCACCACAAGGCAGAAAATTTCCTTCATTAGGTTTTCGATATACGTATTAGACCGAAAATGAGCGAAGAAGGTGCTAAGAATCATGGTGCTATTTTAAAGCAGGTGGAATTTTACTTTTCTGATCAAAATTTACCTCGAGACAAGTTTCTGTACTCTAAAACGCTCAGCAATGAAGGTTGGGTGCCGATCGAGACTATTGCTACGTTTTCCAGAATGAAGAAATTCGGACCGCTGGAAGAGATTGTGGCAGCTTTGAGAGAAAGCAAGGAATTACTTGAGGTTGACGAAGAAGGCAAGAATGTGAGGAGGAAGGTGCCACTGGTTGCACCTGATCAGGAAGATCGATCTAAAGCGCTCACTCGAACATTGTATGTAGCCGGGTTCGGAGACGAGATCGAAAACCTGCAAGAGGAAGTGGAAAAGTACTTTGAAGGGTTTGGCGAAGTGCTTCAGACACGTCTACGAAGAGATGATGAGAAAAAATTTAAAGGAAGTGTTTTTGTTGAGTTCAAGAACCAAGAAGATGCAGATAAGTTCCTCGCATTGGAAGAGAAGCCAGATTTCAAAGGCAGCACAATCACAGCCATGACCAAAAAGGAATATGTTGATAAAAAGATAGCTGAAGGCAAGTTTGATGAGAAAAAGAGAAAAAGAAAGTTCAATGCATTCAGAAACAGAAAGGTTGCCAAAAAGGACTGATTCTTTGATTCATTGATTCATGGCCTGGCTTACTGAAAATATCAATCTCTTCTGATTAAGTTTCATAGATTAAATCTCACCTGCGTGTCCAACTTAACATAAATGAGAAAAATTTACAGGTGTAAAGACATATTCACTGTCGTTGTTCGTTTCGATTGTAATAACGGCTGTTGCTGTCTCCACCGTCGTTGTAGCCTCCCCCGCGTCCTCCACGTCCTCCTCCACGTCCACGAAAACCTCCTCTGCCGCCACGATGGCTTCCTCTTTGGTTATGGCCGTTTTTGTAGCCGCCTCTTTCATTGTTGTCGAATCGTCTTTCCCGATCGCGGTTGCTGGCTCGCTGTATACGCTCTTCCCGCTTCTGTCGTTCAAGTTCGCGGCCTTCGTCTACGATCTTATTGTCCATTTGCATGGATTTGACATTGATTCCCTTGATAAATATCTCTGGCAGTTTCATGAAGGTCTTCCCGTCTGAAGAGGTCTGAATGACGTCCTTTAAAGTGAGGTTCATCAGCTTGTCAGAATCGGAGAGCGTTCCCTGAAACTGTTCGCCGGACTTCAACTCGACCGTGATCAGATTATTGTGGCAGAACTTCAGCAGCGATAACGGCAGCATGGTCTATCTGTTCCCGTCTATTGGGGTGGTTGTCGAATGGGTTATGTGGGTCGGTGTGGTGGATTTAATACTCATTTTGTTTAGACAGGCACTTCGCTCTTTTCTCCCCTAGCAACCCAAGAATCAAGCCCCGCCGCCCGTCTTACTACTCCTCGTCCTGGCCCTGGTCAAATGTATTTTCAGAGAGCAGCCTCTCGAGCTCGGATTTGATAAACGGGACCCGGCTTTCGTCTACTAAAAGATGCGTTTCATCCAATTCTTCGATAACCAAGTTCTGCACCTGCTCGTCGATATTCAGGATCAGTGCGCGAATCGAAGGGTCGCTAGGTCGTCAGTATCAGCCCGTCCGCCGCCAGTCTGTTGCTGCAACTTACCATTCTATGAGGGTTCCTGCATACATATGGGTTAGTCTTCAATGTTCACAATGCAGATATCTGGTTTCTATGCATTTAACTTACCCTTAACTGCTCGTGGCATGGTCCTGTGGCCCTGGAGGTGGGAAACGAGTCGGTTTCGAAAGAGGGAAATATAGGGTTCTTACGCAATATTCCAAACGCACCTGACTTGTGTTCCAGCTTCGTAATGAGACACAAGTGGCGGCCCTGTTTGCATGTGTAAATTTGATCTCTAGTGTATATTTCTATCGATCAGACCACTTTTAAAATCTCGTGTTAAAAGTCTCCTCTGCCTCTTTAGCGCCAGCCCTCGTCCCACCAGTTCTGCCTGTGTCGCAGTAATCTGCTCGACTAAAACTAATAATATACGCAAACTCTAACCTCCGTGACACGAGCTTATTTCTTCGACCATAAATTGCAAGGACATTTCCTCTTTTTTTCTTTATTTCCTCAGCAATGTGGTTCTCCATACTTCTACCGCTCCTTGTTGTTTCCGTACAGGCGACTCAGCAGATCATGTCCACTTCACACGTTTTGAAGTCGTGGCACGTCTCTGTGTACCCGCGTGATGCCAGTAGCGAAGAACCCCTTCCTGATGATCTAACGATATTCGCACACGACTTCACAGCTCCCGCAGAGCTAATACATGATCTCATGGACTTCTCGTCACGCAATGGCCATCGCGATCTAAGTCTCCCTGATGTACTCAAGAGCTGCGTCATGAGAGACAAATCGCATGCTCACAACTCGACTCACAATGTGTTGGCCGTTCGTGCTGAAGCTGTGATCCGCCCCCTCATACTTCGAAATGGCGACTTACTAGCAAGTTCCTCGGTAATACTTTACCCATTGAATGATCCCAGTCCCAGATTTATCTCATTTTGTGAAGAACACTTCCTTATTCCGCAACACGAATCACTGTTCACAGTGCCTTACTTCAAGGACCTTGCAAATTTTATTGAGTGTCCGCATACGTCCAGTGAGCTTTCAATCAGAAAATCCTCATACCAGATCGACGAGCTGCCTCATGACAAGATATTCTGGCTTGGTGTAATGTCCTTTGCCGTTATTGTATACCAACTGCTAACAATAAGCCGCTGCTCGTGCGACGACTCTGAATACACAGACCAGGACCCTGAAAAATAAAATAAAATTCATACATAACACTGCCTTAGAGTGAAAACAATATCTCATCAATTTGCTTTTTGTTGTATTTGACATACTTATATGCATGCTTCGAGAACGACCCTTCCGCATACTTGTCATAAAACCTGTAGTATATCGGAGCGATGAATCCAATTTCATTATTAATCTGCATCCGCAAAGCTGAATCTGTAATTCTCAAAGCTTTGTGTTCGGCTACGAGCTCATCGAGAGTCGCGTTGAAATATTTGAATTTCTCCTTAATGATCTCGCGATCTTTGCTCGATAATGAGCTGGAACCAGACATTGGTCTGGTTTCCATAAGAGATTGACCTAGTTCTTTCCATTTTTGCACAAATCTTCCTGCCGAAAAGCTCTTGAGTTTTTGCAGACGTTCTCTCGATGTATCTTCAGCACTGATAAGCTCTGAGAGGTCAGGATGTGAGTCTACTGCTCTCTCTATGGCGGCGATATTTGAGAGACCCAGCAGACCTGCCATTTGCGGCTTTTTGTAATGTACCGAGCCGGCGTTAATCAGGTTTACGATAAAGCATTCAATCAGATCCATCATGTGGGTCGAGAGACAGGCCACACCGGTTCTGATTTTCTTGTTTCTCAACAGATTCCTTGTAGTGAATGTGGACATATAAGCAGGCGGCGGATTTGGAATGATGTTGTCAACTCCCAGTTCCTCGGCGACAATAATTGCAGCAGCTTTAACTGAGCTGATAGCCCTGAGACGGGAGATAAGTTCACTGCAGGGTTCCACGACGCCAGCGTCTGAAGGGAAGTTGGAATGAGCCGCTATTTTGTCGTTGAAGTATAGTATAGATGCAGGGAATGCTTCATATGCCAGTTTTGCCGCATCGCCCTGGATGCGGACGAGTTCGTGAGTGAAGCCGGCGGAGTTCTTCAGGGCAGAGTGGAAGCTGTCGGAGAGGTAGGTGATGGCGGCGTGAGCCTGGACAGCGTAGAGCCCGTTTGTGCGTATATTTGTTCGTGCTTTTGACAGGTTTGCAGAGATTGCCTTGTAGAGGATATTAAATGCAGGCTCTATGATGCGTGCAGCGATCTCGTCAGGATCTATGTCGAGGTTAAGTGCCGAGAGGATTTCACGCTCTGTCGCGGATCTGCGAATGAGCGTTTGAGCGCATGTTAAAAGATCTGTGACCTTCTGGCTGGTAGAATTGATAGTTTGTTCAACCTCGTAAGTGACATGTCTGGTGCGGGCATCCATATAGTAGGATATGCCTGACTTTCCGAAGAACGAGAGACAGAGCTTGACAGTTTCCGGGTCGTTAGCGTCTGCGGCGCGCTGGAGCTCTGCGCCGACACGTTTTTTGCCCCTGTCTATGAGGGCGGATATGTTGTTTGGGACAGTGTGGTTTCCGATAGAGGTGAATATGGCAGCATCGTGAAGCGCTGCGGATAATTTGTCAATGGAGTCAATGATGCGTTTCACAGGAACAGTGCCTGTAGTGTCGTCGATAGTTCTACGTTCTGTGACGGCAATCGTCGAGATTTTACCGAGCTTATTAAGCTCTTCTAATGTGGATTCAAGGTTCGCGACAGCTGTGCGTTTAGTAGAGGTCAAGTTCATGATGGGGTTCAATGCGGATTCGATTTTGTTTATCTCTGTAGATATCTTTGTGAGATGAATATTGCTAGTTTCGCATTCTGCTCGCAATTTGTTCAGGTTCTCCTGAAGCAATTTGACCTCTGCTTCATCAATATCGACGCTCATACTGGACGAGCGCGTGTCTGTTCGCGGTAGTCGAATGATAGAATGGTGTACTCCGCGGATCCAATACTCACACATTTAGGTTTGACCACCGCCTTCCTCCGCTGCAAGCAAACCTAGACAATGTTCACAAGAAGGTCTACCATTTTGCTGAATGAAACGCGTCGTAGCAGGTTGTTTGTGTATTCGTCTGCCAGCCTGCTTGCTATTGGCACAGCTTCCTTCTGGTCCAGCTCGTCCAAACCCGTCAAGAATGATGAGCCCCCCGACTGGCTCCAAGCTATCAAGGACAGATGGATATCCACTATCGATAGCCTGCAGAAATCAAAGGACGATCTCTTCGATTTCCCCAATCTAGAAGAATCCGCCTATTTCCAGAAACTTCGCTCATTTTTCACATCTACCTATCTCACAGACCTCCAGCGGTACATCGAGAAGCTGCAGTCGCTAGCCGAGACTACGCCCGACTCCCTCGGCGGCCAGATCCTCGCCTCCAGCAAAGACCCAAATCTACATCCAGAGATCCTCAAAACTGCCTCCGTCCGTTTTGGCAACGATCTCTGCGCCCAGGAGCAGCAATTTCTCGCTAACCGCAGACAGGTCGTCAAGAAGAGCCTCGCCAGCTTCCTCGATATCCCCCTAGATCAAATAGACGACCGCGATGTGCCCGTAGTCGGCCTTGTTGGCTCCGGTGGAGGCTATCGCGCAATGACCTCTACCGCTGGGTACCTCAAGGCTGCCAAACACGCAGGTCTCTTCGACTGCGCAACCTACATCGGCGGTGTCAGCGGCTCCACTTGGTTCATGGCCCTCTACTATTCCATGTGCGACTGTGATTTCGACAAGTTCATCTCGCATGTCAAATCCGTCATGAACGTCCATATAGCTTATCCAAAACCTACACTTGACTACCTCATCAGCTCCCCTACTGCTGAGTATCTTCTAACCACCCCTATCGTTCGCTATAACCGCGGAGTCCAGCCCGCTCTCTCAGACATGTACGGCGTGTTGCTCGCCGCGCGCCTCTTCGTCAACAGAAACCCTTTTGAGGTAGACATGAAAACTCTCAAAACGTCTCACCAGGCAAGCAAAATAGCAGACGGATCACAGCCTCTGCCTATATACTCTTGCGTGCGCCACGAGATCCCCACTGCAGATCCAGAAACCCCTCCAAGCTCTACGGAGAGAAAGGAGGCCGCTGGCGAGAACTATTTCCAGTGGTTTGAAGTGACTCCTCACGAGTTTGGCTGCGAAGAACTGAACATGTGGATTCCTACCTGGTCCTTGGGCCGTCAGTTTCAAGACGGCGTTTCTAAGGGTGAAAATCCTCCGGAAGACAGCCTCTCTCTGCTTCTCGGAGTGTACGGCTCGGCTTTTTGCGCCACTTTAAGTCACTACTATAAAGAAGTCCGACCTGCTGTGCCTAAAAGCGCCATTTTTAAGTGGCTTGATAGCATCATTATGGAGAAGGACTCCGACATGCTGGGCGTGCATCCCATCACTCCTTCAAGCGTGCCGAACTATGTGAAGGGAATGGAAAGTCAGCTGCCTAATGAATGCCCAGAAAGCCTGAAACATGTTGACAAAATAGAACTAATGGACGCTGGTATGTCTAACAACTTGGCTATCTACTCGATGTTGCGTCCATCTCGCCAAGTCGACGTTTTGATCGCGTTCGATGCATCCGCTGATATACATCAGGTCCATTGGCTCGATTTGGTTGAAGGCTATGCCAAAAGGCGGGGGCTGAAGGGCTGGCCTATAAGCTCTGCTGACTCGAAACCGCTAGATAAAGAAAAGGCGGAAAAAATGGACATTGATCCCGAATCTGTGGAAAAGCCTGCTTCAACCGCCACGGAACCTATATATAGAGAGCTCACACCCTGTCACGTGTACACTTCCAAAGTAGAGAAAAATTCGGAGCCCGATTCAGACAATGAAGAGATTGAAGCTTCTGGTATAACTGTTGTCTATTTCCCGCTGATTCCTAACAAAACGGTTGAGAACGTTCTACCTGACGAGACTCCCTTCTTGAGCACTTGGAACTTTGAATATACGCCTGAGAACGTCGATTCTGTGCTGAAGTTAGCTGAGGCTAATTTTGCTGAGGGTTTGCAGCAAACCAAGGACGCGCTGTTGGATGCGTACGAGCGAAAGAAACGGCGAAGACTTGCTGCTGAAAGAGCGAGCGGTGCGCCGGAGCAAAAACATGTGCTTTCTAACGATTTTCTAGTCAAGGCTAGAACCACTAAAGCATAAGGTTTAACTTTTTTTTATTATTATTTAGAAATATTATATGATATTTTGAGAAATCAAGTATTCGGCAATGAGTATTCCAGAACCAGCAGCACCGATTACAGTGTTGTGCGAAAGAACCACGAATTTGTAATCCAAAAGAGGGTCATTGCGGACTCTTCCAACGGAGACTCCAAATCCGGCATCACGATCGCGGTCTAGACGCGGCTGGGGTCTGTCTGGTTGTTCTAGTAGATGAATCGCGCGTTTTGGGGCAGAAGGGCAGCCAGCGCTCTGTGGAGCACATTCATATGCGCGTAGCACCTCCTTGACCTGCTCCAAAGTAGGAGGAGGACGGTGCGCAAAACGCATGCTTACACATTCCAAGTGGCCATCAGTGACAGCAACTCTGTTGCACTGAGCAGACACTTTGATATCAGAGATCGGTATATCAGCAATAGTAGTTCCATCCGCTGACACGGAGCCGAGTATTTTACGAGTCTCATACTCAATTTTTTCTTCTTCACCGCCAATGAATGGAATGACGTTGTCGAGAATAGCCATACTAGGCACGCCAGGAGAGAATCCTGCACCAGAGAGCGCCTGCATGGTGGTCACGGAGACTGCGTCGATTGGGCCGAGGGCAGTCAAGGCCTTGAGCGGCACGACCAGGCCTGCCGTGGAGCAATTGGAATTGCACACTATGAATCCTGGGGTCTTTCTAGTTTTGAGAATAGAAAGGTGGTCGGTGTTGACAAGCGGAACGACGAGAGGCACGTGAGGCTCTCGGCGGTAATTTTTGGCATTTGAAATCACTGCAAGGCCGGCTTCGGCAAACGCCTTCTCGACGTCTCCAGCAACATCAGCATCGAGACCAGAGAAGACAATCTTGCAATCGGTGAAATAAGATGGATCACACGGAGATACTGTGATATCGGCGGCTTCATCTGGCAACACTGTAGTCTGCTGCCAGTTGACTGCTTCGGAGTACTTCTTACCAGCGGATCGCGGCGAGGCACCTAGAGCCACCAGTTCCAGTGTAGGGTGGTCTTTAAGCAGTAAAATAAACCTCTGTCCAACACTTCCTGTAGCACCTAGCACGCCTACTTTTGTTTTAGCCATGTCTAGTAAATTATTTTCTCTCGAAATTAGAGCGGTTCAATCTGATGACTAATTTAGGCGGCCCGGGGCGATGGTGAAAATTGGGAAAATTCTAGTACTGTTTCAGCGTAACATTAAGACCGATTAGTTGCTATAACGAAAATGCCGTTGACCAATCAAAAAACACTGAATCTACCTACCCTCGACATCCTACCAAACCCAAAAGCGTTGCTTTGTTGCACCTGCTGCCTTTTAGCACTTCGGAACTTTTAGCATTTGTCTCTAATTGTCTTGTAGACAGGGTAAGAAACGATAAATGTTGCGAAGTTTAGCGCGAGCTCATAGAAGAGCTTTTTCAACTGCTTCACTGATTCGAGCTGCTCGACCCGAGGACTTGAATCGTCAATGGGAGCCTACCAAACTCGAAGAAATCACGGCTACTGCTGAGATCCAGCGCCAGCATGAATCAGAAGCGCATGGCCCAATCGAGCCTGCTTTGCTCCGAAAAGTGAGACATTTCACTGTGAATTTCGGCCCGCAACATCCTGCAGCCCACGGTGTGTTGAGACTTATATTGGAGCTCGATGGTGAAGAGATTGTGCGTTCCGATCCCCATGTAGGTTTACTTCACAGAGGTACCGAGAAACTCATTGAGTACAAGACATATATGCAGGCATTGCCTTACTTTGATCGTCTAGACTACGTCTCAATGATGACGAACGAACAGGTCTTCTCGCTGGCTGTGGAAAAGCTCCTCAATGTAGAGGTACCTCTCCGTGCTAAATATATCCGCACTATGTTTGGTGAAATCACCCGTATATTAAACCATCTCATGTCCGTGCTATCCCATGCTATGGATGTGGGTGCTCTCACTCCTTTCTTGTGGGGTTTCGAGGAGCGTGAGAAGCTGATGGAGTTCTACGAGCGTGTGTCCGGAGCACGGCTGCACTCTGCGTACGTCCGTCCCGGAGGAGTCTCTCAAGATATCCCCGCCGGCCTTCTAGATGACATATACATGTGGGCTACTCAGTTTGGCGATCGCATTGATGAGACTGAAGAAATGCTTACCGATAATCGTATATGGAAGCTCCGTACTCAGGATGTTGGAGTCGTCACCGCTGAGGATGCACTTAACCATTCCTTCACCGGTGTGATGCTCCGTGGATCAGGTGTCCCCTGGGACGTCCGCAAGGCTCAACCTTATGATGCATATGATAGAGTTGAATTTGACATTCCTGTGGGCATCAATGGTGACTGCTACGACAGGTATTTGTGCAGAATGGCAGAGTTCCGTCAATCTCTCCGCATTATCGAACAGTGCTGCAATGACATGCCGGCTGGCGCGGTGAAAGTAGAAGACTACAAAATCTCTCCTCCTCCTAGAGCCTTAATGAAATCAGATATGGAGTCGCTCATTCACCACTTCTTATTGTTCACTAAGGGTTATGCTGTTCCCCCGGGTGAGACATACACTGCTATTGAAGCGCCCAAGGGAGAGATGGGTGTTTATTTGGTTTCAGACGGCTCTGAAAGACCTTACCGATGTAAAATTAGAGCTCCTGGATTTGCTCATTTGGGAGGCTTCGACCATATTGCCCGTGGTCATTTCCTGCCTGATGCTGTGGCCATTATTGGCACTATGGATTTAGTGTTCGGTGAAGTAGATCGTTAATATACGCTTATGTTCTAATCGACATTTATATGTTCGTATATATAGACATTACGACGTGAATGTTTCTATTTGTCTTCTTGTTCAGTTTTCTGCGTCATGAGTCCTCTTCTTTTAAGCGCCTCGTTCAAGTCGTCTTCGAGCAGAGTATCACCTTCGGGCAAGGACAGCAGCAAGTGGTTCGTCGAAGGGTGTTTGACACTATCACAGGCCAATGCAAGTAGTCCTACGGTGTGTCTGCTCAAGTCAATGCCGTGCTTTTTGGCGTCACTGTAATACCGCAGGGCCTTGTTCAATGAGTCGTCCTCTAACGTCTTCAGGACCGAGCTGATGAGCAAGGAAAGAATCCGACGATCAGGCTTGCTCCTCTCTCCATCCCCAAAGTATTCTTCATAGAGCTGTTGGTATATGTTCGTGTTTCGATTGTGAATCGACGCCTTGATGAGTGTGTAGTAAGTGTCCGCGTCGGGGACTATTCCATACTTTGTGATGAAGTTCTTACGGAGCTCCAAGGCTCGGCTTAGTTTTCTTCTGCGACATAGAACAGATATGAGTATGTTCATCATTAAAGGGTCGGTGAGGTCGCTTTGGTAAAGACCTTCAACGATAGATATTGACTTAGTTGTGTAGGGTTCGGAAGTGGTGATCCACTCGACGAACGGCAGGACGTCAATAAGTTTGAGTTTCATGTCTGTATGCAGACTTAAGTCTATCATCTGCCAGCACTCTTCTATAGTAGTGGACTTTGTGTGTGCCTGTAGCAAGTACGAGAATATGCGCGGGGTCTGGATGTTTCCGGGCCGCGACAGATAGAGGTGCACGGCAGCCCATGCTCTAGTCGGATCGTTATTTCGCGCGAACACCGCGAGAGATTCAATGACAGTACCGTCGTCAGGATCGAGAAATTTCTTGTGTGCGACTGCGGTGTCCCACAGGTATACGAGCTCGTCATAGAGCATAGTTCTAGCGGCGGCGTTCAGCAGTATACCCCATATTGCAGAGGAGCCGAGATTGTCGTGTGTCTCAAAGTAAGACCGAAGCAGTTTACATGCGTAGGCAATTGCCTGGGCGTTCCCAGTAGTGGCAAGAGCAAAAAGGACTTCCTCTACGGTGTCTGTGATGGGGTAGAAGGAGTGTTGGCGTATAAGGTCCTGGAGTAGCTCGACGGCGGCGTCCAAATTGTTGCAGTTGAGGTATGCGTCGATGATAGATTTTTTGTCCGCGGTCGAGAGTCTGAGTTTGTATTTTTCGGCGAGATCGAGTGTCCACCTGATGAAAGGCGGGTGCTTTGAGTCTGCCGCGACTCTGCAAAGGGTGCTGAGTGTATTTGCGTCGATTTGCTGCTGGTCGAGGACCATTGCGTCGACGAGCGCCGAGATCTCGTTCACGAACAGGCCACCGGGCGCTTTAGACAGATGGTACAACGTCGACGAGTAGTCGCTCATCTGCAGCGACTGTGCGGCTGCGGAGGCAGGTTTCGGCTTTTCTGCTGATTTCTCGGAGCAACTATGACTGTGGGCGCTAGTCAACGATCGCGTCCAAGATGTGCGACCGCTTACATATCGTGCGGCACGCAGTCGGTTCAGCATTTCAGCGGATTCTTGCGTAACCAACAACTGCGGGTTTTAGTGGAGTTTTTTTGGAAGTATATGTGGTCTTTTGTCCACCTACTACTACAGTGCAGAGTATCTAGAACCTAATATTAGTGGGAAATTCCCAGTATGGGGAGGGTTGTTCAGCCATACATCTCTGCCTATACCACATCGATACACCTATATGAATGTCAGAGAGCCAACGATAATAGATAATGCACTGTTCTATGTATTAGGACTGCTTGCAGTTGCAGGACTTATCGCGTTCACGAGCCATTGGACTGTACAAGGACTGCTGAAGCTGATGCGGCGCATCTTCGTCGTAGACTACTCTCGTAAACACCTCTTCCTAGAACACCTGTCGAAGACAGTCACATCACCTGTCGTCGTCGGGTTCTTCCACCCGTACTGCGACGCAGGCGGTGGCGGAGAACGTGTCCTGTGGGTCGCCGTCGAGTCCACGTTAAAGAGTTTCAATACCGGCATCGTCATATACACTGGCGATGATGCCAGCTCTAACGACATCTTAGACCGCGCCGAGTCACGCTTCAACGTGTCGCTCGACAGGTCTCGTATGGAGCTAGTCTTTCTCAAAAAACGCCACCTTGTGTCTGCAGAGCGATGGCCGCGCTTCACGCTGCTCGGCCAGTCGTTAGGCTCAACTGTTCTCGGGTACGAAGCTATATCCAACCTGCCACCCGATATATTTGTCGACACTATGGGCTACGCATTCACCTACCCACTAGTTCATTGGCTGCTTAACGTTCCTATATTCGCCTATGTACACTACCCTACGATCTCCACCGACATGCTCGGCGCACTCAAACCGGGTCTCTCGCCTTACAAGTGGATCAAGAGCCTGTACTGGCGCTGGTTCTCATGGCTGTACACATTTGTCGGCTCGTACCCGGAGCTCGTCGTCGCCAACTCTTCCTGGACTCATGCTCACATAACTCAGCTATGGTGGATGGGCCACAAAACGAATCATATCGATATACTCTACCCGCCGTGTTTCCAGGCCGAGCCCGACTTACGTCTCGCGCAGGCCGAGCGGCCGCCGCACTTGGTGGCTGTCGGCCAGTTCCGCCCAGAAAAACGGCACGAGGTGCTGATATCAGAGTACGCAAAGTTCCTGCAAAAGGGCACTGCCGAAGGCAAAAAGTCGAAACTCATACTCATCGGTTCTCTACGTCCCGACAGTTCAGACGCCGCGAGAGTCGGAAGACTGAAAAGTATGGCAAAAGAGCTGGGCGTCTCAAAGCAATTACAATTTGTTCTAGACGCGCCGTGGTCAGAAGTGCAGCGGCAATTATCTAATGCCACAGCGGGGTTGAATGCGATGTGGAACGAGCATTTCGGGATCGTGCTAGTCGAGTACATGACGCTGGGCGCTATACCCATTGCGCACGCCTCTGGAGGTCCACTGCAGGACATTATTGTGCCGTTTGAAGGCGAGCCAACGGGATTTCATTTCGCAACCAAGGAAGACAAAAACAGCGCCGACTACGACACATTGGCCGACGTAATCGAGGGAGTGTTATCGATGTCAGAAAAAGAGCGCAGACAGATGCGGCTGAGAGCAATGAAGAGCGTTTCACGGTTCAGTGAAACGGAATTCGAAAAGGCGTGGAATCTGAGAATGGATTTGCTGCTGAAGATGCATGAGATCAGGAAACAGAAACTAATGGCGCAAGGCTAAGCTACTTGAGCTCTGGCGAGTAGCCTATAGGCAGCCAATGGTTCAGCGCGACATTTTGTGCTAGAGAGAAAAAAGTAGAGGACGCCCAATATAGAGACACGGCTGTCGGAGAGTAGAATGCGACGCCTGTAAGGGCGAGTACTCCTATCATGGAGGCATTGGAAATGATTGTGAAGAGACGGGGAGGATGCGAACGGCGTTTAAGGAAGTAGTGATTATTAATTTGAACGTTAGCCAGGCCCATAACGCAAATAAGTAAAGCCAAAGCCGAGCTTGGTTCCAGAAGGCCTGCAACATGTATTGGACCGAGATCGAAGGGGACGTTGAAGGAGGCAGCAGGAACCACCGCGGGGTTGTTCATCCAGTCGCACATGTTCCTGATAGTGAGGCTGACAGTGACCCATACGGGGATCTGAACAAACCCTGGAAGTATCTGCTTATATATCTGGCAACCGTGCGTGCGGTACAGTTCTTTGCGTTTACGTGAGTACTCCTTTTGCGCGAGTAGCTTGATCTCTTCGGTCGAAAGTGACCGGGTGTCTTTAGTTGCAGAGCTCACCGGCGCACCAGTGAGATCAGATTTGGCAACGGAAAGCCGTTTACGTACATTCACGATCCAACCGGCGAGAATCGGTTGCAGCTCCTCAGACTGGCGGGCCTTTATACGAGCGTAGACGGTTATTGGGGCTAACGCTGTGCGGAGACCGATTGTGCCTAGCGGGATGAGTAGGGCCCAGTGCAGCCCAGATACTGTCTGTGCATGCTCAAATAGGGACTGTGTTGCGGCAAGAACACTGAATTGAGAGCCTTTTGTGCGTATTAGCCGTGGTCGGATTGCTGCTAGCATCTGGCAGCGGTGTGGTGGAAAGACAAACCTAGAAAGAGATCTAAAGACTTGAAGTTATGAGAACGTTCAGGGAAAGGGCCGAAACGGCGAAATCTGCGGTTATGGCACAGCTATTTAATTTAATGAGCGAAAAGAAAACAAATTTGTGTGTTTCTGCTGACGTAACTACAACTAAGGAGTTGCTCGAGCTCGCAGACAGCGTCGGGCCCTATATTTGCGTACTGAAAACTCATATAGATATTGTTGATGATTTCGAATACGTTAAAACTGTTGAACCGTTAGTTGCGCTTGCAGAAAAACATCGGTTTTTGCTCTTTGAAGACAGAAAGTTCGCAGATATAGGATCTACAGTCAGAGCGCAGTTCACAGCTGGTGTATATAGAATAGCGCAGTGGGCGCATATCACGAATGCACACACTGTCCCGGGACCTGGCGTCGTATCAGGTTTGAAATCAGGCAACCAGAAATCAGGATTACTGCTGCTAGCGGAGATGTCTTCCTCAGGCGCGCTCACGACGCCCGACTACGCTCAGAAGACCCTAGAGATCGCGCGACAGAACGCCGATTTTGTTGTCGGATTCATCGCACAGCATGCTATGGGCAGGCCCGATGAGGACTGGGTAGTAATGACTCCAGGAGTCGGTCTAGATGATAAGGGCGATGGCCTAGGCCAGCAGTACAGAACTGTTAGCGACGTGATGGCTTCTGGCTCAGATATCATTATCGTCGGCCGCGGGATCACTGGTAAGGGACGCGATCCTGTAACTGAATCACAAAGGTATCGCGAGGCCGGCTGGAACGCCTACAAGGAAAGAGTCAGCGGAAAGGACTACTAGAAGAAGTAGACTAGAGCGACTTTAGCCCACGCCTACAACACGAAACTACTGGAATCACATAGAATGGGCTCTTGTTGCGACTAGCGCCGCATTCCATTATCAATATAAAACGATCATAAATGCTCTCTCTACCTTTATGCACTAGCAGCTTTTTTTCCAATGTAGTTGATGGCACTACCGGCCTTAAAGAATTCCACTTGATCAACCGACATTGTGTGTCTAGCCTTGATATGATGAACCTCGCCGCTAGGCAGCGTCAGTTTTAAGGAGATGAAACCTCCGTTGTCACCACCTTTGCTTATCATATCGACGAGATTCTCCGTCTCCAGCTTAGAACATGACTTGACAATGTCATAGTCATTCTCATTGTCAAATGTCAGCGGCAAAATGCCCTGCTTCTTCAAGTTGGTCTCGTGAATTCTCGCAAACGACTTGCACAGGATCATCCTTCCACCTAAGAATCTCGGCGATAAAGCAGCGTGTTCTCGTGCGCTACCTTCACCGTAGTTGTGTTCGGCCACAACGCACCATGGCCGGTTCTCATTGTTCCATTTAATCATGAGCTCGGGGATCCCGAACGGCGTCTTATCGAAATCGTACACAACATTGACCTCGTCAGTCTCAGCATTTTGCGCGCCAATCAGTGTATTGTTGCTGATGTTCTCCAAATGGCCTTTGTACTTCAGCCATACACCCGCAGCAGAAATATGGTCGGTAGTGCACTTACCTTTTACTTTCAGAAGAACAGTGGTAGACAATTCCTCGCCGTTCCAGGCATCAAAGGGTTCGAGCAGCGCTAATCGGTCAGATTCCGGAGAAACAGCAATCTCCACCGACTCATCAGGCTGCGGATCGGCTGCAGGCAGAAATTCAGGTAGACCAGCCTGGAAACCTTGCTCAGGCAGCTCGGCGCCAGTCGGAGGATCGAATTTGAACTCTGATCCATCAGCCAGCTTGATGCTGTCAGTGATCGGGTTGAACGTCAAGTTGCCGGCATAACTTATTGCCGTCACGATATCGGGGGAGGTCAAGAAGTTCAACGTATTAGGGTTGCCGTCATTTCTGGCACGGAAGTTTCGATTGTAAGATGTCAAAATTGAATTGGGCTCCTCTTTGCTAACATCGTCGCGCTGCCACTGACCAATACATGGTCCACAAGCGTTGGCCAGCACAGTAGCGCCTTCTGACTCAAACAGCGGAATTAGTCCATCACGGGTAATCGTGCTGCGAATCTGGTCGCTGCCGGGAGTGACAAAGAAAGGGACTTTAGGCTTAAGACCCTTCTCCTGCGCTTGCTTCACAAGAGATGCAGCGCGTGCCATGTCGTGGTAAGAAGAGTTGGTGCAAGATCCAATTAAACCAGCAGCCAGTTTCTCGGGCCACTTATTCTGCTTGACAGCGTCGCCAAATACCGACAAAGGAGTAGACAAATCAGGAGTAAAGGGACCATTAATGTGGGGCTCGAGGCTAGACAGATCAATCTCCACAACGTTGTCGTACTCCACGCCTTCGTCTGCCTGAAGGAACCCTGTGGTCTTGTTCACACGTTCTGCCAGCTCGGCAATAGGGCCGCGGCCAGTAGCAGCAAGGTATTCACCCATCTTAGCAGTATAAGGGAAAGTAGAGGTAGTAGCACCAACTTCAGCGCCCATGTTGCACATAGTAGCCATTCCGGTTGCAGGCAGACTTTGCAGGCCTTCACCGAAGTACTCTATGATGTAGCCGGTGCCTCCACGGACAGTCAGAAGACCAGCAAGGTAGGTGATAACGTCTTTAGCAGACGTCCAGCCTTGAAGCGCTCCTGTGAGGTGAACACCGAGGATTTTAGGAGCCTTGAGCTCCCACGGGGTTCTTGTTAGCGCATCGACAGCGTCTGCACCGCCCACACCAATAGCGATAGCGCCTAAACCGCCGGCATTTGGCGTGTGCGAATCGGTGCCGAGCATCATGAGACCGGGAACGGAGTAGTTTTCCAGCACGATCTGATGGATAATTCCCGAGCCCGGGCCCCAGAACTGTATCCCATATCGCTTACCGCAGCTTTCAAGGAAGTCGAAGACCTCCTTGTTCGTAGCGATGGCAGATTTAAGATCGTCCTCAGCGCCGTCATGGCCTACGATCAAGTGATCACAGTGGATCGAAGCAGGAACTGCGGTAGATTTCATACCGCATGTCATAAACTGCAGCAGGGCCATCTGCGCACTAGCATCCTGCATCGCTACACGATCTGGGTTCAGCTTCAAGTACGTCTCGCCTCTGATAGTACGGCCCTTACCCTGTAGCGCATCTTCAACATCAACCAGATGCGAATACAAAACCTTCTCGGCATACGACAGAGGACGGTCTAGGATCTTTCTGACATGTTCAAGCTGCTGAACAAGAAACCCGTAGTCGGGCGCCCGCGAACGCATGCTCTCAGGCAGACTAAAAAGCTCGCTCTGGGTAGCTAACATCCGCCTGAGCGTCCGTGGTGACAGCGAGCTAAGTCCTCGCATTATAAAGGCGTTTGTATAGTCTTCTTGTATCCAAAGTGTGGAATAAAAGACAAATTGATGATTTTTGAACGTATCCTCGAGGTGCACTAAAACTTTAATGCCAATCTGTGATTGGTCAAACGTACAGTTACAACTGCCAATTTAACTTTTTACGCGAAAATAATGGTCAGTTCCTCTTTTTAGTGAGTAGATCTCTAAGCTAATGCGATTCTGATTCCTGTTGCCGGGAAATAGCCCCCAGTCCGGTCTCTAGAACTGCAAGTGTGCTGTTTAACGTGCTCAATAGAGAATCGAGCTCGCCTACGAGCGCATCCTTCGGCGTCGTGCTCAGAAGGACATTGACATCCATTCTCGGGATGCCAACCATCCTGAGGCCATCGGACTTCGCAGACGCAGAGTTGGCCAGCGAACGCGCTTCAGAAAGTTTTTTTTGTGTCTCCTGAGTAAACTGAGGTATAGGAGACGCAGACGTAGGCGCACTGTCCAGTCGGAAGGTGTTCTGCATGGGCGACATCTTTTTCGCTGACTGCAGCGGTTTCGGAAGAACAAGCTCTCCGTTGTCTTGTCGCAACACTGGAACCGAAGATTGCGGGATGCTGATATTTGAAGGTCTTGCAGCACGCGTAATAGAAGACGGCGCAGGGTTCTCCAACAGGTGTGGACCTTTTTGTAGAGACTCTGTGGTGAGGGCCGTAAGAGCATTAGATGGCCGCCTTCCAGGACTCGACGGTGCCTTTTTGATGGTATCAGCCGGCCTATGTGGTAACGAGTCGGTGCTTGGCATGCGATAAGATGGAGCAGCACTAGATGGCGCAGGAAGCACATGATTTGTTTCAGGGGAAGATAACTTATGCGTGTCGATGTGTGACGAATTGATTGTCGGTAATTCAGAAGCGGTCGCAGTCATCATCGGCGAGAAAAAGGGAATGTCATTAGAGGGTTTAATCACAGGTGTGGAAAGAGATATAGAGTCAAGTTGAGGGATTTCAATTTCAATAGGGGTTGTATCAAGGGGAAGTCTCGGGCGGCTGGCTGAAGGAGGATGAGAGGGTTGTTGTGTTGACGAAAAATAGGGAGACTTAGATCCTTCTGGCTCAGTTGGGCTGAACAAATCCATTAGCGGATGATGTTCGTTCTTATTTTGGCCATTCAAGGTATTGAAAGAGGATGTGGGGTCTGGTTCACCATTAGCAGTCGAGAGTTCAGAAGTAGAAGGGGGGCTTGATCCCTGTGTGAGAAAGGGAGATTTGACGGTATCGAAATCCCATGAGACGTCACCTTCGGCGGTGTTATCACTGTCTGAATCGGAGTCGATAGTAGCTGAGGCGGCAGAAGGCGGCAGAGGGGCTGTATTTCCGGTGAGTTTATTGTGTTCGTCTGGGTGAGCAGCCATCCATGAGCGGTATTTGACGATTAGATCGGTTAATATAGATGTAGGCGTTGTCTTAGAGTTCCTTATAAACCTGGACTTCATGAGGCCCTCAGCCGACGGCCGTGAGTCTGGTTCTTCGTCTAAACAGAGGGCTATGAACTCTTTCACCTCTGGGGAGTATTTGCTTCCCTCGAGCCTAGCAGGAGGCGAGCGTGGGATCAGGAAGATGGCGCGCATGGCTTCGACCTCGGCGAAAGGCGGGTTACCGGTGGCTATTTCGTAAACGGTGATGCCGAGGGACCAGATGTCGGCTTTGGAGTTATATGAAGCGCCTTCGGTGATTACCTCTGGGGCCATCCAGTAGGGAGTGCCGACGAAGGTTGACCGTTTGAACTTCGAAGAGGCGAGTTGGGCTGCGACACCGAAATCGCAGAGCTGTACTTGACCTTCGTTACTGACAAGGATGTTTGCGGCTTTTATATCGCGGTGTATGACGCCGGCCTTGTGGACGAAGTGGAGAGCAGCGAGGGTTTCGCGCATTATGACTGCGCTGTAGTGTTCGTCTATAGGACCCGCCTGCATGAGCGATCGCACAGAGCCGCCAGCGCAGTAGTCCATGACAATCCAAATTTTAGTGCCCTTGAGAAATGAGGCGTGGTACTTTGTTATTCCTGAGAAGTCAGCGTTTCTGAACTCTGCGAGGAGCGCGATCTCGCGTTGCACGTCTAGGACATCCTCTTCGGCAGCGTCAAGATTGAGTATTTTAATAGCGACGACCTTATTGGTCGCAAGGTCCGTGCCCTTATAGACCACGCCAAAGTTCCCTCGACCAATCAGTTCTTCGCGCTTGTACCTGGAAGACATAATGGTCAAGAAAGGCGAGCGAAAACAGACCGATATTCTGGAACGGGTGGGGGGTGTATTTGTGTGTGTGTGTATGCACGTCGTAGTGCGCAAAAGCGAATAGACCAATCACAACATCCAGACCATCCCAACGACTTACCATTAACGGAAACTCAAAAAAACTTCTTCTTAAAACTGCACCGGTAAATGAATAAAGACGTCGAAATATTGAAGGACAAAGTAAATCTGCCGCACGAGGACGGCGAGTGGACACTTGAATTGTTTAAAGAGAAGTTCAAGGTTGATATTGCGTATCTGAATGAGGAAGCTACGGTCTTCGATCTCATAGGCCTCGACATACCGCTGGTGAATGCCTTTCGTCGCATTCTCATCGCCGAGGTGCCTACTATCGCTATAGAGTACGTTTACGTACAGAAGAACACATCAGTGTTGCAGGATGAGGTTCTGTCGCAAAGACTGGGCCTGATTCCGTTGCGGGCCGACCCGGACAGGTTGATGTGGTACAACAGACAAGAGGATGCAGAGCCCTCAGAGAACGACACACTTGTTCTCAATCTCTCTGTAAAGTGCGAACGTAACCCGTCGGCGCCCAAGGACGCCGTTGAGCCCAAAGACCTGTACATCAACTCTTCTGTGTATGCTAAACAGCTTGAGTTTGAGCCTCAGGGCAGCCAGTCCGAGTGGTTCCCTGAGGGTGTCTCTGCAGCATACCCGGACATTCTCATTGCGAAACTGCGCCCTGGTCAGGAAATAGACGTCACAATGCACTGCATGCTGGGGACTGGTGCGGATCACGCGAAATTCTCGCCGGTCGCCACCGCATCGTACAGGCTCTTGCCGACGATCGAGATCCTCGGCGACCCGATCACGGGCGATCTAGCGAAGAAGTTTCAGAACTGCTTCCCCAAGGGCGTTGTAGGCATCGATAACACCGGAAAGGCATACATAGAAGACGCCCGCCGTGACACGGTGTCGCGGGAAGTGCTTCGACATCCCGAGTTCGAGGGAAAAGTGAAACTCGGCAGAAAACACGACCACTCCATATTCTCGATTGAGTCCACGGGCGCTATGACGCCCGACATCCTGTTCCTCAAGTCCGTCAGAATCCTGAAGGAGAAATGTTTGCTGCTAAGAAGGTACGATTTACGATAGAACGCAATGATATTAGATACGTATAAATGGGTTACACGCGTACATGCGCGTACAAACACGATTCTAGCAGTCATAGTGTGTTGGTGCTGGTGTAGCCGCAGCTGCCCCTTCCTTAGACGTCCTCATGGTAATAGAACTGCGTCTTCTGCGGGTTGCTCGGCGCTTTTGCGCTGTAGTCGCTGTCATCGGGCGGCCGCTGGCGTCGTGTGTTTCCGGCGAGCATGCTCTGCAGCGATATGGCGATCGTGGAGACGCTTTGCACGGGCGACCAACCAGACCCCAGCAGATCCAGGCATATGTGTCCATTCGAGTATATGTGTGGATGTATAGGCACTGCACGAGCCGATGTCCTCTCAAACACAACAATGGGCGCTTTTATCGGGTACTCTGACGAGAATCGGAATCGTAGCCGGTACTTCTGTCCGCGTCCGTAGATCGGATGGTCGGTGTCCAGCACCTGAATGTCGATGCTCCACGTTTCAAACCCTTCGCTTTCAACTACATCAATACCTAGTCCGTTAGTAAACCGCACTAAGAAATTTAATCATCATACCTACCGGCTAGAGGATTCTCTTTCAGGCTCTTTAATTCCTTCCCCAGCCGTCTAGAGGCGAGCATTTGTGACAAGCAAGGTTGTTTCGTCTACGCAAAAACCTTATAACGTTCCCCAGCTTGTACTGACCGTACTACTACATCCAGCTACTAATAATAACATAGACACTAACTTTCGTGTCACTCGGTCGCTCGTCTCGAACATCTCGATCTAACGCTCGTCAGTTGATTCTCTACCAGTCATCGTCGTCCTGTTCGTCGTCACTATCCTGCATCCGTCCCTGTCGCTTCTTCAGCGCATCGGCAAGTCCGCCAGCAAATGAACGGGTTTCGGTCTCTTTCTGCTTGATCGCGTTCGCCAAACCTCCTGCAACATCCTCACTGCCAGTGCCACTAGCGCTTGCAGCTGCAGCCGCAGCTGCCGCAGGCTTGCGGTTAGGCTTGGGGTTCGTGGGGGGCGGCGGTGGTGGCGGCGCCGCTTTGCCAGCAGTCAATTCCTCCAAGTACGTAGTAGGCGCCCATCCCGTAGCTGAACCGTCCAACTTCTTGCAGAGCCACCATCCATTTTCCGACTTTTGCAGCAGTAACAAAATCTCGTCTTTCGCAATACTGATCTCGTTGTCGCTCCTGGCGTCAAAAGCATATAACGCCTTCACAGATGGCTCCGACGGTTTGCTTTTCGCAGGAGGAGCCACAGGCGGCGGTGGAGGCGGAGCTACAGACTTCCGCACAGGTACACTCACACCGTTGCTTGCCTTAGGTGTAGAGCTGAAGGCAGCAGAGGCAGCAGAGGCAGCACTGCTGTTGGCACTCATAGCAGAGGCAGCAGCGGCAGCTGCAGTACCATCAGATCTGGGCTTCGTAGGGCGTACAACTGTGTGGATAGCTTGCGCAGGCTGAGCACTTGGAGTGGAAGACGAGACTTTTGATTTCGATCGCGGCTCATCAGAAACAGAGTTCGCTGGCTCTCCAGGTGGCACATGTACAACGCCAGATTTGTACATGTCGAATGAAGGAATTGTGATGTCTCGTATGAACTTCACAGCATGCAGCTTTCCGGTTTTTTTGCAGTAGGAAACAGTAGGCCCAACATTGATCTCAATTCCAGGGTTAAGTTGACGAAGTTGAGTCGCGAGTTCGGTTTTCAACTGACACCAAGCGAACGGATCTGGCTGTTGCGGCGGAACAACTACAAGAGAAAACCAATCATCTCGCAAGTTGGACAGATTCATGCTTTTAATAGAACTTACCGGAATGACTCTTTCACGTACAACCTGCAGCTGTCGATTGATAACTTCGCGCGAGACAATATAGAATCCTCGGTTAGTCAAAATAAAGGTACGAGGTAAACGCGTGGAAGATCTGCCAAATTTCGCAAGGAGCATCTCTCCGGTGCAAGAAAAGTAAATCTTCTCTCCACCAGGTATTCCTACAGCGTTTCGCAAATACGCACCAGAGCCTTCATGAGATTCTAGTGCAAGGTAATCGCCCAAAAATCTGCGTTGAGCCAATAAGCTGAATCGGCGTCTCTCCTTTCGCCCCGCCAAAATGCTATGACCTTGTTCCCGCAACTCCAGGTAATGTCTATCAGGTCCTTGTTTGCGTCTCCAAGCGCGCTGAATAACCATAGCAGCTTCGGCTTTCCTGCGCAGATAAGCTCTCCATGCGCGCTGAATTCTAGCGGCCATACCATGCCAGTAACGATCACGCATATGTTCAAGCGCAAATAGTGTTTCAGGTGTTTTGATAAACACCTTGGAAACACCCATCTGGTACTCGCCCACAGGTATGTTTGCGTCGGTGAGAATCTGCTTGGTAGCGCTGATGTGATCTCCTTGCCAAATGTAATCACCGGCGTACGATGTACGGCCAGAAAGAAGGTAGAACCTTTCGACAAACTTCTCAAAAGTCTGCCTATAAGCAAAACCAGCTCTGCGGATTCTAACGTTTTCCTGTAGACCAAGATACTTTATCTGATGCAAAACCTGCTTCTGATCGTACTCACTAGGAGACTTACTTTGGTTAGGCTTGATTGTGCGAATATAGGAAGGTTGAGCACGTTCCAAGGCTGCAACCAGTTCGTTCGCAGAAGCCTTAATCTTATCGCTAGCAGTGGGCGGACGACGCTTAGAATCTGAGCTTCCAGTGTCAGGAAACAAGCCAACCAAGAAAGGGTTGGTTGAGCTTTGAACAAGGTCAACCAAATCACGAAGAAGGACATCTTTATTCTTATCAGTCATTCCGCGAATCTGGTACATGACCTCACCAGCATAGTGTTTGACCAAATACTGAGCTTGACGAGGTTCAAAATGCGGATTAGTAGCCAACATACTCATCCTCTGAACAAAAGCCTGATCAGCAGCGTCGGAATCAGCATGCGCAGTGGCGCAAGCATCATTTAGAGCAGCGAAAATACCAGCAGGACGTTTAGATTCAATTAGATCACAAACAATCTTGTTGTTGAAATACTTAATAGGGGTCCATTTGATTTGCTCCCTGACGTACTCTTCTTGCTCGGCCTTGAGAGTCAGTTCAATAAAGATTTGCTGTAGTTTTTCGTTGACGTAATTAATGCATAGCTGTTCGAACGAATTTTGCTCGAAAATTTCAAACCCGTAAATGTCAAGAATACCTATACTTTTATCCCGGGAACCTTGAATAGCGAGAGACTGGTTCACGCGTTCGACAATCCAGTCAAAGAGGTTGAAATAAATTGCCTTGGCCAGAGCATCTCTCACAGCAGTTGCCTGAACAATATTCAGAGGCGATTCGTAGACCGAGCCTCTTCTTGCACCGTGTCTGGTTTCGACTATTCTAATGGAAAAGGCTTTGCGGAGCATTGCTTCGTCGACGTTGAGCAGGTAGGCGACGAATGTAGTGACAGATGGGTCAGCGATTTCGGCATTTCCCTCAGCGTTTTCGCGGAATGAGACGTTTCCAATCCACAGGATGGCGGCGAGCATGCGGAAGATGTTTTCCTGTTCCTGTTCGGAGAGACCGATAGTTTTCATCGCATTGAGAGTCTCCTGAAACTCGCGAACATCGTCCATGCCATCAACGGTAGTGCAGCCGCTTTTGGATAGGTAAACGTATGCTTCCGGCTGCTGGACACCAAACATTTCGCGGTACTTCTGAGGTGCGCCTTTGGTGAACTGGTAGAATATGTGGAAGTTGCGCTCGTTCCTTGTCTGTTCTACGACTCTGCCTTTTTCGAGAAGGTAGTTAGTGATGTGTGCGCCAACGGGCTGGCCCTGCGGGTCGAAGAGCATTTCAAGGTACTTTCCGAAGCGGGAGGAGTTGTTGTTTCTGAGGGTCTTTGCGCATCCGAAGGCCTCGAGCAGCGGATTGGTCGCAAGGACCATGTCTTTTGTGCGCTGGATCTGTGAGGAAGAGGATCCGCCGGATACAGAGGAAATGTACTGCATGATCTGCTTGGCGGCTTCTGTCTTGCCTGCACCGGACTCACCGGAGATGATGACGCACTGGTTCTCGTTGTATGCTTTCATGTTGTAATAGGCGGATTCTGCGATCGCGAAGACATGCGGAGGCACCTCAAGACGGTTTTTACCGCGATAAGCGTCTATAGCATCCTGTCCATATATTCCGAGGTCGCGGAATGGGTTAACCGATATGAGCACATGTCCGATGTAGGTGTATATGGAGCCGTTTTGAAACCGTTTGTAGAGGTTATCATTAATAGCTTCTTCGCTGATTTTCGATAGCAGCGTCAAATCCGAAACACCCACCTCTTTCTTTTTGGTGGCGTCAAAAGCCGCTTTTTTTACGCCCTTCGAGGACGCAGCTGTCTGCGTGCCTTTTTTTGCGCGCTTTGTGATTGCCATACCCGGTGAATGACGAAGGCTTGGTATTTTCGCCCTTGGGAGCCCAAACCAGCCTATATCTGCAGTAGTAGAGCTTAATCTGACATCCACCACGGGCACATGCAAGCTGTGAACTTCGCAAATCAATCAACGCATGTGTGCACTTTTTGTAGATTTGTGTATTCTGCTTATTGCGGGCGCAAGTACCCGCTAGTGCGGCCGCTAGTTGGCGTGCGGGGGCGATCGGACTCCAGTCGCGTAGAGTGCTTTGATCTGTCCGCCGTCAAGCGCACTGACAACCGCCCATTGCCAATATCGGCCAAAACTCTCGCCATTGCGCCTAAACAAGCAATAGACATTGCTGCCGCTGCGCCCTGGTCCGGTACAGAGTCCACGCACGATGCGGTCCTCCGCGCGCTCGTGGAGGCGCACCCGCAGCGGCCTACGCACAGGTTCAGGCCCGAGAATCCTAACAAATACAACCTCACGTCGACGCTTGAACTTCCGAAACATAACTTCAAGCCTCAGAAGCGCGTATCTGAGCGCCTCCACGACGCACGGGAGAAGACGCTCGACTATCGTATCAACAAGGCGACCGCCCCACGCCAGTCCGACGACACACAACAGCCGGAGCCCGCAGCGCGACCTTTAATAACGCCGGCGTTCGACGGGATACGCGCCATGGCCGACCGCCGAATTGAGGAGGCGCGCGCGAAAGGCGCTTTCAACAATCTCCCCAAGGGCTTCCACCTCGACAAGGACTGGCAGATAAAGTCGCCCTACCTGCACACCACTGAGTACTTCCTCAATAGGATGATCCAGAAGCAAAACATTGTGCCGCCATGGATAGAAAAGCAGAACATTCTGAATAGCGACATCGATAACTTCCGGAAGGGTCTGCGTCGCGACTGGGGCCGGCATGTCGCGCGGTCTATACTACGATTGCCTATATCCAGAGATGAACAGCTAGACCGCGCCAGAGCGTACCAAGAGGCCGAACATACGGACCAACAGCTCAAGCTCAGAGATAAGGGCTGGGTCTCGTCTAATCGCGAGTACCACGAGGAAGTGTTGCGGTCGCTGAATAGCTCTATCCGGAGCTACAACTTGCAGGCGCCCTCTACGTCCAGAAGGGGCTACCTGTCGCTGGACGCCGAGCTGGAGCGGTGCTTTTACGAAGTCAATTCTGACTTACTCGAGCTCGTGGAAGCGCGCATTGCGTCATACCGACCGTCTAAACCGCGTGCTGTTCCCATCTACGAAGGGTCGCGGCTTATCAAAGAGAGCGCGCACAAGCAGTACGGCCTGAGACAGATGATCCGCGATATGGTGAACTCGTTCAGGCGAAGCAACATTGAACCCGAAAGGAGCTGAACATGAACATGCAGTACGTCTCGCCGAATACGAGGCTGTCCCTCCTACACCACACCATCATTTATCCCATCATCCCAGCCTCACACACCGCACACCACACCCACCTCACATCACACTATGCATCGCCTTTTCTCTAAAGATGCGTTCGAACGGTTCCTATACCGGTTCTCTTTGTATTTTCTAGTGACATTTATTATTGCATTTCTTATAGTAACACCCGCTGACGCCTTGGCACAGAGTCTACGCAACGCACAGGTCTATAACGGCATATTCATGGCAGCTGCTTATATTGCCGTGGTTGTCTTGTCAGTCTTCATATACCTGTCGAGACTTATACAGGCGCACAAGGACCTGGCAGAAATACCAAAATACTACATGCCTATCACGCAAGACTACGACGCTGAGCAGGCTAAAGCGACCAAAAATAAGTACAACATTGTCTACCGCGGACTCGCCATTATCGCTCGCTTAGCGCTGGTCGAGCGACGCACAGACGACAACGGCACCCCTCTGTCCATGAGGAAGATCATATCTGCGAACCTCAAGACGTCACTTGAAATAAAGCGCGCTGCCATCGCATCCATAGACCTTAAAACTGTCAAACACCCGGGCCTGTCATCCGGCATTCCGCTCACAATCCCCCTCCAATCGTCCACTTCTACCAGTGCCACTACAAACTCTCTCACATCCCCCTCAAAAGATATTCTCTTGACGCCCGCCACCTCCAGACTAGAACCCGATACTCTACACCCCATGCAGCTCGGTCCCTTGCTCCAAACTATCTCTTCCGCCCAAGGTACATTACCGGGCCTCTCCCGAGTCGCCTCGCAAATCCCTTCTATACTGCTCCAGGATTCTGTTTCCTTTGGAGAGCCTACAATGTCGCGTTACAATACATCTGCATCCTTAAAAACCACGAATATGCTCTACCCTCCATCTATACCAGAGTCTGTCGAAGCCCACACAAAGAGCACAGATCTATCTCCGCGAAAGAAAAGCACAAAGAGAAGATTCATACTATTTCGACACAATAAATCAGAAAAGGACTTTTCTGCCTCTAATACGGACCCTAATTCTCCTCCGGAGTCCGTGCATACTGACACACCTCACGTTCACAACACTCCTGTCCAAACTGTTTCGCTTCCTGCAAACATAGGCTTCGACGAAATGGTAGGCCAGATATCGCATATTATTGGAAACTGGACGTTGTCCTTGAATGACGTCGACGCCCCTCCAACTTATCAAATAGAGATTGAAAAGCGCGAGTATCGTAATGAGATCTTGGAACGCCTGAAAGATCTTAAAGCCGCGCGATTATCTACTATGGGGCCTGGATATACCCCTTCTGTTCACTCAGACTCTTCTTTTGACTCTACGCGAATGAGACATACCAGGTCGCCTCATTCCTTGCGATCCCGTTCGAGATCGGACTCGCCTCCTAACCTCTATGACATGGATGGTGCTACCCCGGAAGGCGGGTTCCGCGGATACCTGGACTATCTGCAGTCTATGAATGTGATCCAAGACTCCCCTTTACCAAACCAAGGAGGATCCAAAATTCAAAGGTTTTTGGAACTGTACGAGCGGTCTCGCTTTTCAGAGACCGACCTAACCGAAGAGGAATTCATTGAAATAATGTCCCTTTTCTTATCTATCATGCATGACATCCAAGCACAGTTTGCTTGATTTGTATTATTACTGGAGTTTACGGTTTACTAATATCTTTTTTCTAATTAATTCATCATAATGAGACACAATTCCATTTCCTTAACAAAAGTAAAGTCTAAGTCGCGCAAACGCTCCAAAACGCCAAAATAAAATAAGTGAACAAAAATAAAAATAAAACAATTATATGTCGATGAGAGAACCACCAGAGTTGGCTTTATTAGCATTTTGCTGTTGTTGCGATTGCTGCTGCGCAACTTGATTAGAATAATACATTTGCGGACCAGAACCTCCAAATCCAAAACCGGTCGGCTGATTGGCAAGAAAAGGGTTCGACATAGAGCTCACTGTATTGCTGCCATTGAAATTGTAACCCGTGCCCTGCGAATTTATGAATCCACCAGGAGCAGTATGCTGAGCTGGAACACGTAAATCACCTGTATTACCAAACGTGTCTATTCCGTCACCAGCAGCAAGCAACGTTTCCAGACGTGCAGCGGCCGCATTTTCTTCTACTATGGAAGGCTTGTTAACTTGCGACTGCTGCTGTTGCTGTGATTGCTGTTGAGCATATTGTACAAACGCAGTATTCTGCGGCATTAGTTGTTGCTGTGTTTGCGTAGGAATCTGAGCTCCTTGCTGTTTCAAAATAGCCAGCTCTGCAAGGGTAGGTTTAGATGATGATCTTCCAGGAGAGGAAACTTGAGCAAAGGGGTTGTTAGAGCCTGTAGGAGTAGCATCTAAGAATGGTTGAGGAGCAAACTGTGGTTGTTGAGTGAATTGAGGCTGAAGTTGCTGAATTTGTGGTTGCTGTTGCTGCACAAATTGCGCAGTATACTGCGGGTACATTCCAGTTTCTTGGGTTTGCATAGGATATTGAGCATATGCTTGTTGAATGTAACCTGTGGGAACCATTGGCTGTGGCTGCGCAGTGTAGCCGTCAAACAAGTTTGGGTTTACAGGAGCGGGAGAAGCACCGGTAGCATTTACCGCCATTTGATCAAACAGGACATTGTTATTCCGGCGAAGGGCTTCCTCTTCTTCAGACAGTTTGAGCGCCTTTTGTAGGTCTTCGTCATTAGGATCGCCGTTAGTTCGGCGCTTTCTCTCTTCCTCAGCGGCAGTTGCTCTAGATATAGCCAATGCACGCTCGAGTTCTTCGTCTTCTTCGGGAGCATCGTTGTTAGAGTTGTCATTACCCGTGCGTGTAGGTCTGCGAGAGCCTCTGCGTCTTTCTCGGGCATCGTCGAAGCTGCCCTCGTAGAGCTCGTCCCTGTCTCTGCTTTGGCTACCCATTCTTGATCGCATACCCTTCGAGCGCGCGCGTTCCTCTCTAAGACGTTCGTCATCCTGAAGCAAGGTGGTGAGGCTTTTAGCCTTTGAGCGGATGTTTGCGCCCTGATCGGTACCGTCCTCTTCGATGTACTGAAACTCTCGAAGGGTCTTCACGACGTAGAGGTTGTCTTTTGACCAGCGGACGACATTCTCAGAGCCCGCATGAAGAATGTAGTCGAGCAGGGTGAGCGCCTTCATGACGTGCCGCCAGTTTTTTCCCTTGTCGTTGAGGCGTCTATCGATGATGTCCATTATATCAAAGAACTGGGTAGTGTCGAAGGTCAGTTCTGCTATTTCGGCCATTTCAGCGCCAGACGGGCCCCACGACGAGTTAGAGGTGGCATTCCGCACCTTCACCTGGGCCGTCGAATAGCCTGCGGTCGCATTTTTTATGCTTCTTAGGATCGTAGACATGACAAATAGATGACTGGTAGAAGTGGGAAGGCTTGTGTCGGGATTGGGTGGGCGTCAGCCGGCTCTCAATGGGGTAAGACTAGGCCGGGTAAATGAGATATCGTTTATTATGTAAGGGACTGAACAAGTGTGCGCAGCGGCTAAAGTGCAAGTCTACGACGTTCAGCGGACGATCTAGTAGTCATGGAGTACTAAAAATGACAGAAATTTTATTAAATATATAACTAGCTGATACAATTGATGTAGTGCTTGGATTGCGTGCAAGAGGCCAATGCTTGTCTATCTCTATCCTTCCGCTCGCTAGATCGATGATCCCAGGTACATTTTCAGCATGTCCCTGGTGACCGGCATGATCCTGCACGTGACGAGATCTGTATTTGTACGTTCATATGCCTGGAATCGGTGGCAGCCACCGAAAGCAAAGTAAGATGACTGACCGTTTTCTCGCAGTTCCAACACGTCTATGGGGGGCAACTTGCCATTGTGTTCAACAGTATCGATCATCTTGCAGATCTTGCCTTCTTCAAGCACGGGCAAAATAGGCCTGCGTATATCTTTCAACGGAATATCGCGTACGGGAAGACCCTGTGTCTGGAAGCTCATTAGTGCAGTTTTATCGCAGGTATTGGATCGGAGCGGTGATCGAGTCGAAGATCTGGAATCTGTTATATATCTTTTGCCTTGGATGGGTCAAAACTCTATTTAGTGCTTACGTCAGGTAGGTTCAGCTCGAGACCTTGAGACACGCTCTGATCTTGTCTGGTTGGCCCGATTTCCAGCATCGCAATGCCGTTCACATTCGCCAAAAATGCCGTTGTACGGTCAGTCGGCAAAACGGTAAAAGGGTACACGCTAGACGCGCGCAACTGGACGGTCGACGCATGCGAGCGGGTCAAACTGCTTAAAGCAGACCAATCCTTTCTTGTAGCCGTAACAGAGACATTCACCGCTTTGTTTGTGACCTTAGATGATTCAGGCGACGTAAACGGCGTAAAACACGTGAAAGTGCCCGAATGCGATCGTATCGCCGTTGTCAAGCATTACTTCATCCTCATAGAGTCCAACCTGCTCGCACTACACATATGGGACCTACGCGAAAGCGTCGTGGTCGCGACAGTGAACAACCCGCTAACTGTGAATACATGGGCACATGACTCGGCGTGCAAGTACATCGCCGTATTGTTCCACGATGGTGATACGGTTCGTTGCGCCACAATGACCACAGCTAATAACACCTTGTCCTACATGGAGGTTCCCTCCTCTGCGCAATCGTACGATTTTCCTACGGGCGCCGTTTCACCACGCTTTATAGACATAGAATCCTGCGCTACGGGACCTAATGCTATTATCCTGGACGCGGATACCGAGTTCGCCAATACAGGCATCGCCTGCATTAATCTGTTCAGCCAAACAGCATCCACGAACGTCCTCCGCGAGCCGGACGCTGTGCGCAGCGCCAAATGGACCCCAGACGGCACTGCGATCGTGTGCACGTCTGCGTCATTCGTCTACGTTGTCGACCCCTTTGTCAGTGCTACCGCCTCCATTATCGCACGCATCAGCATCCCGTCAGAAGTGGAGGTCAATCCGTTGTCTACTTGGGTGGCACCTTATACGAGCGCCAGCAGCGCCCGTATGCTCTACCTGCGCGGCGACTCCGGCTTGATTCGCTGCTGCTTGCTTGAATCCACACTCCTGATCGCGATCCAGGTCGACGGCGACGCCGTGGCCGTGTTTCACCTGCCCTGGATGCGCACATCCAGCACCAAACTCGACCTGCTAAATCCTATGTTCCTCATAAAAGCGCATGGCCCGGTGCTGTCGCTAACCTGGCAGTCGGGCAAACTGCTCGTCCGCTGCAAGGACCAGACGCTCATTTACGTTGCCTTCGCCCGCACCGTCCTTGATATTGGATACGACCCCGCAGGCTGGATCGCGCCCGGACGTATAGGCGTCGCTACTAATTCTGGCGCAGAATTCATCCCCATAACCGAAAACTGATATCTCTAAAACGGTCTAAGATCTCTAAGCGGTCATACTGTAAATAAAGTTTATGAGTGACGGGGGATGCACCAACATCAACACCTGGCCAAACCAAACCTCCACCGAACCCTTCTTACACATACCCCGCCTGCCTGTCCCGCAATCTGCCAGCTGGCGCATACAATATATTTGCAAATCATGCTAATATTGCACATTTTAGTACTTTTATGCGTGGGCGCCCTTTCGAACGACCCCGTGGACGAAGCGAGACAGCTACTCGGCAAGTCCGATAGCCCTGGTCAGGACTCGTGGTATGACGTCGTCAAGCGATTCCTGCGATCTCCGCAATCTATACTCACAGAATCTTCATCGTCATCAGACAGCGCTGATACTCACTCAGATCGCTTATCTCAGGTGTCAGCACTGCTCAATTCCCCCGATTCGGACCCCGTCCAGTCTGGTATGCTGATGGCAGAGCTCGCTCTCTACGGTCATCCTTCATACCCTCGAAACTACACCGAAGCCTTACTGCGCTACAAATACATAGCCGATACATACGCAGATCCAAATGCTCAATCAATGACCGGCTTCCTTTACGGAATTGCGCCGTTTAACTACTTTCCTCGTGATTTGGCCCGCAGCAATCTGTACCACACTCTTGCAGCTGCACAAGGGAACATACCTTCCACCAAAGTGCTCGGCTACCGCTACCTGCATGGTTGGTCGGTGCCGAAAGACTGCTCAAAGGCAGTCCAGTACTATCAGGCTGCCGCAGAGTACGCAATGGATATACGCAAAAGCATGCCTCCCTTTGGTCCCCCGATCCCCGATTACCAGTGGTACCTTCCGGACTTCGAAGGCGGCCTTTTTGGCGCTGGTGCAAGCGCACCCAGCTCACGAGCTGTTTTTGCAAAAATCGATTCAGATGAAATATATTATTTCCAGTATATGGCTGCCGCAAACGAGTTCTTGTATATGGCTCGGCTAGGCTACATCTATTTAGAAGGAACTCGATACGTCCCGCAAGATCTAACGAAGTCGTATCACTATTTTCACATGCTGGCTAGCCAATTCTTTGAGCCTGAGTTCCCCTATTCGTTTCGTCCTGGTATGAGCGATTTGAAGTCTTCAGGCATTGCTCTAGTCGCCGCTGCTTATGTTGGCTACTTCAATTTGATGGGCTTTGGCATTCCGCAAAACTTCAGCGCAGCCTATCAGTGGTTTTATGCTGGAGGTGACTCAAATACGGAGCTAAGTAAATACAGCCTGGGATACCTGTATGAACATGGTCTTGGAGTCGACCAAAATCTTGATGCGGCATCTTTCTATTACAAATCTGCAGCAGCTGCAGGCTCTCATCATGCTATGGCGCAAATAGCCAAAATGTCTTTACTCTCTGGAGACATTGGTGATGCAATTAATACTCTCGAACGGTCAGCATCTGCAAATACAGATTCTGCCTATTATATTGCGAATATATACCAATTTGGAGTCGGTCGACCAAAGAATTGTGATCGCGCTGCACGTAACTACAAATCTATTGCAGAGCGTCTCACTATAAACGAAACCACATGGCGTTCAGCTTTTGCTCACTATGACTCAAGCAATTACGAGAGTGCTCTTATTGATTTCTTGATATTAGCCGAGCAAGGGTACGATTTCGGTCAAGTCAATGCTGCCTACCTTCTTGATCGCAAGCTTGGTGTTGTTGACTTCAGTTCATATTTCACTAGGTTCCATGACTGGATTGGAGAGGAAATATCATCTATCTCGGGTGTGTACAAATATGTGCTGAATAAGTTGTATGCTCTGACGAGCACAGCTATTAACTTGTTTGTGCCTTCAGGTATTGTGAAGAGTGTTTGCCGACAAGTAGCGAATGACAGGTTAGGACGCAGAAATTTTTGGCATGATGAGGAGGCACTGATAAACTGGATGCGAGCTTCCGAACAAGCAAATTTTGACGCTATGGTGAAAGTTGGTGATTACTACTATAAAGGGATTGGCATTAACCAAAGTTATGAGCGTGCTGTGTCATGCTACGAAGAGGCCGCTGAAATGGGCCAAAATTCGTTAGCTTATTGGAACTGGGGGTACATGTATGAGAATGGACTGGGATTGCCTAAAGACTTTCATTTGGCAAAGCGGTACTATGATAGATCGCTGGCGGTGAATCCTTCTGCATCTCTCCCTGTGACGTTATCCCTTTTCAAGCTGCGACTGGCGTCGTATTGGAATTCAATTACTGGTGGACAAGCCAATCCCATAGATCACGCTCCTGATGATGAACTTGACATTTCAGAGACTGAGGACCGCAAGACTCACTGGCGTTTGAGAGAATTGTGGAGTCGCTTTCTTGCAAATGAGGAACGATCGCAGAACCAAGAATACTTTCGCCGGCAACAAGTAGGATGGAATGAGCTAGATGACGAGCTACTGGAAGACTATGACACAATGGGCGAACCATTTGACGACCTTGAGGAACTAGAATGGGATGCTGCGGAACTTTCGATTTTGGCAATATTCCTTATTGCGATAGTGATCGGATATGCATTCATATCGAGATGGATTCAAGCACGTCGCGGGAACGGAAACAGGAATGGCGGCAGGAACAATAATAGGGAAAGGAATCAAGGCCAAGATGAAAATCAGAACGGCGATGGCCGGGCAAGAGAAGCAGAAATGCAAGCTGACGTTGTACTTCGCGAACAATGGATGGCACCATTATTATGAATTACCTATGATTTGGCATGGCTACTACTACGCAGTAGTGTAGAATAAAATTGATGAAGTTCTTTTTATCGTCGTAAAAAATAACCAAAGGAAAGAAAAGAAGATTACTTTCTCGCTGTTCGAGATTTTACAGGACTTGGAATGCATGTACTTGCTATACTGGAGTCGTCTATACTGCGATCCATGAGCTCAGAGTGTTCGTCAAGATAGAGAGAGGTAGGGGATCCACCGGAAAGAGGCGAGTAGGAAGTTCTCCGCGAGACTTTCCGAGGAGAAGACATTGGTGGTGATGGAGCAGGCGGCCGTAGATCTGGTATAGGACTCTGATCTAACGATATTACTCGTCGGTTCTCTTTATTACTGCTTTCATGTCGTAATTGACTTGTAGATACCTTTATAGGCGTTATTTTGGACAAATCCTGTTTGTCCTGTCTTTTGCGCACTACAAGTTTTTCGTCCATATCGGCATCATACGGCTATATGCAGTAATATAGAAGACAATGACGATTAAATGGAGTAAATGGAAAGGGAGGTGGCAGGGCAAGTCCTGTCTAAAGACGCGTCTTTATATAATTTCGTGCAGGCTGGGTGCATGTGTTGCCATGACAATAATACTTTTATTAGATTGATTCCTACTTGAGTTCTTCTGAACCATTCAGGAACGGCAGAGTTGGAGAAGGAAGCCATTAGATGAATTTTAAAAATTAAATAGTTGCTTAAGTAAAGCCTAGAAGAGCTAAGCAGAAGACTTTGGGGGCGCGTAGTTGACTGAGTACAACGGGCACGGAAGGCTGCAATTGCATAAAGCAGTTGTAACTGTCGAAACCTTAAAGTCCCAAGACTTACAAAAAAAGAAGAAAAAAAAGTTATAATCGAGGAAATACTATTTTTCCATTCGTATTTCTTGTATAACTAGAACCTCTTCTTTCTTTGGCTGATTTCAGCACAATTTTTATCAGGAAAGAATGGCGGTCAAGAAATCTACCAAAAAATTTTCTAAGAAGCACCTTTCTGGCACTATTGAGCGTAGAAAGAAGGCACAGAAAGCCACTAAAGCGAAGGTAGCTTCGGATAAGAAAAAGCAACAGAAAGCAGATAGGATTAGTGCTAAACAAGCTGAAGTGGATCAAGAAATGGAAATGGAAGAAAGTCTCAACAAGGACAAAGAACTTGAAGACTTTATGGGATCAGCACCAGCTCCTAAAAGCAAGCCAGAAGAATCTGACGACGAATCAAGTGTCGGCGATATAGACGAGCATAAAGCCGATCTTGAAGCTCTGAAACGGAATGATCCGGACTTCTTTAAGTATTTAGAGAACAATGATCGCCAGCTTCTGGACTTTAATCCTGACAATATCCAATTGAGTGACGACGATGAAGAGGCTGAAAAGACTGATGGACCTATCGATTTGGACGTGGCTACTTTGAAGAAATGGAAGAAGCAATTAAGCGACTCAAAATCATTAGGAACATTGAGAAACATTATTTCTGCATTTAGAGCTGCAGCAAGCGTTAATAAGGATGAAGAAACTGAGTTTAAATACACAGTCTCTACACCAGCAGCATACTCTACGCTTATTAGCATTTGCTTGAACGAAGTGCCAAAATCGTTTCAGAAGATATGCCCCACCGAACAGCAAAAGGGAACTTTAAAGCTGATTGTTGACACGAGTTCGAAGAAGTTCAAATCCATATCGCGTCTTGTAAAAGCATATGCCATATCCTTGATCTCTTTACTCGATGACACAACTGTCATGAAATCAGCGTCTTCGTTACTTGAAGCAACTAGAAACATTCTTCCTTATGTTCAGTCGTTCAGAAAGATTGTCAAGGAACTTATAAAATCCATTGCAGACATTTGGAGTACTGCAAGCGATGAAAATGTCAGACTCTCTGCGTTTGTCTGTTTGAAATACATGGCTGAACACTATAGCGATATGTTAGAGAACGTTCTCAGACAAGTTTACGCTGGTTTGGTTAAACAATCGCGAAAAACAAATATCCACACCATCGATTCTATCAATCTAATGAAGAACACGGCCGCAACGCTTTTTGGTATCAACGAAACAGTCTCATACCAGGTTGCTTTCGATTCAATTAGGCAAGCCGCTATCCATCTCCGTTCTAGTTTCAACAGCAGCACCAAGGAAAGCTATAAGAGTGTGTACAACTGGCAGTACTGCAACTCTCTGGACTTCTGGTCCCGAGTGTTGAGTGTATATTGCGATGCCAACAAAGAAGCAGAAAATGGAAAACAGTCTTCGCTGAGACCACTTATCTATCCTGTGGTTCAAATCACTATTGGAACAGCTAGACTTATACCTACAGAGCAGTATTTCCCTCTGCGGTTTTACTTGGTTAGAAGTCTTATAAGGTTGAGTCGTCACAGTGGAGTATATATTCCATTAGCCCCTATTTTGGCTGAAGTGCTGACCTCTTCTCTTTTTTCGAAAAAGGGAAAACAATCATCACTAAAACCTTTAGACTTTGACTCCAATATAAGGGCGTCGCAGGCATACCTCGGAACGAAGATATACCGGGATGGAGTTGTGGATCAGTTAGCGGAACTGTATGGAGAATATTTCGTGCTATATTGCAAGAGCATTGCATTCCCAGAGCTTGTTATTCCGACGACACTTGCGACGCGACGTTTCATCAAACGAAACAAAGATGTGCGGGTCAACAAGACGTTGCAAGCGGTTACCGAAAGGCTTGAAAGCAACTCTAAGTATATCCTAAGCAAGCGACAGGAGGTGAGCTTTTCTCCGTCCAACCAAAACCAGGTGTTGTCTTTTTTGGACGACGTAGAGTGGGAAACGACACCGTTAGGCAAGTTTGTGGTTAACAAGCGGCAGATCAAGGAGGAGCAGCAAAGGTTGCTCAGGGAGGCGCTGAAGGATGCTAGCGAGGACGAAGGGGACGAAGAAATGGACCTTGACGACGTCGAGAAGCAGCTCGGAGAAGTGATGGACGACGATAACGAAGAAGAACACTAATAGAGCAGTAAATAGCAGAAACTAGTTATTATTAACTTGTTTTTTGAGCTGAATTGCTCTTAGCCTAGCGTTTTGTAGAAGCTTTCGTAGGCACTATTAATATCGAAGAGCAGTTCTCTTTGTTGGTCGTCTGATATCTCGTCTGTAGCATTCATTGCGTTGAGTGTGATGAGCCATTGGACTATTTTTGGTCTTCCGTCGAAGTCGGCGGTGGTGACTTTATTGATGCTGGTCATGAGTTCAGAGAGCAATGGATGCAGTTGGTCTTTAGCCTTGTAGTTGAGTTTGACGGCGTCCATGAAAGTGATGAAGTTACCAGTGGCGTCTGCAGCGGCCTTTGCGGAGTAGTTATTTGGTACGCTTTGCGTGTATGTATTTGATATTGATGCGTTTGACGCGGAGGTTTGCGGGGCAGGCGTCGTAGAGGCAATTGAACCTTGTTCAAGCGTTGCAGGTACGCCAATAGCGAGACGCTGAGTGGCGGAAGGACATGAGATATTATACTTGAGCTTGAAAGATTCAAGGTCACCAAACTCCTCTATGACCTCGCGATTGTTTATAAGGGTTTTGTACTGTGCCAGTAGACGGGCGCAGAGTGGAGTGTACTCTGCGGGCAATACGCTGTCTCTGATATAGGCTTTCTCGAGGAGATCCAAAGTGGTGATTATAGAGTACAATTCAGCCAAATTTTCATATATTTCACGTTCCTGTGACGAATCAAACAATGTAAACTCCTGATTATCTACTAGCGAATTTCTCGAGCCGAAATGTGGAGCATATGAACGCATTTTTTGTGGTGTTGCCAAGATCAAAAAAGTAAGAAAGTCACCGGGGATACCTTACCTTGCTCATACGTTTTACCTTAACACATGTCAAAAATAGAAAAGGAAGCCTTTGTATCTGACCAAATAGGCGGTTCTATTAATGAAATAAATTTGATAGTGTCAATATCAAGTATTTGCTATGGTACATGGTCAATTTTATCTAACAAAAATGTCTTCAAGGGCTACGAAACAGTGGCTGAATACGTATATAATGTCCTATGTATGATCCTTGCTATGACCGTTTACGCCAACCAACCCTTACTCCTCATAGCCATAATCGTTGGCACTCTTGTATTTGGAATAGGATCGCCTTCGAAATCTACAAAACAGCAAATATCAAATCAGAAATCCTTTCTAACCCTCTACAGGGCCCAAATGATGATACTCACATGTATCGCCATACTCGCCGTCGACTTCCCTGCTTTCCCGCGGAGGTTCGCCAAGGTTGAAACATGGGGCACCTCTTTAATGGATTTAGGTGTGGGCTCATTTGTATATTCTATGGGAATCGTCTCCTCGAAGACCGTAACCTCGCGTCCTTTCTTTTCCGAGCTCTTCCAAGCCTTGAAGCAGTCTGCACTAATGCTCATTCTCGGCTTAATCAGGCTGCTCGCTGTGAAGTTCTTCGACTATCAAGAACACGTCACAGAATATGGAGTCCACTGGAACTTTTTTATTACTCTAGGACTACTGCCAATTGTTACCGTCTTGGTCTCAAAACCTGCCAAATACATCTCCCTCTCAGTCATAGCCATCTCTCTCGCAATATTCTACGAATTGCTGCTCGACATAGGCTCGCTTTCAGCAATTGTACTATCTTCAGACAGAAGCAATATCCTTCTAGCAAACAAAGAGGGCCTGTCTTCGTTTATTGGCTACGCCGTTATTTTCTTCTTAGGAAAGTCGCTAGGCTACATAATTATGCCCTCGAAAATCAATCGATCCTCCTTGGTCTATAAACCGAAAACGCCCCGAAAGGCCTCCGAAACAATCCCGAGCTCGTTCAAGCTTTTGATAGTGAACCTCACAATCAGAAGTGCTATTTACACGCTGCTATATCTCTACTTCACTCGAGTAGTAGATCTCCAAGTATCTAGACGACTCGCCAACCTTCCATATATACTCTGGATTGCCGCATTTAACTGCTCGCAAATAGCGTCTTTTGCAGCAGTAGAGCATTATGCCGGCATGTCCAAAGTCCCTGAAATCCTCCAGGCCGTTAATTATAATGGACTGGCCGTATTTCTGGCTGCTAATATACTCACAGGCCTCATCAACATGACGATCGACACCATCCACCAACCTGACTACTACACTGTATTGATACTAACTGTCTATACAGCCGCTCTATCCGCACTGGCTTTGTTTCTATATAAAAAAAGGATAAGGATAAAGCTTTAAATTACTATTATTGTGTTAATCATAAACTACATCGAATGACTATATTCCTATAACTGTACTATAACCCGCGATTATACATGTTTACTTACTTCCCAAATAGGAAGTTTCATTAGTATATATAAAGACAACCGCCCCTTTTTAGCCCTTTTTTTTCTTCACTAACAGTTTTCTTAAAGTCCGTATAAGCCTCTTCACTGTAATTGGGTTGTGCCTATTTTACTTCAATTGTTTTTCATATAGTTAACAAGAGCTGGTCTCGTTTCTTATAATTTCAAAAAAGCTCCTCTAAAAAAATTCAATTCGTTCTACTTATTAACGGCTGGTCCAATTTCTAATCTATTTTGTTTTTCGTTTCTTTCTAATCTACAATATATAAAAAACCAACAATGAATACTCCTTCGAAGTCTCGTTACGAGTCTTTACAAGTACAAGCTTTGACTACTTCTCTCAATGTCAATAGCCCTCGTCTTACTCCTAGTAAGCGAAACCTTTTGCGAAAAGGGGGTATCGTCAAATCAAATCAATCTCCTAGACACGATGCCAGCGATAAATTTGCCAAAACAAAAGGCAGACCCTCCTCTAAGCAAACTGTCATTTTAACTGCCGATCGGTACATCCCGAACCGTCAGTCTTCTTGCTCCGCTAATTCTAAAATCAACCCAGAGAACGAAGAGGCCTACCACTCTTCTGTTGCTGAAGCCTGCGGACTAGCACTAAAACAGAGAATCCTTGAATTCAAGCCTCCTGCTCCACAAAGACAGAAGTCAATGGATATCCAAGCTTATTCCAAGCCTAAACAACCCGTCCAATCTCGCAGAAGAATCGCAACAGTGCCCGAGCGCGTACTGGATGCCCCCGGACTCGTCGATGATTATTATCTAAACGTTCTCGACTGGTCTAGCGGCAACCAGCTTGCTATCGGTCTCGAAAAGAGCGTCTATGTATGGAACGCTAACACCGGTACAGTTTCCTGCCTCCTTGATTCGCCTTCAGATACTTATGTTTCGAGCCTTAAATGGTCCGAAGACGGCACATATCTCTCTGTCGGCTTGGGTGATGGTGATGTGCAAATATGGGATGTGGAAGAAGGCGCCAAGCTCAGGTCTATGCACGGGCACGCCGCACGTGTTGGCGTAATGTCCTGGAGCAATCATTTGGTGTCTTCCGGCTGCCGAGACGGATCCATCTGGAACCACGACGTACGCATTGCCGAGCACAAAGTGTCAGAATATAATAACCACAGCCACGAAGTCTGCGGCCTTGAATGGCGCTCCGACGGAACTTGTTTAGCGAGTGGAGGTAACGACAATCTCGTTAATATATGGGATGCTAGGTCCTCTATTCCTAAGTTTACTAGAACCAATCACAAAGCTGCTGTAAAGGCGCTTTCTTGGTGTCCGTGGCAGCACAATTTGCTGGCGACTGGTGGAGGTTCATACGACAAACAGATTCATTTCTGGAGTGCCACTACTGGCGCTCGTGTGAACTCGGTGGATGCCGGATCACAAGTGACCTCAATCAAATGGAGTACTACTTACAAAGAGTTCGTGACTACACATGGTTATCCGAATAATAATCTTGTTATTTGGGAATATCCTAGCCTTGTAAGACATGCCGATATTGAAGCACACGAGTCTCGCGTACTCCAAGCTTGCTTATCGCCAGATGGATCAACGCTTGCAACTGCTGCAAGCGACGAGAGTTTGAAATTCTGGAAAATATTTGAGGTCACTTCTAAGAAGGTAACAAGTGCAGCTAGCTCTTTAGTCAATCACAAAGACTTGTCGAAATCTGTCTTTATCCGATGAGCAGCAAAAGAGCAAGCCAAAGTAAATGCTATGATACTCTGTAGATATAACAAAGCATCTTGATACCAACTGAAGTAGTATTTTATTTTAAGATATACCCCTTTAGGTAATGGTGCTAAGAACTTTTTCAAATATTCCTTCAAGGTTAGCCATAGCAAAATCGGGGCCAGAGAAGACATCATCGAATTTATTTTCACTCAGCAGTACTTTCTGAGGAGCTTCGTCTTCAATAAATTCGGGTTGAGGGATTTGTCGAATCTTTTGAGGAACAATAGAAGATAGCACGCCATTCGAAGAAGTCACTTGCTCCTCGTTCTCATCTGCAGCTTGTAGATTAAGTGAAGACGAGCTTTTGTAGATTGCATGCACCACAGAAGACTTATCTAAAGCCAAAAATCCTCCTGTCCTTGCAGAAAATGTTACAGAAACGACAGGGACTTCGAAACTTGCCATATACTCTGGGATTATCGAATCCGTAGCAAAAACCAGCACACGACCTTTAAGGGAATAGTCTGACCGATTGGCGTAATTAAAACCTACAGCAAAACGCTTGTTGTCAGTAGATGCAGCAAATAATCTTTCTGCATTTTGAGGATTCGACATCTTTAAGGTCCATTTGACCTTCAGAGTGAGAAGGTTAAGAACCACAAGTGATGACTTTGCTAAACAAACAAGATCATGACCGATAATCTTTAATGCTCGAATTCGCGAAGACAATACATTAGGAAGTGATTTCACAACAGTAAAGGATTCTGTATCAATAAGCTGCAAAGTTGTTTCCACGCCTAATACTATCGTTGAGCCGTCTGAGCTCCACGTAATTGCGACTGCCGATGTGTGCATAGGGCAAGCAGGGAGTGTGCGACGCAGAGTCCATTCAACAGGACGTTTGCTGGAAGGGTTTATCTGATCATTTTGAGCAAAATGGGTCTTTGGTTTCCATAGATGGATATCGCCCGAGTCGCTAAGAGTCGCAAAAGCGAGACCGTTACTGTAAGAGGACGGGGCACTGGCCACACTAAGGACTTTGCGATTATATCCATGAGGAGACTCAGTTCTAGATGTCAGCACCCAATTGTTCGGCGCGGAGGGATCAGATTTCCAGAACCTCAGATTTATGTTCGAGTGAGACTGAGAGATGATGTTATCAACAGTCGGTGCCGGCAATTCGTCAACTGTCATCATCCATTGAGCGTTATGTGAAAAGGCTATGTGTATCAGCTGAGCATCTGTGATAAGTTCTTCTTCGTATATCTTACCCATTTGCAGAGTTGAAGCAAACTGCTGAATTGCTTCTTGCCGATCAAGAGCAAAGTTATAGGTTTGTAGCTGCGATCCGTAATAGGTAGGCAAGTATAGGTATTCATTCACAGGATGGGCGACCATTAGTACTGGTAGTTCAGAACTACTTTCGAGGGACCTGTGGCTTTTTCTGCGGGATGATTTAGTGACGGGTTTGGGGTCGAGAGAGATTGCCGATTTTACGGAAGACACAGTGATCTTAGGCAAGAGGTCCACGGCAGAGATGAGCATTACATCCTGAGACTTGCAGGAAACGGTGTAGAATGTAGACGAGGAGTCGACTGCTATCTTGGTTATGGGGCCAGGAAGACGGGGCAGGAATTGTGTCGAATTCGTTTCGAGCTGCCAAAACACGAGGACCTTTTCTTGGCCTCCAGAGAGCAGGTACTGATCGCCCATTGCAAATTGCAGCGCGGTTACCGCTTCCATATGCCATTTCAGCGACTTGGGCACGGTGTTTGCAGAGGAGAAAAAAGAAGTATAAAGATCTATTACGCCGGACGATGAGCCTACAGCAAGGCATCCGGAGTCCGATGCGGCTAAGGACGTAGACGGATGGGGTCTGTCTATTTTCATGAGTTCTACAGCCGAGTTGTCGGTAGAGAGCTTCCCGGCGACGACGTACTTGCTGAAGGCTATAGCGAAGTAGGACTTTGCAGGGCTGAGTTCGATGAGCGATACGGGTTCTTCTGAGGAATAGAGGATGGACTTGAGGGAGAATGTGACGACTGGCAGGTCGTCGTCTATGATGGCTGAAGCAGAACGTCGCAGGTCAGGTTTAGCAAGACAGAGCTTTGCAGTGGAATCTTGGAGCGAGAAGAACACGACTGTGTCTTCAGAGATGGAGAGGATGGAGTGTATAGGCATACCGAGATCAATTTTGGAGCCAGGGAACCACGAGTTACAGTCGATCGAGAGCAACGTACCGTCCCTGAAAGCAACCCAGAGAGAAGATTCGTTCTGGAGATGTATGTCAGCGACGTCAGCTGCGGAAGAAAGAGGTATTATGCGAATACATTTAGACGTAGTGAGGCTGTATAGTTTCAGAGCCGAAGGCGTTAGGACAAGGAACTGCTTGAGAGAGGCAAGCAAGACAGAGGAGGTATAAGAGGAGAGATCAGCAAATGAGCCACCGCACAGACGAGAGGATTTCCACGATGCCGCGGAGACAGCAGAAGCCATAATGCAGAAATGCTGGTCGAGAGAGCAAAAAAAAATGGTGAACAAATTGAAAAGTAGTAGGTGGGAGTTACTGTTTTAGGAAATTGGTTTAAGTTCGAAAGTTTTCACCTGGCGACAGGGAGAGTCTACGAATTCACCATCTTACTTGCGAAGGCACGAAAAAGATGATTATTCCCGTGAGATGTTTCTCCTGCGGCAAGGTAATTGGAGATAAATGGGATACATACTTGCAATATCTTGAGGAGAATATGGCGGAGGGAGATGCGCTGGATAAACTCGGTTTACGTCGGTACTGTTGTCGACGTATGGTTCTGACCCACGTTGATTTGATTGAAAAATTGCTAAGATACAATCCCTTGGAAAGAAGAGAGGCACAGGTATAAAATTAGTGGAAAAAAAACATGACAAATTACTGGATTCTAATGATAAAGCAGTTCCTTTCTTTTTATTTGATTTGTATTATAACGTACACTACCCACGTATTGTTGTTCCGTAGGCGCTGTTTTCTGTTTTCTAGGACATAAAAAGAAGAAATCACTGTACTGCACACCCAAGCAAGTTGACAAGTAAGCGGCCAAGCCTATTTTTACCATTCGTACTCGCCATTAGCCCGACTGAATATGTAATCGCGCCCTTCAATACTAATAATACCTTCCCGGAAAGAGCACTTCCACTTGTTTTTGGTTCTTTGCACTTTGTCGTACAGACACAGCATGATATTCGAGTTCTCCTCGTTCTCTTCGTCCTGCGAACCCAGCTCATCTTCTGAATCGTCTAAATCAGAATTGATAGCGTCCGAGTCGTCAGAATCTGCATTAGCGCCGTCTAATTGGCTCTGTATATTCTTCCTTATTCTCTCGTACCGCTCCGGATACTCGGACGCACGCTGCAGTCTTAAGCCGCCCGCGAGCTCGACATTTACTAACCCTCTTCTCTCGTCTATGCCGTCATAGGTGCCATCTACCTGTGTAGTCTTGCCACCTCCGGGTAAAACCAGCCCCGATCCAGATTCTTCTTCTCCTAGCCCAGATTGTTTCATTATGCCGCGGATGCTTTGATCCGCACTGCTAGTGCCTAGTTTATGGTCTGAATCTTCAGCATACTTTTGAATCTGTCGAGCAGCCCGCATCGCAGCCATCGCCCTATTGGCCGCCAGATCCGTATCTCCCGCCAGTCCCATGTCACCACCAGCATCGAACAAATCGCCGTCGGCAATTACGTTCGTGCTCTCTGGCACGGGATCCCATGGAAATCGAGCGACCCGCAAAGCGGACATCCTTTGCTGCCATAGAGTCTGCAGCTCCCGCAACGTCCCCTCGTCAATGCCCGCTTCCTCAAAATCTAGACGGCTCTCATTAATAACGTCATCAATTACTTTCCGATACAACGATCCAACTAGCTGATGTGACATGTTTGAATAGGAGGCACCTACTGCCTCGGAGTGTGGAAGTGGGATGGTTCTGGTATTTATAGAAAGTGGCAAGTAGCCAAGTTCCCAAAGTTACCGTAATAGTATGCAGGTTACTGAGCCATCGGCTTCGCTACAGACTAGGCTTCATTTTGTGCTATTGCACACAATGAACCTGTGTTTTTTTAATTATGACAATTATCTATTGGCAGTATACAATGTGCAATATCGTAGATGCAGTAATGAAAGTGCAGTGGAGTAGTAGTGCATAGGTGCTGCAGGCATGTAACACTGTACACGAGAATATCTTGTATATATGGTTGTTATAAAATCTGCTCACAGCTATGATGATACTGTGATTTATACGCTAAACACGCTAGCGCCTTAGTTCGATCCAGCTGGGCCACACCAGTTCGCGATCAATAATATCTCTGAGTCGTTCAAGAATGAACTTTTCGAACTTGCCTATATTCTTCAAGACAGACGAGTTGTCTGAGGGCCGGCCGTAAGATCCCAGTTCGCTTTGAATTTGAATATCTTGTAGGACTTCCACAGCAGTAGCGTCGGGGTCGCCGACGAAGGTGATAAATATGCTCTTGCCGATGAAAGCCAGGGCTGTAGTGGTTGCAAGTTTGATTCGGGTGACGGTGAATTTTACTGGTAGCGATATAAATGCATCTGAAGGGTAGTTAAACGTAATTGTAGCGTGTATTTCCATAGAGAGATCGCCCTCATAGGATATGTTCATCGTGACTTGGAGGTCGTCGGGGCTAGTAGCAGTACTAGCGATGAGCGGGTCATCTGAGTAGAATTCAGAATATGGATCAGTTATATCTGTGATGACTATCGTCGGCGCACATGTACCGATATCGAATTTCGAAACGGATATGTCCCTTATAAACGAGGGCACCGAGAGGTCCTTGAAATGTTCGTTGAAGAAATCGCGGAGCTGGTTCGACAGCTTTGTGTGCTGTTCTGGCGAGATCCTATTCCAGTCGACTTCAACGGACATATTATATGAAGAACAGTGACTGTATTCGAGCAGGTCATTTGACCCGTTTCCGGTCCAGTACTTACAGTGGCTGCTGGCTACCTGGCTGACTGGCTGGTGTGATGTCGAAGGACAGGTATCAAACCAAACCCTCGTCTCGATATAACCCCCCACACATTAAAAACGATGAACCTCGAACGAGCGCAGGCGTTCATGGAAGCAGTCCGGACACGGAACGGCAGTGAATTGTCACGATTGACGTCTATAGATCGGCCTCCAGGAAGTGGAGGTGAGACCGAGAAGAGCATGCTGCGATATGTGATAAGCGACCCTCAATGGCGTGACTACTTCATCTACAATAATGACTACTACAACTATTTGATGAAATCTGATCTTCAAAATGCATTCAAGAGCGATACTGAGGCGCTAAATATTCTTGCAAGAATTGCTGCCCGTGAAAACAGATGGATCGTACCTGTCCTGAAAGGCAATGCCGGAGAATTATGCGCGGTTGCAGTCATCACTGGTAAGTTCACAAACAGCAATGAACCTCTAGAGTCATCTGCTAGAATAATAAACAGGCTTCTTAACTTGTGTCTCGGCGACAGAGAGCCAACAATGAGCTTGTCCAAGAAATACGGCGTTTACAGGATAATGAACCTGCTTTTTATACTGTACTTCCGACTCAACAACCGCTCTATAGCGCGATCCACTCTCCAGGCCGTCACCGCTACCTCGGTCGTCTTGCCGCCATTCGAGGAGTTCTCTGTCTCAGATAGATGCATGTTTCTCTACTTTAAGGCTCTCATACTTATTTCAGAAAGCCACTACAACCAGGCGCACGACGCCCTGCAGCAGTCGCTCCGTCTCTGCCACAGAGCCTCTAGAAACAACATCAGACGTATACTAGTCTGTCTAGTGCCCTTGAAATTCATGCTATATCAGATTATTCCTAGTGCGTCGCTCTACACAGCGTTTCCCGAGCTCGAAATGGCGTTCAAACAATTGTTTGAAGCAGTGCGCGAAGGCAACATCTCCGAGTTCGATAAACAGATCGACATCAACAAGGCACTCTTCTTCAAAAAGAACCTGTACTTGCTGATGCGCAAGTCCAAATTGATAGTCCAAAAGAGGCTGCTCATTCGCACCTATCAAGCCATGGGTTGCTCCACAAGGCTTCCTTTGCCAGCATATCGGGCCGCATTCGCTGTGTTCGGCAAAAAAATCACCTCGGACGAGCTCGAGTGCTACCTGACAAACCTCATAGCGTCTGGAAACGTCAAGGGGTATATCTCAAGAGAACATGCGATGCTGATCCTGCGCAAAAGCGACCCGTTCCCCGTCCCGGAACCGTCTACGGTAGAGTCCAAATAGATCGTTTGAACTCAATCTGCGAGTCGAAATCGTCATCTCCTGGCTCTATGATGATGTGGTGCTCTACAAGGCCGACAGAACGCAGACGCTCATACAAAATTTCCCTGAGAATCTCGAACTTGGGCCGCAAAGGCAGCTGAATAATCACGCAGGACCCGCGCTCAAATGACCAGTAGCTGGAGATAGCTTTCGTTAGAAGGTCCGGGTGGTCATCGTCATAGATTGGATCAGATACAAGTATGGTCGAGTACCTTTTACCGTAAAGGGGCGACTGTTCGGGTACATTCCAGTCCAATGGTGCTACCTGTGCGCCTCCAGGCACGTTAGCAGCGACGTTTTGTTTCAGGTTAGTAACGATTTCAGGCAGGTCTGTGAACGTCACAGTGTATCCGCACAAAGCAGCAACAATACCAGCGAGGCCTGTACCAGAGCCGAGTTCTAGGATGCCAGTAGCTGTAGTTGTATTGTACAGCACTGCAGTGCTGTCGCGGGCTATAGCCTTTGCCAGGACAAATGATGAGCCCCAAGTTTTCAGCCCCAGCTTGTCGGAGGTTAGCGCAGGTTCGTACAGGTGTATTGGTTGTATTTGCGGGATTAAGAATGTTCTAGTGATGGAAGGCCTCGCAGACGGTCCGCAGAATTCCGAGAGGATTCTTGCAGCGAGTGAGTTGATCTCATCTTTGATTGTATCGTCTGATATCCAGTACAAGGGGCTGGCGACGAGGGAAATTAACCAGTTGGAAGTGGTTTTGCTGTCTCTTATCTCCGAGGAACTGAAATTAATTATTGGTTTATGGAGTGCACTGAGCGCTGAAAGGAGCATCGAAGGAGACGGACAAAGACGCAAATCAGGAAGGTCAACGTCTTCGTATTCGCTGAGCGAGGTGGCCGAAGAATGCGCAGATATATCGGTGGACAGAGGTGTAGATCTATCAGAATACATTATCTATATTTTTCTATAAGTAAGGAAAGAAAGTCAGCAGGGCAATGCTATATCATTTTCTAAGTTTACTTGAAGTACTTCGAGTACAGTTTAGCTAACACGTGTAGTGCAACCACGGAGAAGATGAATCCTAGCGATAAAACCATTACTACCATAGGATCGATTCTTAAACCGGAAGCTTCGTCAGTGTACAGTTTTAACATAGTTGAAGAAGAGCCACCTGCACCTGCGGCTCTTGTTGATGACGGTTTTGCAGCTTGAGCATTAGCTCTTTCTTGCGTCGCACGTCGTCTATAAGTTAGTACATACGGCCTATGAGCACTCCAAATCGTATTAAAACATACCTAATCGCTGATTTTGGACCACCTGGAACTGGAGATGACGACTATTTACCGTTAGAATGTGCTATTATGTGCTATTATGTACTTTATGTGCATATTTTCGCTCCTGCTTACCATTATTGCTATGTGTTGTAAGGCGAAGATAAGGTTCTCCGAGGGGGTTGTTTCTTTTCTACAGGCTGCTCGATAAGTCTTTAGGCGTTCATGGCAATTCTGCGAGCAAAAAAAACATAAATAAAATAACAATTATGTAATGACCCCAATTCCAGAGAATTAACGGAAATTTACCAGGAAAGTGTCGACGTCTGCTGCCTGCTGCTTGTTGTCGCTACTTTCTGTAACCATTTTGAAGCTGCCTTTGTAGTCATTTTAGAAACTACTTTCTACTAATCTACACAAATGAATCATACAGCATGCATTAGAGAAGCCTCTTAACATCTAGTAAAAAGTAGAAGGACGTGTGACAGAGTATAGACCTCTGGAAGGAGGGACACGATGTGGAAGAGGGAACTTGAGGCCTTTTGAGACAAGTTGCTTGATGTTTTGGCGCTTGACGTCAGAAGTTTTCTCGAGCTCAACTACCTTCAAAATATGAATCGATCCGAATCTGGCACGGTGTCTAGCGGCCATATCGTTGTACATAGCCTCAACAGCATCGGCCCTGGAGAGTTCACGGTACTCACGGTACATGTTGTGGGTACCAGAACGAGAGTCATATCTGATCCACATACCGAAGTTCTTAATCTTAGTGGGCTTCTTTTCCGAAACCTCGTTAAAGGAAACAAGTTCACCAGCAGATTTCTTAACCTTCTTCAGTCGTCCAAGGAAGTACCAGAATCGAGACTTAGCTACAACAGTATTAGGAGCAAAGATTCTCATCTTGTACAATTTGGGCGCAGGATCGGCCTCAGATGGAAGCTTGCGTCCAATGATTTGATATTCTTTGAAGTGACCCATTATTATTATTCAAGTTTTGTCTTCCAACAACAAATAGAAAACAACAGTACTTTCTAAGTATTCAGTTGAGTACTTCGTGCGTATTTGGGACGAATTGCTACTTGCGTACCACCCGCTCCCAACTTTAGCCGTGACTGCTGAATGGCCCAACCAACTAGCAACACCCACTATACCCTATTAAAACCCTGAACAGAGAGCCCAAGGTCATCTGAAAACTTTAAATAGTTTACTAACAAATAACCTGTGTGCCCTAGGACTCGTACGGGCTATCTACAAATTTAGCCCAGCAGTACAGAATAGCACCGGTTTCTAAAACTGTAAAATAAATAAATAAATATACATATATTTCTTAGCTCGGTTACCCCCTAGGTTTCGTCAACCCAATGTAACCTAACCGAAAGTTGACGTAGGTGTCTTACCCAACTAACCCCGCATTCTTCGTCCACAGACAACTCCGTTATTCTGGCCGCGGATACAGATTGCATCCAGAGGTAGTACAGCTGAGCTAGTAGAGAGCACTAGATTGCTGGAGAATATCCGCAAAATGCATTGAGGATTGAACTTTAGTAGTAATCATGCCAGTAACGCTCTAATAGTCCCCGTATAATGAACACATTTGCTCCGTAACACCGACCCGATTTGTCGGGCTTAGACGTTCGCGCAACTTTAATCATTACCCCAGATTCTCCAATTGGCTTATCCACGCCAAAGCAAAGTGGCATGCTTTTCGGTTATACAAAAATCCGTGACCTTGGTCAGCCGAATATAAAAGGGGTCTAATTCTGAGATGTCGTGCTGCTCTTACCGACCACACACTTCCTCCTGCTTATAAGAAATGTCTGAATCTGGCCCCTGGCTTTCGTTGACCGCCCCAATTTCTGAATCGTATACTCCGGGCACCAGGAGATCATCCTCGTCAGTGTCGAACACTGCGAACAACGGCTACAATCTCGTGCCTATAGACAGTCTGCAGAGCCGAAGGTCCTCTTCTATGTCCAGTGACACTGTACCGCAAAAGGCGATAGGTATGCGGTTAGCTACCGATTGGAAGAACTATGTAGATGAATCGCCCTTTAACGGCGAGGAATGAGGATTTTCTCGTCATTTTATATGTGATTTTAGGATACTGAGATCGATGATCGAAGATCTATGGCTTTTTTTTTCTTATACCCGATGCGTCTAGATCTCTGATGTAATGTATGTGGCATCGATCTGTTTCAACGAAGGCCCAAGCGCCAACTTCACTTTATTTCTGTATGTAACACGGTTGTTTGTTTGTAACGGGTTTCCTTCAAAGTATACTGTCTCCAGTTTCTTTAAATGACCCAGTTGATCTTCGACTTCCTTGAACGAGCTCAGCTGGTTGTACGACGCCCATATCTCCTCCAGCTCTGTCAAATGTGACAGGTTCTCGAGTTTAGATATCATGTTATTAGATATGTCAATAACTCTTAGTTTTTTATTGTTCTCAAGAGATGATATGTTGGTTAACCCGTTGTAGGAAATGTAGAGTTCTTCCAATTCAGTCAAGTTTTCAAGACCTTTCAGGGAAGTGATTCTATTAGACTGAATAGATAAAATCTTCAACTTAGCACCTAAATTTGATCCTAGGTTTGCAAATTCAGTAATTTTGTTTTTTCCAAGCCACAATTGATTTAAATTAGTGAACCCGTCCAGATTCTCAATTTGCCTAATCCTATTGCCTCCGAGCTCAAGGTTCTTAAGCGTATCGGCCATTTGCGGCTTACCCGCCTGACGCAGTTCAGGGTCAAAAAGATGCTCAATCTTTGAGATTTTGTTTTGAACAAAATACAAATTTTCTAGTTTAGTGAGATGAATTAACCCCTTTACTGTTCCGTCACCTTCTTCTTCGTCTTTGTATGAAGGAATATGCTTCAGTTTATTGAACGACAAATCAAGGCTTTTCAAGTTGACTAGCCGTGCAACTCGTCCGCCATGTCGAATCAGATTATCGTACAGATCAAGTTCTTCAATACTCAGCGGCAAATCTTCTATTCCATTTAGCGATGTAATAAGATTTTGACGCAGCCCCAGAAACTTCAAATGTGGTAGTCTACAGACGCCTTCACTGTTCACGATTTCGAGGTTCTTGATGGATCGAATTCGGCAATGAGTGAGATCGACATATTCAGTATTTTCGTCAAATTCGTTCAACAACTCTGATTCGTCAACAATTTCACCGTCATATTCAGGTTCAGGACTCGACACTGGCTCCTCTGATTGCACTCTTGCAACTTTCTGCTGATCAGTCATAGTGTCGAAGTTTAAGTTAACTACTCTGTGCTACAACATGCTCTAAAGTCAGGTTCCGCTAGTCTCTCCATTTTCATCATTCCTCTCCATTTCATATAATTTCCATTTCCGTAACATTCACGTCTATCATTTGCCACATTAACAGCGTGAAAAGTGACCTATGAGGCTCAAACCGGGACGCAATCTCAAGCATAGCGTTCCTCGACAGGAACTTCGGGTCCTTCTTCACTTTCTTTTTGGGTGACCCTTGAATTAAGTCAACGCCATACGTGGGACTCATCATTTGACGTACCGTCGCCTCGTCGTATATTCGATTGGCATACTTCAAAATCCCTTTCTTCACTCCGAGATCTCCTTCAGCAAAAACATCAAGTCTCCGCAGCCCGAACATCAGAAATATGTGAATAGACCACTCCCCTAATCCTCGCACTGCAATCAGTTTCTCTACAATCTCCTCGTCCGATATCTTCTGCAGCATCTCGTTGCTCAGTCTTCCGTCGGCGAACATCTCTGCCAACCCTTTGCAATATTCAGACTTTCGCGTAGACAGCCCAAGCGCCTTGTACTCGTCAATACTCGTTTTGGAGAGCTGCTCTGCGTCCATAAAATCGCCGTCCGCCAGCCCAAAATACTCTCTGAACCGTTGGCTCATTTTAAACGCTACTTTCATGCTAAGTTGCTGTGCAATGATCCCTCGTACAAGGTACCCCAGACAATCGACCTTCTCCTCAGGCCGATCCTGGAACATGCGCATCGGTTCCTTCAGAAACGGTTTAAGCGACTTGTCAACACTTAGAATATGTGTTCTGGCTTCATCCCATGTATCTCGTGACGCAATTGCCGGCTTCGCCGCTGCGCTCACACTAGCTTTCAACGCTTCGGGAACCGTCGACGGTTTTGTCATCTTTCTCTGCTTGCTAACAAACCTAGCAGCCCCTCTGAGCATCTAGCGACGTAAATCTGACTTCTGCTAGCCAACAAAAGTCAGAGCTACCAATAATCAGCTCAGATCCGCTACTAGTGTAAAATCAAGGCCGTCTAAGCTGATGCAAGGCGATGACTAATACCAAGTTCTGCCTTCTGCTAATACAGAAACCTTATTTCTGCTAGGCGGATTCTTATACATGCTAGATTTACTGCGTCTATGGGTCCCAACGGTCAATAAATATCTTCACGCAATTTAATGTTCTTGGCGTCTTTCTAAAGAAGACGCAAACTATTAATGTGAAAAAAAGGAATGACTGGTAAAAATGAGCGTATAGTAAATATTTCAAACCTGTGGCCTATAGGGATGTATCCAATACCCGGGATACATCCGACACCCTTGAAGAAGCAAGATCTTCTAAAATTGGCAGCATATCAAGCAGTTCAGTGTCGTGCGAATCGGAAAACCACGACGAAATAGGTATAGCATGGTCAGGGTGAAACAGGTATGACGACGGTGAATTATCAATAATGATCGTGTCTTTTAAAGGCCTTCCCAGTTGCGAAAGGTCCTTCACATATGTCCCTTGGTGAACAAAGCAGGCTTCACGGAACAGCCTATGATGCACCGAATGGGTTTTGTCTAGCTTATCCAGCAACGGGTCCCCATATTTCGCCACAGATGCTGTGAACACAACAACTTCGAAAAGCTTTCCGACACGTTCAAGAAACTCGTCTACGCCAGGTCGCTTGATGACGTAAACGCTCTGATATTGGCCTTCAATTTCAACTGGCACAACAAAATCTGGAGTCGTCAGAAGCTTGAAAGAGGAATGCACTAGTGTCTCATCAAGGTCTAACACAAGGCACTTGCGACCTATCATTTCCGTTCGTGTAGGATGGAGCAGCCAGTGTTGCGAAAGTCCGGGCACAATTGTGGAGCTCGCTTGCAATTGGTAATCAGGATCATAATCATAATCTAGCATTCGAAGACTTTCATCCAGAGAAGAAGGCCTTGAGCTTCGTGAAGAGCTTCTGGATGTACTGGGCTTGAGAGATCCTCTGCCAGATCTTGAGCTGCGTCTGGAATTAGACTTCGCTTCTCGGTTGGCAGAGCGAGAGCGAGATCGCTGTCTTCTTTCTTCTGAACTAAGAAACATGTGCTCCCAAATACGACCCACTAACGACTGTCCTGTACTGTGAAGGTCGGATGAGTGACTGTCGGCACTTTCTTCGCGATCTATAGGTTTAAGTTTCTGTGATGATCTGCCGCGATCATTAGATCCATCGTCAATGTCGTCAATAATCATAGATTTAGGTGGAGCGGCAATGCTGATAGTAGGAACGGAGGGTGCGGACTCGTTTAGCTTCGTAGCTTTGGCTTTCTTAGGAGATGTCATAATAGCAGAAACCAGCGGCGGTGCAGCTTCAGTTCGCTGTATAGCGGTCTCGGATAACTTTTCAGGTAATGATGGTACCGAAGGGCTTGATGAATCCGTGGTAATGGCATGTTCGTCAGACGATTGAGATCTGTGTGCCATACTGTTAGCACGGCTGCTTCTTCCACCGGCATCGGAAGTACCAGAAGAAATCGAGGTACGTGATTCAGATACTGTATCTGGCATAGGCTCTTGGATTTCTTCTGCCAAAGGAGATCGGGGTTCTGATTGTGACAAGGCCGGAACCATGCCCATAGGTTCAGCGATTTCTACACTCTCCTTATCGGACTCATGGAGAAGGTCGGGAGTGGGGAATAGTTCTGGTTTCAAAGGAGTTGAATGCTTTTTTATGCTATCACGACGCCGAGGCAGAGTCGCATAGTCATGAACTTTTTGGGGTGCCGTAACTGCATCTAGTGGATCAACAGGATCAACAGGATCAACAGGATCAACAGGATCAACAGGATCAACAGGATCAACAGGATCAGCAGGATCAGCAGGATCAGCAGGTTTGGCCTTTACTGACTGGGCGGGCGGCAGAGCGGCAGGTTGGGCGGCAGCGACGGAAGAAGAAGGTCTGGAATCAGGGGAGTGTGCTTCATCGACATAGGAACCGCCACAACAACAAAACAGAAAGCGAGAGAAGGACCTACCAGATGTATTGGAAGCCTTTTGGTTTGGAGTAGAAGCCATCAGAAAGGTACTTTGCCTTTGAAAGGAGTGATTCTAGTGAAAGAAAGAGGAGGGCTAATGGGATCCGGGAATAGTGGAAAAGAGAGAAGGGAAAGGGCTCCAAGCAGCCCTTCGTAAAGAAATCTATAAATTGATGGTCAATTTCGAAGTGGGTTCTTTGTTGGCTGTAACTTCTCCGTCTGTAAGTCAAAACGAGACGTCCGCTGAGGATTGACTTTATCAATGTATAAACAAAGAATAGGGGAAACTGGTTTAGGAATGTTTATGGGGGAGAGAAGGGTGGTTGTCAGGGGAAGATGGTGGGCAGGTGACATGATTTGATTCGATGTGGTTGGACGTTGGGCGATTTTTCCGTTTAGGGTCAAGGATACCTGTTTGATCGGATGTATGAAGACGAACCACAGTGATGATGCGACGATGGCATGACCATTTTGATACATTGTGGCTACAAATTGTTCTATTGCGACTGTATGGATGTTTTAGTTATGCGGCTAGGCGCAGCGGGCGCAGGGGTCTCTTGTAGCGTTTGCGGCTGGCGAAAAAGGTAGCGCCCTGTTAGCAGTATGAAGCAGAGAACCCGGCGGAACACAGTCACTGAATAGGTACCCTGGTACTGAAAAACGAATTGATTCTGAGAGACTCGTATAATGCAGCAGAATTTGACAGCTCCGTATGGTGGACAAAGTGTTAGGCAGACACCCGGTCGGGTGTCATTTGGTCAAGTTTAATAAGATTTAATTAAGGAACGACCGGTGACATGACCTTACAAGCGGCTGGCGGTGTGGACTTTGGGTGACCAGCGGATCACGGGATTATAATTATGAACAGACTGCTTTTTAGCTTGAAACTAGCGATCTACCGAGGTCTCGAAAAGCTGTGATATCACGTGTGGATCTGTAGGAAGAGCACATCAGCGTCGGTGTCTGCATGCCTTGCGTCCAGTGCACACAGCAGCGATGCAGCTACTATACTGCGACTTCTCTGACATGCAATGACGCCTATAGGCTCCTGATTAAATTCAGGTACCCACCCCTACTTATTGGTCTCTAGAGGGTTACTATAGCGTTTATGAGCCATACTGTGGGGATGATAAAATAAGGTTTGTGTCGTCATGGTTTACATATAGAGAGCTGGTAGAGACACCAGAAGCACGCGACATTGATGTTGCGCTAGCTGGATAGTAAAGATGCAGAAATAACTGCAAAGCGGCTAATATGTCTGCTGATGTGCTGTAGATGGCATGTAATGCTTGCAAGGTACCCCTGATTTGCACGTTCGAGAAGCTTTACTTTTGATAACAAAGTTTTGCAATTTCCCGTTGGCCAATCATGTGACGGTGTTCTATACGTATCTTTTACCCGTCCGGATAAATGAGGTAAGGTCTACTTTTAAGCATATATAAAAGCGCTGCAATTGCTGGAGCCGGGATAGAATCAGATTGTAAAGACGTTACATAGTTAAAAGCGAAATGGTCTCAGTGAAATTGTCATCCGGATATAGCATGCCACTTGTAGGCTACGGTCTGTGGAAAGTCGACACGAGCATCTGCGCCGACCAAGTGTACAATGTGCTAAAGGCAGGATACAGGCTCCTTGACGGCGCCCAGGACTATGGCAACGAGAAAGAAGCCGGTCAAGGTCTCAAGAAGGCTATCGATGAAGGTTTTGTCAAGCGCGAAGACGTATTTGTAACCTCCAAGCTGTGGAACTCTTTCCACGACCCTAAGCACGTCGAGCAGATGTGCCGCCGATCGTTGGCAGATTGGGGTGTAGACTACTTCGACTTGTTCCTCATTCACTTCCCTATTGCGCAGAAGTACGTCGATCCCGAAGAGAAGTACCCTCCGACGTTCTACTGCGGAAAGGACGTTGCCACCATGGCCTTTGAGGACGTTCCTCTTCTCGATACATGGAAAGCCATGGAGTCTCTTGTCGACAAGGGACTTGTTCGTTCAATTGGAATTTCGAACTGCCAAGGATCTATTATCCTTGACTTGCTCCGCGGGGCGCGCATTCCTCCTGCAGTGCTGCAGATTGAGCACCACCCGTACCTCACGCAGCCCGCGCTTCTCAAGCTCGCCAAGCAGAAGAACATCGCCGTGACCGGCTACTCCTCGTTCGGCCCACAGTCATTCCTCGAATTGAAGTCCACCAAGGCGGAGAATGTGGTTTCACTTTTCAAGCACCCTGTTATTAACAAGATTGCCGCTGCGCACGGCAAGACTGCCGCCCAGGTGCTCCTGCGTTGGGCTACGCAGAACGGTGTCGCAGTCATTCCTAAATCATCTAATCCGGCGCGTCTTGCGGAAAACTTTGACGTCACTTCGTTTGATCTCACTGAGCAAGAAATCAACGCGATATCTGGCCTCGATATCGGTCTCCGATTCAACGACCCCGCCGACTGGCCGGAACCGGTCTACATTTTCGCCTGAAAAGATCAAACGAGCTAGCTCATTTTACGAACTGGACGATCCATTCAAAATAAGAAAAACATATATAAATCTTCTGTCCATCCCTCGCTGAAGCCGCCAACTATAATCCTGTACGTAGACAAAATACATAAACCACTGGTTCGTGTAAATGCACGTGACCTCTCTCGTAAAGCGTTCTCCACTGACCCAAACGGAAGACGGCCCTGTCCATCACCGGTCGACCATTTACACCACCATGAGACGTAGAAAATCGTCTACAAGGACTATAGAATCGTCCGATCAGGAGCTTGATTACCTGACATATGATTATCTTGCGAAAATTATCCTGCTGGGACCCTCTGGGGCGGGCAAATCGTGCTTATTGCACAGGTTCACTAGAGGCGAGTTTCGACCCGCGACTTCTCACACTGTAGGCGTCGAATTCACTTCGCGGCTACTGAAAATATCAGATTCGCGTTCGGGACCGCGAGGTGCAGATAGAAGCATGGTGAAACGCATGAAACTGCAACTATGGGACACTGCTGGTCAGGAAAGATTCAGATCAATCACGCGCTCTTACTATCGTGGGTCCGCTGGCGTGCTTCTTGTCGCCGACAGCTCGGATCAAGCATCTCTTCCGCCACTAGAAGATTTCTTAGTTGACGTGAAAAACCTCACAAATAGCACAGTGTCTATAGTTCTAGCCCTCAACAAAACAGACCTGCTCTCTTCAGCTCAGCCCAACTACTCTTCGCCCTACTCCGTCATACAACCCAACCAGCCCATTACCTACGCGCAACTAGAATCCTTCAGCTCTAGGCACCCTGATATACCCGTCATACAGACCTCTGCGCAGTCTGGCCTCAACGTCGAAGATGCCTTCGTCCGTTTGGCCTCCATGATCCTCACCAAAATAGAACTCGGCTCTTTAGACCCTGAAGATCCTGGCAGCGGCGTTCAATACGGCGATCGCCCAAAATGGGATGGACGAAGCGTTTCGACTATGTCGGTAAAAGGCTCTATATGCTCGTGCTGAAAGGATGGGTTTATATTGGTATCAATAGATTATAATGACATTTAGTGTGCAGCTTGCATTTGCGCTGCGTATGTGTCGCGCTTACCTCTTGCCCTTTGTTCCACTAGACGTTCAAACGAGAAGAACCCGCATATTTAGCTCATCCATGACGGACTGCCAAGTACATGGATATCCCTGGTCTCGCCGTGTCCATGCGGCCTTGACAATGTGAATAGTAGATCCCATGTTGCCGAAATTTGGTACCGACAAGGGCTCAATCATGTTCAAGAAAGTACTGCGAAGGTTAGAATTACAGTTCATCATCGTTCCAGCAATACATATGGGCCACGTCAAACCCAACAGAAGATCTTGATCGTCGAGATCTTGCAATGCCAGCACTGTCTGGTCTGCTGCAGATCCCATATCTCCGGTGTTCGTAACCGTGTACAAGTAAACCAGAGCAGCACACGCAAAAGTGTAACTGGTGACTGCTCTTTGAGCCATTCTATGACGCTCATTTAAGATTCGCAGTTGCGGAGGCGGCATTCTAGAAGCTGCAGCTTTAGCGTCAAGCCTGTGTTCTTGATGAGTTTCAATGAATGCAGTCAGTCTCGCCTTAACGCTGCTTATCACCTCCTCGATAGGAGCATACAGGGGGTCAGGTCGGTCATTTATTCTGAATTCTGAAAACATATCCTCGCTGGAAGTGCCCGGGGAGACAGTGTCGGAGCCGGTCAAAGGAGACAATTCCAGGTGAGGATTGTTCAGGCGATAATGGATGATAGCGATTTCAGCTATGCATAAAAGAACGTGATTGTAACAACCCATTATGTTTCCTAAAGATGCAGAGGCCTTTGTTGCTGTAGGACTGAGAGGGTCTTCGATAGAATCGTCTTCCAAAAGAAGGTACTGGTATGATTGGAATCCGGCCGGTATAGTAGCAGAGACTGTAGCAGAACAGATGTCAAACCAAATTAATATACAAGAATAGAAATTAGCGGCCGATATTTCTGCAGACTGTGTAAATGGCGATGCAAACGCCAAAAACTCCAAGGCGGGGCTTGGCTCGTCCCCCTGTGAGATTTCAGGAGTACCTTCGTAAGGATTTGGCAGAACAGCGGATCTTTCAGAGGATTCCTTCAAATTTTCGAGGATACTGAACTCATCTGGTCTGCTGAATCTGCCGTACCAAAACTTCCAGCGGATCGCTCGACATAAATCGAGTCCAGCGCGGACGTGGATTTGCCAATTGGTGGACCGCGTGGTGTTGATTACTTCAAGCGAGACCAGCTGGCAGATGCAGGCGAGAGTTTCGACAGTGTTGAAGAAAGACTGACTTTGTTTTGAGATTGTAATATTTATGCATCTCTGGAGAGCCTGCAAAGAGTATGTGTAGTACTTTTCGAGCTCCTGTGTGACATGCGGTGAGATATCAATAGAGGCCGATCTGAGAACGTACTGTTGGTGCAAGGCAGCAGCCGCCAGACTGGCACTGTAGAGGGGTTTAGACTTTAGAAGCATCATCAAAAGCCAGCCGCGCGAGCCGTCGCGAATCATGGGAGTATACAGGGTGAACTGCAGTTGGAACAGAGTGTCGAGGAAGTGCATTAGGAGGGCGGACTCTCTGTCTCTAATGAACCTAATAGTGCGAGTGTGTTCTGCAGGGGAGATTGTGGCATGTTCGAGGACGACAGCAGATCCTTCAAAGAACGGCAGCTTGTCCTTTGAAGCTGGCGGTTTGGTGTTGCTCAGAGGGCGTGGGGAAAGAGGGACTTCAGTTGGGGAGATGAAGTCTGGCGAGAGGGAAGCGATGTGACTGGAGGTGTTGTTGTTGTATAATTCGGGGACAGGCGGAAGAGTGTTCGGGCCAGACGAAGTGCCGGTTTCAGAGAAAACCTCAGAAAGTCCAGGAATTGTCGTAGAATTCGGCGGGCCGAGCGACCTTGACCCGTGGGAGGAGGAGGCTATGTGCGGGATTGCTGAAGGTGTATATACGCTGGAGGTAGAAGACTCATGTTTTTTTGTGATATCACTCTTTTCCTTCTTCCTATCTTGAGAGCGCTTAATCATTACTTTTATATCGTCTAATGCCTGTGATTTTTTCCTCGGATCATTACCCCATGGTGCAGAATTAGAAAATCCATAGCATGCTATATCGAGGAGCGAGCAGCGTTTACATACGGGTCTTTCTTCGTCGCATTTCTTTTTCCGTAGTCGGCAAGTCCAGCAGCCGTTTCTAGACCGTGCTCGCAAACGCAAATCAGCGGACCCGTCGCTAGCTTTCGGTAAACCTGTCATATTGTTAGCGCAGGTGCTAATCGCTGGGTGGTGTGTGATTAGCGTGGGGAAAGAGGTGATTGGCCGGGGAAGATGCGGGTGCTTTGCTCCCTTAGGCATCTACAAAGAAAGAGCGAGATTGACATCCTACGATGTCTCTCCAGTGAATATAAAAACAGCAGCTCCTGCAATAATAATTAAATTATTAGATAAAGAATTAAAAGAATAAGAATTGGAATTAAAAATCAGGAATTAAGGACTTTCAATGAGCACCTTGACCCCTTTGCCTGCTTTCACAAACTCAAATGCCTCTTTCGCTTCCATAAACGCGAACTTCTTAGTAATTAGCTTGTTGACGTTTACTAGTCCCTTGTCCACGAGCTGGATCGCAGTAGAATAGTCGCCCTCGCTGTAGCGGAATGATCCCTTCAATGATACCTCCTTAATGCAAATTTGCGAGATCGGGAACCCGTCAATAAAGTCGTTGCCCATACCCGCCTGTACGTACGTGCCTCCCTTCTCGACCACCATACACGCCGCTTTGATAGACGGTATCGCACCTGATGCTTCCATTACGGCCTGTGGCTGTCCGCCCAATGCTGCAATGATCTTCTCCGAAGTCTCCTCTGGCGTTTTCCCAGCTTTGATCGCAATCAAACCTAGCGAAGCCGCCATCTCTAGTCTGGCGTCCGATATGTCCACAATAGTTACACCAGACCCACAGTTGAATGCCTTGCATACCTGTCCAATAAGCAATCCAACGGGACCGGCGCCGAACACAGCACACTTGTCTCCGGGCTTCACGCACGCCTGCCTGGTCACATGTACGCCCACTGCCAGCGGCTCGATCAGAGCGCCCTGCTCGTAAGACATAGACTCAGTCAGTTTGTAGCAGAAGTCCTCTGGCAGCACATAATATTTGCACAGTGTACCATCATAGGGCGGTGTGGCTGCAAACTTCATATCATCGTCTAGATTGTATCTGCCGGACTTGGTCCATTTGGAGTAGCGGCCAGGAACGCCAGGCTCCAGCGCAACGCGATCGCCCACGGCTAAAGTCGTCACGGAATCCCCAAGTTTAACCACTTTTCCAGCAGATTCATGGCCTAAAACCATCGGATCTTTCACAATAAAGTCCCCAATGGCACCATGCGTATAATAATGAACATCCGATCCGCATATACCAGTCACTGCCACCTCAATTAGTACTTCCTTGGGTCCAGGAACTGGTACTGGCCGGTCCTCAAACTTCACCTTTCCTACAGACTCCAGTACAAATGAGAGATTTTCCGGCATGTTTAACTACTAATTTCAGTAACCTATTGTTCGTCTTTTTTGGTCAAATTGATCACTAAGGTGGCGTTCCTGTTAAAAGAAAAGTCACTAGAGTGTCGAATTTATCCGGTTCTAAGAGGACCTTGGCATAAAAAGTCTCTCTATAGACCTCCCAATTCATCCGCGATCACTTACCCCAACCCCACTCCTTCCCTTGTCTGATTGAGAGTCTCGCAGATCATTCTGGACATCGTTTCGATCACTCATTGCTTTCTTTTGATCAATCCATTCAGCATATCGAACGAGTTTCCGTCTGGCTGCAGCGAATACCTCTGTCCTGTCTCACGGCCGAAATCATCAACGGCTGCCACCTCAAGCATACCGAACTCTAAATCGATTCCCTTGATGCGGCACGGCACTCCACCTTCTTCCTGCAGTCTGATGATCTTGTCCTGGTGCAGCCATTTGCCGTAGTACCTATCCAAAAATGGCGCAAACCCTTCATATTTGAACTTGTCGTACATCACTTCGAAGTGCGCCAATATCCGTCCTAGAAGCCCTTCGCGGTTGAACTCAGGAAGCTCAGACAAGCCGCGTGCTTTTCTCGCCGGATTCACCAGTTGGTGCAAGACCGTGTTCAGCGATGTAGTAGGCGCATAGTTCGTGCAATTGATCCCGCATCCTACTACCACCAAGTAGTCGTTCTCATACAGGCTGGAGCTCACAAGGATACCACAGATCTTCGTGTACTCGGGCTTTGAGCTGTCACTTTCGTGCTCGGGGTTTTTGATGTACAAATCGTTCGGCCATTTTATGCGCACTGGCATCTCCTGGTAATCCTCAGAACAGATCGCCTCAGTGATAGCCAATGCTGCCAGGTATTGTATAAATATCACCGAAGGAGACGGTTTGGACGGTGAGTAAGGGTGTCTCAAAAACACAGAGAATGGCAAGGACCCGTGAGGAGAAACCCACATATTACCGGCACGCCCTTTTCCTGCTACCTGCTGGGCTGTCGTTGCAGTGAAGCCGTGGGGCAGCGTCTTTAACAGAGAAAAGTTACCGTCCATGATAGTATTTGTAGATGTGATTACATCGGCGTACATCAGCGTGATGCCAATGCGAACTGAACTCGAATGAAGCTTCTCGTGACTGGACACTAAACTCTTGTAAAACAGCGAATGGTTAAAAAAAGGAGTGTCAAGGGCGTCCGGTATGGCATTCGGGCCTCTGTAGAGCACAACAGTCTTCAGTTTCTTGTTGGGATCATCTTGATCTTTGTCCTCAATAGCTTCTGAAAGCGCCTTAGTATACTCTAGTGAGCCGGCAGTGATAAACTGAAACCTATCTGTCTGTCCTTGGAAGTATCCGTCTTTGTCTGCCAATGGCTCGACGCATGTGGCGACGAAATCGTCCATGACCTGAGGACTGATTGAGCTGATGAACAGCGGTGTGGGTGTAGGTGCCTTTATATCCTCTGCTACTTTGAGTCCTAGTCCATCGGGCCCAGCGAGGTAACGCAGAAACTGCATTCTGGACTGGTCGTTGTCGAGAAGTTTCTTCAACACCGGGTCAGATAGATGGTGGTTAGGATCGGCGGAGTTCTGACGGCGGAGTATTTCAGCTGAAAATTCAGGATGCACGCCAGTTAACAGGGCGATACCTTTACCGACGACAGATCTAACAACAGCGGCGTCTCCTCCGTCAACGGCGAGCGGTTTCTCGGTGTACCGGGCGAGGACCGTAGTGTTCTCAATGGAGTCGGCGTCGACGAACAGACCGCCACCGTTGTAATATGTCGCTGTTTCGCCGTTGGCGTAGCGAAGAGTGGTAGCACGTGCACCGGCCTCAGAGTCATAGACAAACCCAGAATAGGCGCATCCACGGGCAATGCCCGGAAACAGCTTGAGTTCGCGGGAGCCTTGAACGGCGAGCGGCGTTCCGAGTTCAAACTCGACGCGGGCAGAACCGTAGTAGCCGCCGGCGCAAAAGCCGATGTATTTGCCGCCAGAACGGATCCAGTTGAGTATCTTGCGGTTGGCCTCGCCGTTCAGCGCCTCGCAGAAGGGCAGGTCTGCCCCGCCTGGCATCACCAGGCAGGCTGTGTAGGCAGGCCATGGGTGGTTAGTGAGTGCGTCAGCATCGATAGTCGTTACTGCATAGTAGGGAGACAAAATCCATCGCAGTTGATGACATGCATGACGCACTGCTTCTGGCGAAGATCCTTTGCCGGCGTATACGAGGACGTTCATGTGTCTCGGTGGTGTTTGGTTGGGGAGAGAAAGGTCCAATGTGCGTCTAAACCTTGACCTAGTATCAGGCAACAATGGACGAAGAAGACGATTGGTAAGTGTGAGCAGCGTTGATCTAATAGCGGACAACTAACGCGACTGCAGGGACAAGAGAATCAGCAGCACAGGCTGTAAAGGTAACGTATTGTGACCAACATTGCGCGCTTGTGCTAACAAAAAACAGCAGAGAACGACACCTTGACAGACTGTTACTTCTACCACAAAGACTGGCGCAAGTGTGCCAGTGAAGTTCAGGCGTTCAAGGATTGCTGGAATCGTAACAACCTCAAACAGAACGGTGGTTCTTCTATGGTCAAAAAGACCCTGAAAAGGTGAGATTTGCGATCTACAAGATATAAAAGTTGACGGGGTGTCTCTCTACAATGGGCCACCGCGCAGCGAGCGGTCTTTTTCTGTCGCATATGCACATCGGATATAGACATGTCTTCTTGCCTGCATGTCTATCTATCTGTACACTACTAATTGTAAATATAAAGCAACTATAAGCAACTACAGCTATGTTATCGTCTCTGAGCGTGCGGACCAGCCAGACCTGTAACCGTCGTTCAGAAGACCTGTGTATGTTACCCGGCCTATATCGCTGCGATCTGTCTTATCGTGAACGCGTAACTTTGTGCTGTAAGCCAACCAACCACCTCCACATGCTGAGACTCATCGCGACCAAAAAAGTGTGTACGCGTCCTTTGTGGTTCGCGTTTCGGTCTGCCGCTACGGTGGCGAAGTCCGCTGGCGCGACCAAAGATACACCCAAAGAGCCCGCCACAGCAGATGCTGTACTTAGGAAACACAGCAAAAACATAAACGTGTTGGGTGAGTCACCCATCGAAATGGCCGAAACCAACGGACCGCTCATTGACTGGTCCACCTCCTTTCACGGTCTCAGTACCGAACCGTTTGCTGCAGAAACCGCTGGTGTGTTGTTGGAACCTCTCGACCCTGAAGATGTAGAGATCAAGCCAGATGGTATCCTGTACCTGCCTGAGATTAAGTACAGGCGTATTCTTAACCGCGCCTTCGGTCCCGGTGGCTGGGGCCTGGCTCCTCGTGGTCAAACTATTGTCACTGAAACTACTGTCACTCGCGAGTACGCCTTGATCTGCCACGGCAGGTTGGTCTCTGTCGCTAGGGGTGAACAGGACTATTTCAACCCGAAGGGAATCCCCACTGCTGCTGAAGGATGCAAAAGCAACGCCTTAATGAGATGCTGCAAGGATCTAGGCGTTGCCTCTGAACTCTGGGACCCTCGATTCATTCGTTCATTCAAATCCAAGTATTGTACCCAGGAATTTGTAGAACATATGGCTACTAAACGGAAGGCAAAGCTTTGGAGAAGAAAGGACTCTACCTGGGAATATCCATATCAGCTTGCTAAATTCTAGCGGATCCACCTTCCTTGACCTACATGTACATAGACAATACCATCATACCTTCTGATCCCAATAACCGATTCGAAATATTTAAACTTGACTATCCCCTGAGCTTGAAGCTATTCAGACACAACGCGTTTAGATAGCCCCCATCCGCGTCGTTGCTTGACATTGCTGTTATTGTCGTTTTCAACAAGCACTTCTTCCCTGCGGACAAAATCAAATGAACCAAACAATGCAGAGGACAAAGAAGCCTCAGAACTGTTATTAGTTGTATCGTCTTGCGTAGACTCAAACTCCTCCCTCTCAAGAGCTGAGATCAGGGCGTTTAGCTTCAGTTTCTCCGACTCTGCATACGCTCTGCGCTGTTCGGGATCGCGAATATAAGGCGGAACAAGGCGATAATGACCCTTGAGAATTCTGTCAGTAGTAATCCTTAGCGCGGGCCGCTTTTCAGCGTCTGCAGTGGGATCAACGGTCCAGAGCGACGTAATAGGTGACACTAATCGTTCCATTCCCAATCCATTATTGTTCGGATTAGCACCAAAAATGACTCGCGCTATTTTCTGATACGTCGGATCAACTTCGCTTGCAGATGCAGTTCCGGGGTCTTTGTCTTTACCGTCATCGTACTGTATGCCCAAATAGTCCAACAGGACGCGAACGGGGTAGCCAATGCTGGAAGATGACTGTGCAACGCGCACTAAGAAATCGGTGATTCTGTATGTATACTTTCCAATCATCCCTTCAACTTCGGCTAAGTGAGGCTCGACGTGGTCGTCATAGAGCCTAATTGCACCCTGTGTAGGGGGGATCCACAACCATATGATGAAGCCAACTTTCGCGAAGGAATATAAGGGCACCCATTTTAGTCCTAGCGGCCAGGCTATAGACTCTACGGCTTGTGTAAGTCCAATAACTACCCAGTACTTGAGCCATCCTTTCTGCACCTTCTGATCGGACTGGGTAATTGCTCTCCCTGTGGCGAGCACTGGAAGGCCTACGCCACATAATAGTTCCACTAGGTACATCCCCATTGCGGGATTCTGTTGCGTCTGGGTTCAATAAGCAGCTTAAAAGATTGTATAGAGCTTTCTTCGTTTAATATAGAATAACTAGGTCAAGTCCAAATAGTGGAATTGACACCATAAACCTCTTACTATATATAGGTCTGAGGTGTTATCGCAGGTACGAAGTGTTCTATCAAATGCACTCATTCTCCAGGTGTTTGCTATAAGCATTCTCATTGGGACGAATAGGCTGCTCTAATTGGTCAAATTAAATCATTATTTGAAATAGCCTTTAACGGACATCTCTGCTTATCAACGGTTAGTTGCAGCACTAAGCGTATTCATAGTCTGTTGAGATTAAATAAATTGTGCTTTTACTTGAGTTTTATTTTTTGTGTATGTATGATCTTAAACCAAATGTTCAGTAGCAATGTGGTGAGGAGCAGGGGCAAGAGATGATCTACGCGATAGGCGTGCGTAGCGATGAATCAGAAATTACTACTATCCGGCCAACTGCATCTACATGTATTACTCGTTATATACTTATGACCTGCTTTTTTTGGGTTTTTTTATTATTTCTTTATTATTTTTTGGATTTCCTCTTGTTCCACTGCATTGTACGCGCAATAGAGACAGATCACTAACAACCCACCAAAAAAGTCAAGTTGCTACCCCAGATTTTCATCCCCACCACGACCACCCCGGCCAGCTCGAACTAGCCATATACTATGTGCATATTAGTTCTGAGCACTAAACATCCGAAATAGTAAGTATAAAAGTACGCATATTACCTATATGAATTGATTTCTAACACTGTAACAGCCCTTTGATTCTTTTGTCGAACAGAGACGAGTTCTTTGTGAGAGACACACGCGATGCCGGCTGGTGGGATAGCAATCAAGACATTTTTGCACCACAAGATTTGGCAAAAGGCGCTAAAGGTACATGGATTGGGGTTTCTAGAACCGGTAAAGTATCAGTTATATTGAATATCAGGGAAAATGCATCTTATGATGAAAGAGCGCCCCCTGCTCGGTGTTCTCGTGGCGATCTGCCCCCCAGATATCTGACATCGGGTCTACAACCGAAACCGTTTATTGACCAGCTTCTGCGCGAAACTTCGTACGATTCGCTTAGTAATGACTATGGTGGATTTACCCTTGTGTGTGGCGACATAAAAACAAAACAGTTTCATGAACTGCGGAACCAGAGGTCCGATCCTTCTGTGCCTCTAGAAGTCAAAATTGACCAGCCCGTATTCGCCGTTTCAAATGCGATGCCTGGTGAACCAGAATGGCCAAAAGTAAACATGGCGCAGCAAGCTCTCTCGCGTATGATTGACGATGCCATCGAAAATGACTGGTCGGCAGATGAGATTGTCTCCCGCGCTTTCGACCTGATAAGCAAAGACACTATGCCTGAAGGTCTCAATACGCCACACCAGAAGATGATGCATCTGAAAAACACAATATTCGTTTCTCCGTTGCAGACAGTCGTTCCGTCTTTGCCTGATACAGCTATAGACTCGCTTCATGGTGTGTTCTACGGTACTCGCACACAGACTGTCATCATAGCTGACAGTCAGGGCCAGGTCCGCTACTCTGAACGCACACTGCACAATAAAGACAGTCTAGAAAACACTGACAGGCTACCTAAAATTACTACTTTTAGCATTATATAATATTGTTTAGCTATGAAAGACTAGGAAAGACTAGGCTTTATTTAGCTTCGCGGGAAATCAAGAAAAAGTGTATCCTTCTCTCTCCTCTTCGCCTAAGCAGCTTGTTTCTCCGTTCTTTGCGGCTTATATTGTTTTCTATTCGATCGACGTTCCTGTCCTGCTTTCGAAGAAAAGTTGATAGTGTCTTGCACGTTGTACAATCTCGAAATGTTGCGCAAAAACCAGTCAGAGAAGCGACGTCCGGCTTTGGTTTCGTTAATATGTAAAACATCTCCATCCAAATAAAAATCAACGTCTGATGACGTGACTTCTTCACCACTCAACAACTCGCCAGAAACCCATTTCTTCTGACGGCTTTTCAGGTTATACAGCATAAGCATTTCTCTCAGTCTCGACTCTTCAATCTCCGTAAATGAGGCCAGCTTCGACAAGTGCATGGATGTGTACAGTTTCAAGTAAGAACGTACTGTCGGCATGAATAAAACACTCTGAACATCATCCAAAAACAACATAAGATGATGAGCAAGAGAATCTGAAAGTGGAGATTCTGGTGCATTCGGGTTGATGAATTTAGGAGCAGCAAAAACGAAAAGGTCCGAAAATATCGCAAGCGCTGACTTAGTAGGCTGTTGCATGGTTGTGAGTCGCTCTCCATAGCGATCGCGCAGGCTCAAGTGAAGGCTTTCGTCAAGGCGGACGGGACAGAGCGAAACACAGATAGCAAGTAAAGCGTACATCTGGTCGCTCTTCTTGGCTACAGTCTGATACTGCACCGACTTAGAGTGAGGCTGTTTGGTTCGTGAGACATACATTAAACCGTGAGAAAACATCTTGATAGCGTCAACATACCTCCGCAGCATCATATAGGCAAACCCCACGTAGTAGTAGGCAGAAATATGAGCAGCAGGGACCATAGTCAGAGGAGCCTTCTTGCTCAAGTCTAACTCGCGCATGGAATCCAGAGCCAAGGTGAAATCACCTAGAATAGAATGCACACGAAGAAGTCCAACAATTGAGAAGTGTCCTAGGTATTTGAGTAAATGGGGAGTGTCATATTCAGAGGCACTTGCTTCACCTTCGTCTTTAGAGCGAGAACTTTCGGCTATGTTGCTTTTGGCCAACATGGAGTACAAAACGTTGAACACACCATAGCAATTCCAGCCTTGGCTAGGCTGGCTCAAAATATTGCGCTCTTGCTCAGAGAGAGAGTGGTCTTTAAGGGCGCGTTCCCTGTAGAGAGCAAATGAGTTGTACTGGTAAATGAATTCGTCAATGATATCCCAACACCATGAGATAGGAAGATCAAGTTGGGGAAAAACGTCTTGCACCAGTAACATGTTAAAAAGCTCTACATAGTTGTTCAATGCAGCAGATCTTTGTTCTAGAGTAGGTTGGAGTCTCGCGTGCAGATGGCGATAATACATCTCCGTGTAGAAGGTCAGGAAATTGGTATCGTTAGAGACTAGTGGCGCAATATCGCTGGCAGTCGGCCAAGTAGAGTTCTTGTAAAACTTCTCGCTCAATTTGTTGAAAGACACCTCATAGCATGTCTTCAATCTAGCAGCGTTGTTGTCGACAAAGCTCTGATAGAAGACTACGATGAAGTTGCGAATCGGCGTAGGTAGGTCTTTCACTTCCTGGATAGCAGGCTCATCGACGTCTAGTTCCTCGTAAACAAGCGCCTCGTGGTCTAGATCGTAGTCGCCGTCCGCAGACAAGTAATCGTCAAACTCCTCAGGTTCTTCTTTGTAAACGGCAGACATAATTGCTAGTTTTGAAAAGGTACACTAACGGAGAATCTACCTTTCAAGGTATGTAATTTTCGTATTTTTTGCTGTCGGTTTCTATAGTAACCATGCAGGTAACTCAAAGTCAAAAATACGCGTGAACGCGGTTTAACGAACACTCGCAATAGCCTTCTTGCCTTCCTAAATCGTAAATGGATACAACGATTAAATCCAGCGCTGCGACGTTGAACCCATTTGCGCCTATTGGTTTTGATGCAGATGAGTATTCAGAATCTATACATAGCGAGTCTGAGCGCTCATACGGCACTCGTTCTGGATCGGAGTCAGACACTGACTCTGAACATGGCATGATCCTCAACGACGCAGAAGACCACGAAGTTCGTAACACTATAAATGCTAGCATAACTTCATTGGCTTCAGCTTTAGGCGGCTACGATCCGCAATCCTTGAATACCTACAGCATGGGCGACGACGCTATTGGCTGCTTGCAGGATATGTCGCGGTGGCTAGTTGCGTTTGACGAGAAAATGGGTCGCTTTGATGTCGCAGTAGCATTGGCATCTACTGCCGTCGTCAACCGTGACTTTATGGAGATTTTGTCTCTGTATGAATCAAACGCGTCTGAATCTGAATACACCGATCCTCTGATGGAAAAGATCGCGCTTCAGACTATCAGAATCATCTCATTCCTGATGCGTCCTCTAGTTCCTGCTGGAAATACTAATCTAGAAAACTTTAACGAGCACCTAAATGCCCTTCACATTGCGCAGTTGTCTTATAAGAAGTCTATTCTATCTCATGGGTCCAAATCCGTGCTCAAGGCAATACTACGAACCGTGATCCCGGCTTTCTCAAAGGACAAACACGAACGAGAACCTAGGGAAGAGAACCATATCAGCACTGTCATAGGCTTGTTTGTTAATATTCTTTTGGTTGAAGACAATAATGACAGTGAATGGGTCGAAACCTCACGCGATTACACTATTAAAGCTTTTGAGGAGCAAAACGTATTCGATTTCATCTTGACAATCGGCTCAAATCTCACTGTGGACTTTCGCAGTCAAGATATAAACATCCTAAACTTCTTATTCTCTTTATTTAATGGAATAAGCTGTGCTGAAATATACTCTGAGCATTTTACCGAACAAAAGAACTCCTCGCTTGGCAGTATAATGAAAGAGGAACGCGAACAACGTCTTAACGCCCAGCGAAAAGCAACTTCTCGTCATAGCAGATTTGGAACAATGATGGCATTGTCTGTTAAGAGTAGTAATGAGTTTTCGATTGCTGGTCAGGCCTCTCTTACTGCTGGCGCCAGTTCTATCGAAACCCTTGATGCCAAAAAGACGATATACAAGAACAACAGGGCTAAACGCGCAACAATATCTTCCTCTCCGAGCCCATTTTCACTTGCGCCCCCCGTTAAAATATCTGAAGCAGGGTATAGCATCTTAAAAGATCGTGCTGAACTTGTTGTGGAATCGGTATACAATCCTTTAATCGACAGCATAAGGAAAACTCTGGAACGAAGCCCCGTTGAGATACGTGAGGACTTCAGCCTCAATTTGGTATATGCATATGTTTTAGGCTACTTCCTGGAAGTTGAACAGACTCGTTCCCAAAAGAGTGGAAATCCTATCGATTATTCTATCATAAGCCTAGGAATCTGCCCATACGCAATTCTTTTTGTCAAAAGCACTATGAACATGGCTGAAGATAAGAAGGCTTATGATGTTCTGCAATCCGCTTCATATTGTTTTAAAGCTATAATCAATGCTTTGTATGCTGTTATTACCTCGCAGAAGAGCGAATCTGAGAAAAAAGTTGATGAAATCGACTATGTCTTCCGTGATTTGGTTTTTTCTCCCCTTATATCTGATCTTTTTGCACAACTCCCTGTTTTCTGCAGAAGCCAAAATATGTATTTTATTGACACAGTGACGGACCTTATATCATCTACTCTCAGGATAATGGAAAAATACTGCGCATTAACTATGGACTCTGATGAGCTTCCGTTGGCTAAGAAAACCATTATTCCTGCTCAAGATGATGGTAGTGACGATGAAGAAAATTCTACCTCCAATGTCAAAGGGGAAGATACTGAGGACGAAGGAATTGAAGAAGAGGCATTTGAACAGCATTTTGGAAACACTAGCGAAAGAAGAGATAATCTATTACACACTTTTGAACGTCGATTTTTTAACTCCAAAACAGTTGACGCTTATATTTCATTACTGCAGAACTACGAGGATTTGTCATATGATCAAGTGAAACGTTGCATAGCTTTTTTCCACCGATTATTTGTAAAAAATCAGCGCGAATCTCTGCTTTATCGTCTGGATTTGATTCTTCTGTTACGCAACATTATCAGCCCCAACTCCTTGTCTCGCATGACTGATAGCCGCTCAAGAAAAGTTGTTTCTGATTTTTCTCTGTACTTAATGCGAAAATTGGCAGATAAGCTACGCGAACGACCGGTACTATTTGGTGAACTACTTTTCAACAAATTGCCAAATAGTACTTACTTTCTGGATAAAGGCATTGAGTTGATGCAAACTGAAGAGCCACGCTTTGTGGAAATGCATGTCGTTGACGGTTTTAATGAGCGTGAGCAACTTGCAATAATAGCTGCATGTATGTTTCATTCGACCAACGAAAAAACGAGACCAAGGCTACTGAAATTTTGCGACGAAATATGTGACATACTTGATAAGGTGGTTACAAGGCTATATTCCTGGGTGGACTCTCTTACCATTCAAAATCCAGAGTTGTCACGGTCAGAGATCATTTTGAAAGTACCGGACGTTCCCGTCGAAGTGGATGATCGAGTTATGTCACTAAAGTACTTCCAGAACACTCGCCTTCGACTCCTTTTCAGAAGCCTGGGATTTGTTCAGCGCCCTGAGTGTTCGGAATTCTCTGGATTATTTGAAACCCCTGAAGGAATGGATCCAAAAGACTTGGAGGCTTCTATAAAGTTAATAAAGGAAACTGCTGATAAGGGCATTGATTTCCTAGGGGATGCTGACCCCAAGAAACTATTGAGACGTGATACAACTCGCACTTATGTTTCTGACCCAGAAGATAATGATGCTGGCGTGATTAGCGATAATGACAATTTCTTGGCACGCGACTCGGAAGAAGAAGACAATTTCGAAGCTGCTCTTCAGGACGATCGATTTAGGAGGACAGTGGATATTAATCAACTTGAAGAAAAGGACAAGAAGCTGGTAGTGAAGAGCAAGAGGAAAAGAACTAAAAAATTGAAGGATAAGGGTGACGGGAATCCTTCGATGGATAGGAATAGAAATTTGTTTGTACAGTCTTCTTCTGAAAGTGATGAGGATCCTGAGTCAGATTTAGATGATCATGATTCCGCATTGGCGGCTAAAAGGAGTCGTCAAATAAATAACTATGACAGTTCGGACTCTGAATCTGAAACTGAGAAGAAAATAGTGGAAGATATGGAGAACGGTACAGAATTGGATACATTACATTCAAACAACTCTATTGAAACGCCTAATGATGAGAAACTACACTTATCTAGCCCCCCTGATCTATCACCTGACAGACCATCTGAAACTGAAGCTGTGAGCTCACCACTGCGAGAAAGTATGCCAATTCGGAGTGTGGGCTTGGAAATAGAAAAACCAACTATACACAATTCTCGGCGAAGGGCGATTATCAGTGACGATGAAGAAGAATAACGATAGTATAATGACAAATACTACGAGTATACTTGAGAGACAGTTAGACTTAGGCGCTAGAAGATTGCGAGCGCATTTGGAGGTGAAGCTATCAACACATCTGCACGGAGCGGGGCACTTGTGAGAAGAAAAGTGTACCTCTGCAGTTTGGCACAAATGTTTCCAAGGTCTCTGAGATCCCATAACTCGCCTAGAGACATGCCGAACATCGAAATACAGAAGAAATGAAGCGCATTGTGATCCCTGTGTTTAGGAGGCCAGGCTTCGACTGTTGGAGCATCGCTTGCGACGGCTACGAATCTGTTATTCCAGATCCAAGCGGCGGCGTCTTTGCCGGCTATGATTCCTGCGTATCTTCCCCTATTTATGACTAAGCGGGTACGATCTTCAGGAGTAGCGTATTGATACCAATCGACAAACCCAGTTCTGACGATTAGGGCATCTCCTGGCTGGAACAGGACGCCTTGTTCGTATGCGCATTCTTTAATTTCATCGATGGTGATTTCATGGCGATCTACGGGGCTGTACTTGATGCCATGTCTCTGTGCATATGCGACATAGTCGATTAGCACACCTCTGGTTACGAGGCCACCATTGTCACCCCAATTAGACATAGATATGTTCAGTGGCATGCTTTTGGACTTAATCTGTTCGCGGGTGACGCCGTTGTAGAAAAGGCCAGCTTTTCCGTGGCCCCAATGGCAAAGGCCGTCCCATTGAGATGAGCTCTGAGTATTGATACACAATACGTCGTCGAAACCAGCGTGCACGCCGGGAGTACATTTGTCGATGATTTTCTGATGGAACACAAGTCTGTTGAATGCTGGTTTGTCCATTGCATCGAGTTTCCAATCGAGCGATACTGACAAGCCGAGCTTCACGGTGGAGCAAGCGGCTTTTGCTATTTCTGGGGTAACAAAATTGAGCGTGCCTTTGGAATCCTTTTGACCGTCTCGATCGAACACACCCCAAGCACATCCTTCCGGTAAGCCTTCCTTTATTGGCAATTCGTGAAATTTGAGGTCAAAATCCATTATGATGCACGTTTAAGGAATACTATGGCAAAAACCCACGTGGCGTGCCAGTATATATATACAGGATGCGAGTCCCACTTCTGCGTATCTCTCGGGCCGAACTTCTTTTCGGCTCTTTTAGGCGCTATTAGCGTGCCGACAGCGGCACCTGGGGACCTCTAATTTTGCTCTAAACTTGTGAAATTACCAGGATAACTATCAGAAATTTATCGGAATAGAAAAATGCGGCTTTATGCATATTTTAGTGTCATTCATGCGGCCAGCTGCACTGACCTTTGAATAACGTTCTCTTAAAGTTATTCTGCGCCAGAAAGGATAAAATGTGGGGGGGCGGGGTGTGGGGGGAAAAGCTACCCCAGATTTTTCCGCCCTTTGGCGGGGTAAAGAAAACTCTAGTTATTAGTATCGTCTATTTCACGCTATAGACTGATTTTTTTATTTAATTTTTGTTTTTTCAGGTATAGAATTGAAAGTATTTGCATATGAAACTCACAGAAACATTATTGGCATTCACAATTTAATATGGTTAACGCGTTGAGATATATTGGTGCAATTGATCAGGGTACTACGTCTACGCGTTTTATTGTCTTCGACACAGAAGGCAGAATCGTCTCTTCTTACCAAAAAGAGGTCGAAGTGTCGTACCCGCAGTCAGGATACGTGGAACACGACCCTTGTGGGTTATTTGATGATGTCAAAGAATGCATTAACGAGGTTCTCAAGGATATGGAAGACAGTGGGCTAGACTGTAAGTTGATTGAAGCTGTTGGTTTGACGAATCAGCGTGAAACTACCGTTGTATGGGATTCTGTGACAGGAAAACCATTACACTCTGCTATAGTATGGTCGGATGTACGCACATCTGAACTAGCTGCCAAATACAATGCGCTCCCTGAAGCAGAGTATGTCCGCAAGACAACCGGTCTGAACATCTCGTCGTACTTTTTTGCCCTGAAATTGAGGTGGCTATTGGAAAATGTACCTGATGTGAGAACTGCAAAAGAGGCTGGTACACTTATGGCAGGTACTGTCGATTCATGGCTGCTTTATAACTTCAGCGGCGCCAAAAACGGTGGGATTCATGTGACAGACGCATCGAACGCTTCGCGATACTTGCTTATAGACATCAGAAAGCTGGAATATGACCCTGCTTTAATTAACTTTTTTGGGTTAGAAGGCGTTCAACTGCCTGAAATTGTCAGTTCAGCTGAAAAGTACTGTACACTGGGGTTTGGCAAGTTGCAGAACTGTCCTGTTAGTGGATGCCTTGGAGACCAATCGGCGGCATTGGTGGGCCAAAAGGCATTTAAGGTCGGTCAATGCAAGGCCACTTATGGAACTGGAGCGTTTATATTGTACAACACAGGTAATGAGCCTGTAATGTCGTCAAACGGGCTCCTAACTACTGTGGGGTACCATCTCAAAGGCATGAAGCCAGTTTATGCGTTGGAAGGAAGCATAGCAGTTGCTGGATCGGCCTTGCAATGGGCCAAAGACCGTATGGGCCTCATTCAGGATGCGAAAGAGGTGGGACCTTTGGCAGCTAGTGTCCCTGACACAGGTGGAGTAGTATTTGTCACGGGTTTTTCTGGACTGTTTGCACCCTATTGGATAGACAGCGTGCGTGGCACAGTATTTGGAATTACTAGCTTTACCACCAAGGCGCATATTGTGCGGGCTCTGGTTGAAGCAATTTGCTTTCAGGCTGATGCTATTATGATTTCTATGACCGCTGATGCCTCTAGCACTGGCGAAGCTGGTGCAGGCTCTATTAAGGAGTTACGAGTTGATGGCGGTTTGAGTGCCTCTGACGAATTTTGCCAGATCCAGGCTGACGTTCTTGGTTCCCCTCTTTTGCGGCCATTGATGAAAGAGTCTTCGGCTTTTGGCGCGGCATTGGCTGCAGGTATAGGCGCGGGAGTTTGGAATTCTATAGAAGAACTGGATCATATGTCTGCATACAACATTACTAGATTTGAATCCACGTCTACGAAAGCTGAGCGTTCGAGCAAAATGCAGTTATGGGAGAAGGCAGTTCGGCTAGCTACTGGCTGGACTACTTAATATTGATACTTATATGATAGTTATTTACAGTAAATTCATTGATTAACACATTTAGTAGTTGCAAACACCAGCAATGGTCATCAATCTCGATCTCTGTACTAAATTAGAGTTTGTCTGTTAAGCTCTGTCACATGAATCATTTCGCTACGTTCCATTCACTAAAAGTACTATCACTTTTTTTCTTAAAATAGAGTTTTGAGATGGTTTAGGGCGAGGCCAATTTTGATTAGTTCACAGTTCTTCCTGGCCAGGTTCCTGTTCCTTTTTAATTGCTCATATAATTGGCGACAGTGTCTGCTCTTCTACCTTTTTTCCTTTTAATTCTTAATCAATAAAGGCATTAAATTTGCCAATTTTCATAGAATATTCGCTCTTTTCTGATTGCGTGTCTGTAAATCTCTTCCCTACCTTTCTGCTTCTACAATGCCTTACAGACTCCTCAAGAAGGGCCTGGTAGCCTCTGGTGCAGTGTTAGGCGCGGCCTTCGCGTACTCTGTCTATGCGAACTCCGTAGAAACTGCGTACCTTGCAAAAGCACGCTCCTTGGTGCCCCAGAGATCGAGAAACGTGCCGACTAGAGAACAGCAGCTGGCCAGACTAGACGATGAGTACGATTTAGTTATTATCGGCGCCGGCGCGACCGGGTCTGGAATCGCAGTAGACGCAATAACAAGAGGTCAGTTTAAAAATGTTCTGCTCATAGACAGAAACGACTTCGCTTCAGGCACCTCTTCTAAATCAACAAAACTAGTCCACGGCGGCGTTCGATACCTCGAAAAGGCGGTCTTCAATCTTGACTACGAGCAATTCAACCTAGTACGTGAGGCCCTGCACGAGCGTAAGGTCTTTTTGTCTATAGCTCCACATCTCTCAGCTTCTTTGCCTATAATGGTCCCCACATACAAGTACTGGGAGATTCCCTACTTCTTTGTCGGTACAAAAGCCTACGACCTGCTCGCCGGCCACCGTTCTATAGGAAACTCGTTCTTTATGCGTGCTTCAAGAGTCCTGACTGAGTTCCCCGCCCTAAAGTCTGAAGGCTTAAAAGGCGCGCTTGTCTACTACGATGGCACCCACAACGACTCCAGAATGAACGTCGCGCTATGCATGACTGCCGCAGAGTTCGGCGCAACTGTTCTTAACTACTGTGAAGCCGTTAGTTTCGGTAAGAACAAAGACGGTCGCATAGACTCTGTCACTGTCAGGGATGTATCTCCGCAAGCTGGAGGCGAAAACTCGACCGTTCTCCGTACCGTCAAAACGAAGCTCGTCGTAAATGCTACCGGCCCGTTCACTGACGGTATACGGAGACTCGATAACCCTGCCGTCTCGAACATGGTCCAGCCCTCCTCTGGCGCACATTTAATACTTCCAGGATACTACTCCTCTAGCAGATATGGTCTTATCGACCCTAACACCTCCGACGGCCGCGTCATCTTCTTTCTTCCATGGCAGTCAAAGACTATCGTTGGAACCACCGATGAGCCTTGCCCCATAGAAGCAAACCCAAAGGCCACTGAAGATAATGTCGACTTCATACTCAACGAAGTTTGCCACTACATAGATTCTAAGCGGTATCCACTCTCAAAGAAAAACGTGCTAGCTTCCTGGTCCGGCATCCGTCCTCTTGTGAAAGATCCCGACGCAGAAAATACAGAGTCACTAGTCAGAAATCACATTATAACTATATCTCCGTCTGGTTTGTTGACTATCGCTGGTGGAAAATGGACTACTTATCGTGAAATGGCTAAAGAGACTGTCGATAAAGCTGCCGAACTTCTCGGACTGCCAGCTGGAATGTGCCTCACAGAAGTAATTCCTTTGGTCGGCGGTGAAGAGTGGTTCTCAACTTATTTTATAGAGTTATCTAATACTTACGGTATTGACGACGCGACTGCGAAACACCTTTCTGAGAACTACGGAGACCGTGCAGACGAGGTTCTGAAACTATCAAACCTCACTGGCACCAGGTGGCCTGTGAAAGGTAAGAAACTCGTTCAAAGTGAACTTTTCATAGATGGCGAGGTACGCTATGCTGTGCGCCACGAATATGCAGTCACAGCCGTTGATGTAATAGCAAGAAGGACCCGTTTGTCGTTCCTAAATGTCAAAGGCGCACTAGAAGCGCTTCCACAGGTTATTGACACAATGGCAGACGAGCTGTCGTGGGACTCTCACCGAAAACAACTAGAATGGGACAATGCAGTTGAGTTCTTACATTCTATGGGCTTGCCGGATGAAGTCAAGTTCTCTAGAAAGGATGTTGAAAGTGGAAAGTTCCTTGCATGGGAATTGGAACAATCTTGACGCAAGAATCCTTCCCTTTTTGCATACAATCTTAGTCTTTTGTAGCTGATTATAAAACTCTAGGAGAATATCAAAAAATATATTTAAAAAACAAACACGCTTATGTTTACATCACAAAGAAGATGAAGGTAAAAATGAACGAGGAATATCCACGTACCGTGCACGCAAAAACTCAACAACGTTTTTACCTAAGAAATCCAAAGTCTCAGTAGAGTTGACACCCTTGCCAAGATGCCCACGAAGAAGGAAATGCACAGCTCTAATACCTGGGATCTCAAATCTTTCGATCTTGTGTGATGGGTCGTAATCCTTGCCCAGCAATTCTTTCATCTTGCTAATTGACATATAGGATCTCAGCCATTCATAATGCTCAGCATTCGTGGCCAAAAATCCAACGTTGGCGTTCGCACCTTTGTCGCCTGATCTGCCTTCAATTATCGTACCAAGAGGTAGTCTTACAGTGTCCTGATAGGCCGCCTTCTGTTTTTCACTAAAAGGCTTAGCATCGTAAGAAGGTTGTTTATCATAAGGAGCAGTAACTGGCGTAGGGGCTATATCAAGCACTTTTCCAGTGGATATCATATGCACCTGGTGTGCAACCTTGGTCTGGTCAAGGACTGTCAAAAAGTATTCATAAAACGGCATTGGAGTAATAGCAGAGGGTACAAGTGTCAAGTGAGGTGTGGATCCTGGATAAGTCTCCATCAATACACGCATGCAAGGGAGAAAAAACCTTTCTCCGGAGAGGTCCTCTGCCTTGTCAGCACGAGCATGGATACGTGCTAAAACAGTAGCCGCGGCCTGGCTGTCGGCGTTAGGAAAAGCAGAACCAATCGTGGATACTTTGAAATGAGAAAAGTTCTTCAAATTGTCACCAAGAGAGCTTTTGACGTTTTGCTCGAGAGCCTTTACCTTTTCTGGGATATCAAGACCACATAAAACCCAGTACGCCTCAACCTCGTAGCCACCTTTAGCCATGACGCCAACCTTGGTAGTCGGAGGAGCTGGTTTACCTACAACCCCTGTGAGTTCTACCCGATCATTGCCAACTTGTTTGAGCTTAATACCATCAAGAACTGCTGTTACGTCAGAGTTGAAATAATAAGGTCCCTGTATTTCGTAAAGCAGTTGGCAAGCCACTGTTTCGACGGTTACGCCGCCAGACTTATGACCAGACTCTCTGGTGATGACGACCTCGCCTGCAGAGCCAATCTCAGCAATAGGATAGCCGAGATCCGTCAAATCACCGTTTGATAGACGCTTGAATCCGCTAAAATTGCCACCTGTGACGTAAAAGCTGCATTCAATGAAATGACCGGCGACAAAGGATGCAGCAAGGTAGTCGAGATCGTCGCGCTTCCAGCCATGCCACCATTGAGCAGCGCCAATGACAGGGCTAGCGTCTGCAACGCGTCCGCAAATCACAATATCTGCACCAGCAGAAAGAGCTGCAGCGATACCATACGCACCAAGATAGCATTGAGCATACTCGGCGTTGTGCTTCCAGTCAGCGAGAGTCTTAGAAGGATCATCCAAGTTGATAAAATCTGCAGGCTCTCCCTGAGACAAGATCTGCTTAGTCACATCGTCCCCAGTTATATAAGCAATAGAGAGATCTGTACCGCTTGTGAGTTCTTGGGTCTTCTTTGCGAGACCTTCGGGGTCTGCGGCGCCAGCGTTCACGACGAGCCTCAGATTGCCTTTTCTCTCGGCCAGTCTAGGTATGGCTGGTTTGAGGGCGTTCAGAAAGTCGGTTTCGTATCCTACAGAACCGGAAATTTTACGAAAGGCGGCTTTGGGCATGTTGGCTTCAGACATCCAGTCGCCAATAATGACATCAACGTTCTGGGCCGGGTCTGCCAGACGAACAATACCATCGATCTGGTCGGCACTGCAGCCCGATGCACCTCCAATTCTTATAGTGCGTTTAGACATTTTGCGTAGAGATAGGAAGACATGTGGGTAAGCAATTTCCTGTACTTATATCCAATGATCGGATTCGTCTCTTTTATTTGCGGGGAAAGCGTTAGGCTCATTCCAAAGTGTATCTTAATCTGAGTCAGGTGGAAACGACCTAATTGAGGGGAGGTACGGCTGGGACGGCTGGGACGGCTTGGGCCGCTTTGCCTCACTCTAACGCGAAGTGGTATTGTAACTTCTTGCAAAGTAGCCATTCTGGCTTCGCGGCACGATCTAGCTTTCTAGAAACACCGTTTCACGCTCTAACGCGAACGTTTCGGTTAAGGAGAGTAACATGTGGCATATGGTAGATGGTAGGGTGCCGGTGGTGATGCAGGTTGGTGGCTAGGAAGTTACAGGCAGGCAGGGCTCTCACACGCCCACTTTGGCCTGTTGCTATGTGGAAGCGCAAATGAACACCTATCCACCTTTCAGGGCACAAAAACGATACATATACTCAGCCCTTGTATCCAGGAACGATCACAGCAGAGTCTTTTCGTTGTATATTCAGAGTATTTATTGACATCTGTATCTCTAATGAGTGCCAACGATTACAGTATAGAGGCCGCAAAAGAGACGGGTGGCGTTGCGGAGGACAACCGCATTATGCCGCCGAAGTCTGCCAACCTGGTGCAAGATGTCACCATGCAGAAAATTTTGCATTCTGATAAAGGCGTGAGCCTGCTGCTAGCCAGACTGAAGCGCAGCATAGTCTCGGGCAAGGAGTGCTTGTCTTTCCTGAAGAAGAAGGCGAGCACTGAGGAGAGCTATGCGTCAGATATGCGTAAACTCTACAGGAACACGAAGGAGGCCATTGCTAAGCCTGAAGGAAGAAAGGACTCGTTTTCGTCGCAGTTCGAGCAGCTTATACGTATAGAGGAGCGGCGAGCCGATGCCGGTAACAGGTTTGTTGCAGGTGTGCAGGCTATTTTCGACGAGCTGACCGAAGTCATCAGAAACATAGAGAAAAGCCGCAAAGTGGTTAAGGAATCTAACCTCAGAAACGAAAAGCTTGTCCAAGACGCAGAACAGTCAATGGAGAAGGCAAAATCAAAACTTATGTCTCTGCGTGAAGATCTAGATCGGTCGCGGTCTGGAGATCCCCGTAAAGGCTTCTTAAGGGGTGCAAAAGCCGGACCCCAACATGTGGAAGAGCTCATGCGCAAGATCGTAACTGCGGAAACAGAGTACAACCAGAAAGTGCTAACTGCGCAAAAACTTCGTGGACAACTGCTCAACACTTTGCGCCCTGATGCGGTGAGGCAACTCAAAGATCTAATCGCCGAGTGCGATGCCGCAATGACTCTACAGCTGCAGCGCTATGCTGGTCTCTGCGAAGCTAAGGCTCTCAATGATGGTCTGGCTGTCAGCCCCATTAAAACTGAAACATCTACTGCCCTCACAGCTCGCGAAACTATTGCTCTAATTGACAACGAGCTGGACCTGTACAATTATGTGCTTCAGAGCATCAACTCTCGGCCGGTCACAAGAGCCCAAATAGAGTCTCAAAGTGGCGTCCAAGCTAATAATACTACTGACACCAGTGCTGCCATCGGCACTGAGCCCGGTGTACGCACGTCTGATGTTCCCTCCGAGAACACAGTTACCGGTTTCTCAGAACAAGTTCCTGGACAAAGCATTATATCCGGTGCAGGCCCAGGCCCAACATCTGCTGCTACTTTCCAAAGTTCGAGCGAGTATCTGTCTAATGATGAGACCTCACAAGCAATGGAAGTCACTAAATCTAATCTTCCTCCTGGTGTTCCGCCAGCGGTCTTTGGCACTGCAATCGGAGATTTGCTCGATTACGAAGGAGGTATGGTCCCGTATGTAGTGTACCATTGCATTCGCGCGGTAGATGAATTTGGAATTGATTCTGAGGGTATATACCGGATAAATGGAGACGTTTCAAAGATCCAAATACTGAAGCAGAAGTTCAATATTCCGTGGTCGCAACCGGGAGAGTTTTCCAGTCCAGACGACTACTTTAACGATATTAATAACGTGTCTGGTCTGTTGAAGCAGTACTTCCGCGAGATTCCTGACCCTCTGTTAACAAATGAACTCTACAATGCGTTTATCGAAGGGTCCAAAATCCAGAACGAAACTCAGCGAAGAGACGCGATCCATACCCAGGTTAACAAGCTTCCGGACCCTAACTATACGACGCTGCGGTACCTGTGCTTCCACCTGTATCGTGTACAAGAGCACGAGACGCAGAACCGGATGTCGGCGTACAATCTCGGGGTGGTATGGGGCCCTACCCTTATGGGCACTGCTGGCGGGGCGGAGGACATGCCTAGCACGAGCCAGGTGGTCGAGACCATCCTCACCAACTGCTACGTAATTTTTAACGCTGATTAAAATGTAAAGGAATATTTACGAACTATTGCATGTGAAAAAGACGTAACTTCTATTAACATTTGGCAAGTCTCAGCTTGCTAACTTGCTGCGTTCAGGCAGCCGTCGCAGTTGAAATGACGCTGGAGACCGTAGAGGCAACAGTGTCAAGCCTGGTCGGCGCATTGGGCTTGTTCGGAAAGAGCAGGTCGGTGTATGTCACTAAGATCGAAACGCCGGCCATTCCTAACTTGAATAGCGTCGAAAGGCCTTCCTCAACCTTATCGTCGGTGTCGGTCATGTACGCCTGCATCGCGTTGAAGACAGAGCTCCATGCTAGGACCTTAGATCGCATGAAAGTAGCCATCATGGGCATAGATGTGTTAACCATTCCCAGTCCCTGACTCTTTTTTAGTTTCTCAGGCACGTAGGGTACTGCCAGCTCTAATTTTTTCTTGTCTGAAGGCATGATGTCGGTTCTGTGTTGGTGGAGGGGCTCCAGTGGAAGGTTCTACCAGCGTTGAGGGTTAGATAGCTACTGGGCCGGGTGCTGCTGATTTAACTGCCATGCTGAGACACACCATAGATTAACAAGATAAAAAACACTAACTTTATTTAACCCTTAACCCTTACTCAACACTATTTTGCACTCTAACTCTAATGTGCTTCCCGCTAGATTGTTTCGGACCACTATCTCTTTCCTAATCGGCACACTTTCACACACAAAGCCCGCTCTTCGGCAATTCTCCTAGCCCCATTCACTGCTGGAACCGGACTTTTCACTGGATATAGTCAGAAGCTGGCGCGTCTGAATGTCTTCTGACTTGTCTAGACCACAAAGCTCTACTGGCCCACCGAACATGGCTTCTAATCAAAGACTGCCAGGTTCACGACCTGCAACAGCGCCTGCTGCCCCAGCTTCCGCTTCCTCCAGCCCAGTACCTGCTAATTCCACTCACTCACCGAGATCGCTTACTAATAGACTGCGAAATGAGCGAGTCATTTACTTCATGACCCCTCCTTCCTTCCTTAAGCCTCTCTCCGGCTCCACCCAATCCTCGTCAACTAGATCAGTCTACCCGGACTTCTTTCCTCGCGACGCCTCTCTTCCAGAAGACGCCACAGTACAGCAGTCCTACAATCGCCGAAACGATCCAGAAGAAACTAATTCTGCATTTAGCCAGCTCTTGCCTTTAGTCAAATCCAGCTCCTCCCTTGCCGCCATGTCATCTTTCATGGTTCAGGCTCTCCGCCGTCGAGCTACTCTCGAGACCATTACCGCCCCTCCAACCTTTAAACCCCCGCCGCGCGTTACCTTGACTGAACAACGGCGCGAAGCTTGGCTCCGCGATCTTGCTTCTCCCACCGTACCGCTCAGAAAACTCTCAAGAACCATTCCTCACTCCGTTCGAGACGTCGCCCTCATTGAACAGTGCTGCGCTAAAAATATCCCCATAGATCGTGCTCTCTGGCTAGTGAAATGCGTCGCTGCTAATGAAATACGCGGACTGAAGCGTAACAAGGGGCAGCAATTGTCGTCTAATCAGCAAAACGAATTTAAGTGGAAAATGGAGTGGACGAGCAATGTCATAGAGTCCATCTCGACCCTTATTAGTGACGAGTTCGATACATCTTCCGCAAACTCTGCTCCTCGAGCTTCAACTCCAATCTCAGGCACTACTGCTCCTGTGAATTCTGCACTTCTTCCCATTCGCCCACCAGCTAGGGCTGGTATGTCTCCTTTGCGCCCATCTATGTCGTCCATGTATCGTTCAACTTCTTCCAATAACAACAATTCCTCTTCCTTCACAAAAAGCGCTACTGGTGCTTCTTCTGCAAGACCTTGGGACAGCCGTTTCGAATACATGATCCTTTTTGTTTCCCAGTTGATGGCTGAAAACCTACTTGATTTACCCTCATTTCTTTCTTGGCTGACAAAATCACTCAAGGCTGCCGATATAAGCTCCTTTTCAGTGTACCTGGTACTGATTTGCTTATTTTGGAAACGCTACATTGCTAATCCGTCTGCTTTACGAAAATTGGCTGTAGTGCTCCTTGCTCAATGCAAGAACATTGCTACCTTTATCACAGAAAACCCTACTGAAAAACGCAATCTCTTGCCTTTGTATTATCGAACAGGTGCTCATATTCTTGAGCTTTTTATTAGTATGCCTCACGCTTTTGTTATTCCGTGGACCTGGAATGAGTTATCCGGAACACTTTACAATATAATTCAACTGAGCAATGTACCCAGTGTCATGCATGATCTCCATACTATAAGTCATCGAAATTGTGACATTACATATTTCTTATCTGGGGGAATTCTTTTAGAGACTCAACTGGATGTTTTCAATCTACTTGATAGTCATCTTTTATGTGATGAGTCCTTATCAAGTATTGTATTAACGTTGTTCAACTCTCAACTGTCTCTCGATTTAATCATATCATCTATACTCGTCTGGGGTGCTTCCGGGACTACCTACCACTCAATGGATCGAATCTATTTTGCAACGTCTTTACTAAGGGACGCCTATAGCCAGAAGAAAGAAATTGCAGATGTCCTTCTGGATAGCCTTTTCTCGGCCCTTGAAGCGTTCTCCCTTAATACAAACTCTGTTTGCAAGATTCTATCTGAGCTCTCTGCCCTCGGTGCATTTAAGTCAGGATTATATGTTCGAAGATTGATTTCTCGTGGTATTCTTTTCCTTGAGAGGAGCAAAGATTCGGCGAAAGTTCACTACAGCATACTAGAATTGCTAGATTTTTCACTGCTAAGCCCAGCTTTGAAATCTGAGAAAGAGTTTCTACTGAAAAACTTCAGATCAAACCTTTTGAGTGATACTTCAACTTTACTCAAACCTGACGAAACTGATGCTCAGCAATATTTCTTACAATCCGTGGGTGTTAATGGCCCTTCTCCTATCACTGCGCTTTCACCAAGTGCTTCGTTTCACTGTCGTGGTTTTGAGTGGAGAGTTGATCATGAAAAATTCTATTCTAATCTTAGTTTTGATGTCAAACGATCTCTAGCTCACTGGATGGTCGAATATTGTCAAAGACTGTTGGAAGCTAACGATATTTCAAGCCTTTCTGTTGATTTTGTTGCATATTTGATAAGCAGTCTTCTCTTATTACAGTATATTGACAGGTTTGTTGAGATATTTGAGTTAATTGCTCTTAAAACAACTGACGGGCATGTGCTATCCCTGTTTGCTGTAGTTGTTCGCAGATTCCGTCGTGAGTTAAATAATATGGGAATCCTCGAAAGAATGAGTCTCAATCTTGTGCAACAAGCTAAACATGTGAAGAGAACAAACCAAATCTCAGAGTACGCTTTTGTCACACTTATTGAGGACACGAAAGAGTACTTCCCCGATATTCATGCTGATTCTGTTACGCTTTATGTTCGAAACATGGCTTCTCAGAACTATCTTACACCAATGTCAGATGTTCAGCCAGACGCATCAGATGATATAGTAGTTACCAATGTGTTCGAGTCTTTATCTTCTGCAGTTGATCGTGGAGAGAAGTCACTCACCAATGATATCCAGATACTACTATCTAAGCTCATGGCTGCATCTAGTTCCGGGTCTGGCGACTCGACTTCTGAATCAAGGGAGATTCTCTATGCTTTACAATATTTGAGATTTCAAGGAAATGGAGAATTTGACTCATGTATTTCCAAGTGGATATCTGTGCAAGTGGACCCTACCTGGGACTTAAAAAGACGCGCAACCTGTACGGATAATACTGCTGAGTCTCCAAAGACGGTTCCTCAGACTCCTATAGTGAGCTCCAATATTGGTCCTGAATGCTTTTATCGGATTTGTGTTATGCTAATCGCTCATGGTCTTGTGTCACTGAGGACTATTTGTGACATATGGTTTGCTGTAGCGGATGACGTTCAAAACTTGTCTACTGAGATGTCAAGCATATCCCCAGAGATAACAACAGATATGTCACAAGTTTTACTGGATCTAATGTTAAAAGAAGATTTAACTGGCTATATGATCAAGCATTCTGAGGCACTGAGTTTACAGATGTATAGACAAATGTTTCAAACTCAGGAATCTAGGTACATAATCGATGTTCTTTTCAAATCATTAAGTCAGGTTGCTGCAGCTAAGTCTTTACAGCATTCTTTACCTGGAGATATGATTGAAAGTATTTCAAAGCAATTTCAGGCGCCTATGTCTCTAATACTGCAATTTCAGAGTGAACTCTTCATTCAAAAGTTTGATTCCTTTGTTCAGTCGCTTTGCAGAGAGAATGCTTCATGCCTAAAAAATGAGGAAGGACCGCAGGTGTTTTCTGAACTCAACGACAGACATGTTGAAATTTCTGAATTTTTTTCATGCGTTGTACAAATAGTGGAAAGTTGTGTGTTTGACGAAAATTTCCAATCCTCAGATCCGTTAACTACTTTAAAGGCGTTGCTGAAATCTGCCCGAAATCTTCTAATATCCGCTTCCCAGTGCCTTACCCATGTTTATTTTGTTCTTTCGGATGTAAAGGCAGCTTTTCCTTCGATTAGCTTGGATTCACATGTTCCAAGCTTGAATGATTTATACTTGTCTTTTTCTGCTCTTGCTAAGGACCATGCTGAAGGCGTATTATTGGATTCCATAATGTTAAAGACACCTCTTCATCTCAAACAAAATGTGAAATTTCATATTATTCAGGCCTTCTTGAAATCGGATAACTTGCCCTATGTGTACTCTATTTCTGATCTCGCACAAGAACGTGATGCTTATAGCGAGAATTCCCCTGCGGCTAATCTAGTTCCGCTAATGTTCCAAGCTCTCTCAGCTATTCTTAGAGAACCTTCAGTTAAGCTGGATATGTCTCTTTACTCGATTATGGCTCCATGTTGTGTAAAACTATCAGACTGCTGTTCTAATGTTCAGCTGAATTATCATGACAACAATGGGTTGGCCGCAGCCGCTAATACTCTTGCCCCAGAGTATGATTCTGATCTCAGAACAGCAATTGGATTGTTTTGCAGTTTGTTATCATTATGTGGAAGGGGAATTTCTGATATGGATTTACCTGCAGACGCTTCTACATTATCTTCTATAAGGCAAGATTTACTGTCAGCAACTGTGAATCTTATTAACAATAGCTTTATGCGTTTACCTGGTCAGGCTAGCTTGCTCCAGAAGCTAATTGATAGTACGAATTTTTATTCAGAGGTTTCGCAGGACAATTTTGCTGTGGCAATGTCTTTCCAGAAACTGCGTGAAACTCATATGACTTCTAAGGACGGCCAGATTTCATCATCTGATTCTTCAATTGCAGACTTTTTTGCAGAACGGTCTCAAGAAGAGATTTCGAACCTTGGACTTCTATGGATGTTTGACTGTTCTGCTCTTGAAGCAAAAAGAAGCAGTGTAGCTAAAAATGTACAGAGATCTGATATCTCTAGTTTGTACGAATCTCCGTATTCTTACAATCTCACTTTGGTTAACAAAGAGAGTCGTCGATTTATTGGACCTTTAGAAGTGAAGCCTTTTGAATTATTTGAAGATTCCAATCCAGGTACAGGAGAGAACGACGTTCCTATATCTATCACACTTTTTGATGCATCAAGACCGTTTTGTTGAAACTTATGATTCATTTCGACTAAATGACTGAATGACTTACGAATGACAATATTATATATATACTTTCTATTTGTATATTAATTGCTTTATATAGAGGCGACACGAATTAGATATAGATAATTATCAGGCATATTGTAGCTAAATGCCTTATTATCAGTTTCTGTTATGGTCAAAGTTCATCAAGGCAATTAGAGAAAGCAACTGCCGTCCTCATGAATAGAATCTCGTGATCAACATCAGAGTGCTTACCTTCATAGATAAACGAGTCCTCCATGTCAGCAAACAGAATGCCTCTCAAGTTCTTTACAAGTTTCTTGAGAGGTGCACATGAACTGAACCCCTTGCCAAACTCTGATATGATTTGATCAAACTCGAGCTTCCCGGACATTCTTCTGTACTTTGCATGCGCAGATTCTTGGTAGCCCAATAGAACCCATTCATTCAGAATTTTCGGCCAATTTTGACGAGGCGCTGCGTGAACAGGTGTAGTTCCTGAGATTAGGGTCTTTTTAGCAGGCCAAGCCTGAGAATGGAAATACTCGTTAATTTTGCTTTGCAGATTGAATCTATTTTTGTGCTCGGGTACATTTTCCGATCCATCCTCAGATGAAGAATTTGTGCTCTTTTTTGTAGGCACATTGGTGATTCTTTCCAGTAATGGAATTTCCTTTACAGGCTCAGCATCATAACGCAGACATATCCATAATAGAATATAGAAAAACGACTCAAGGTCGTGCCTGTAGGAATGGCGAAACCCTAAAAGAACTCCAATAGCCATAAACTCGTAAGTTCCTGTACGCAGATGAGACGTACTGTCCATCAGGTGACTATCCCATTCAAATGGCAGAAATGAGCTCATTTCTTGTAAAGGATCAATACTGTTCGGGAAAATGGTATTTACAGTATCATCTTCATGAATTCTCATTGTCATAGCCATATCCACAAGAAATCCAGCACTAGCTTCAGTTGTTTCATCTTGTTCCGTTTGGTCTTCGGCTTCTGTAGAACTCGGTTTGGTTTCGTCTAGCAGAATATTGTCAACAGAAACATTACGGTGCAGGCACCGCATTCTTCGATATAGCTCCCAGTGTGCGACAAGGGCAGATAAAAGACCTGCAATTAAGCTATATAAGGTGGAGAATTCAAGCAGTGGACGACCAACGGGTGCAAGGTACATTCTCTGACGAAAGCGATGTCTTTTTCTGTAAGGTATATTCCATGTATCTGAATGGTCTATTACCTTTCGTTCGAGTAATATCCCTTCGGGCGTTTTTACCTCATTTGTAACCACATTGAACAGATCATGAAGCTGCTTTGTGCCGTGAAAAGCAACTCTGTAAAGCCCAACTGTATCGTATTCTGTTTCAAGTGCAACCGTAGAGTCAAAGTTGTTGTTGTGCACCATATACTCATAACCAAAACACTTTATTATGCCTGGTATATTCAACTTGGTAGCGATTTCCAAGATAATAGATTCCGGCACTCGGTCGTCTGTCTGCCACACTTCTTTCACAGCAAATCTAATCGTACTCTCGTCCTGTATCTGAGCCTTCCAAATAGTGGTTCCACGAGAGATCAAGTTCGCCGGTACGCACAAAGGATCTGCATTGAGACTAAACGATGTGTGTTTGCCCCCTAAATTAGCATCTATGTGTAAAACCTTTTTGTCATTCATGTTGAGAACATCAGTAGAATAGCCTAAAGAGGCTAAACTCGAGTTGCAGTATATAGTCATCATCATTATGAGGTCTCGCGGGTTATCTGTAAATTCACTCATAGGAGAAGCTATTCCACCGGCACGGTGAAATATCCAGAACTGCACAAACCGTCCCACAATCAAAAATGCACAAACATATCTGCGTCCAGGTTGAGTAGACCATAACTCTCTGACACGCGTTATCAACACAGTAAGAGCTAAGTGTTTAGTGTCTTCGAGGTTGGACTCACTTGAACTGACAGGAACAACTACTCCCGGCACTAGTATGTACTTCCATTTAAAAACAAAGTTGGTTTCTGTCAAATTATCGTTAGAAACAGTATAGTGAGCTCTTGGATAAAGGAACACCTCGCAATGAGAAAAGAATTCTCCGAAACCGGGCGTTCCATAAGCAGGAGTCTCTGTGCATATCGGATGCTCCAAAGAGGTAGCATACGAACATGCAGTATTGCTAGATATAGGAGCAAGTAACTCTAACAACCACATTATAGTGTCATGGCCGTCTACACCTGACGGTATATGTAAACTATGCTTCCATTTAAATTTCTGGTGTTTTTCATGTAGAGTGCGGAACTGTCCAGGGTTGTCTGGGTCGGCTTCTTCTGAGGTCGTGACTGTTTCAACAGCCTCTGTGTACCTCCTTAAAGAAGCATTCACAGCATTAAAAACTTCTTGTGGCTGTGAAGATAAAGCGGTGTCGCAAAAATTTGGTGAAATAGAGTACATAAGGCCACATATTTGCGGTCTAATACACGCAGGTATCGCATAAAGTAATGAAGGAGGGGAACTGATTTTAGAAGATTCTGTTGAGTCTGTTTTCTCTTCACTCACCGACGTCCGATTAGGAGCATTGCTCGGTTGATCGTCCATGGCTTTGAAGCAAACTGCGGGAAACTGGGCAAATTCGTTCCCTACATGTTGTTAAATACCTGAATATGTTGCATTAAATGACATTATACCTTAAAAACACAAACAGTACTAATCCGCACAAAGCAGCTCAACCCTTTATGCCTTTCATCAACATTATGTTGTGCGCGAAATACACAAATAGACGCACCAACACAAGCATGCCTTATCGAAGTGTAAGAGCTCGCACAGGGTTCGTCTCTGACACAAGCTTGTCTTCTAGGTTTAAATTCCCCAGCATGTGTTAATATATAGCTAACTTGTTCCCTCTGTGTAAGAAGAGCTTACCGACATCCAAAAGTTTAGACAATCGGCTACTTTGAAGTAACTTTATATACAGATCTGTGTTACGCTGTATCCATTAGTGAAATCGCATCTGCTCGTCAGTTTTGGCGGGGCATAAACTCAAAAGGCATTAAGCTTTATTCTGACAACCTCTTGACGTACAGCCATCATGTATCACTCTTATCTTCTTACAAACAATTTTCATTCCTCTCAGGTTATTTTCTGTTTAGTTTTTTTTTTTTCTTTTTATTTTACGTATTATGACACTTAAATTGAATTGTTTTAAAAACTTGATGCTGCTTTGTTTCGCGATCTGAGCAAATGCAACGGACATAAGCTCTCTGTGCTCTCTGTGCCCCAAGCCTTGCACAATGCTCGTATATCGCCTGATCAGCTGTACAATTAAGACAAATATAACCAGAGTCTTCTGACATTGTTTACCAGGAGGGGAATGCCCGGATAATGTTACCCGGCCCTTATCGGTGGAATCCTCGTTTCAGCAAACAGGTGTTTATAAATCAACTGGATGCTGCTTGCAACGTACACAACGCGACCTCGTCTGCTCAGTATGAGTTTCAGATATCTACAAATACAAAACGACCAATAGGTTTGACTTTTGCCTCTTGCACTACAATTACCGCCAAGAGGACGCGTTTCTCTAAACGTGAATAAGGCACTCCATTCACTACTCTCTCTTTCATCATATCTACTGTTGTCTCTTTTTTTGTATCTCATCTACTCTTATATGCATTGGCACTCACCCCAATATTTGAAAACATACCGATCAAACTAATGCTAATTTCATATGGGAGACTAGTCACTATACTGGTTGAGACACTTACTTGCTGAGCCAGCTGGGCCACCAGCTTGATTTGCCATATATAGTTGCATTCGCACGAGCGATCTCTTCCTTTGCATCTTTCTGCTGTCTGTCGAGGCTATCTTTGGCACTGTCCATGGCTTCTTTGGCTTTGTCAATTGACTCTTTTAAAGACTCTGATCCGGAGTCTTTAGCCTGGCTTATAGACTTTGACGCACGAGCTTGCAATTCTCGGTACTTGGAAGCTGCAGAATCATAATTCTTTTGCATCTCCTTAGTTATCATGTCTTGCTGCTCAACAGCTTTATTGTAGACGTACTGTTTGGCTTCCTCATAGGACTTGGCAGTTTCGTCGTACTTCTCCTGTGCCGCCTTAGAAGCCTTCTCGGCAGCATCTCGCGCGGCTTGATCTCCGTCTTTTGCCAACTTCTTCGCGCTCTCCTTGGCCTTCTCTAGTTCTACCTTCGCGGCATCAAACGCCTCTTTACTTTGGTTCAATGTACTCTCTACCATCTGATCCAGCGAATCCTTTGCGGCCATGATTTTGTCATAGGCCGCATTGCTTAGGGTAACCGCTTGTGCTCGAGCTTGAGAAGTGAAGTCTTTAGTTTTCTCAGCGGCGTCATCAATTGATTTTCCAATCTTCGAGCCCACCTGTTCGTTCGGTCCAACTTGCCTCGGCGGTATGCTGAACTGTGTAACCGTCCTGCTCTGCTGTCTCTGGTAATACCAGTAGCCTGCGCCTCCAACTGCACCAATTATAGCTATAGGTTTCAATAATCTACCTCCAGACATGATCAATCACAATAATAGTCTGTGAAGGAGAGCAGCAGGAAACAAACTATTTATTAGGAAATAGGCGGCTTTCAAGATTGTTTAGAGTTGCGATGACGTCACACACGCCCTGAGGCGATTCACCTGGATCTGGAACCGCCAGGCCGTGTAGGTGGCCGGGCACCAGGGTTTTTACGCGATAGCAAATACATTAAAGTAAGTTGGCAAAAGGAATTATCGTCTTACACTAAAACTGAAACTAAAGTGAATCAGACAACATCCGGAAAACGTGTTTCAAACACACCCGCCGCACGTTGGCGTAACTAGGTAGCCCAGCTGAAATAGAAGAAGCAAAAAGAAAACTAGTGCATCTCACAGAGTCTACTATAGCTTTCCCTATCCTTTTTAGTTCTTGGCAAGACGGTTGGCAACAGCGTCAATGAACTCTTCAGTGAGAACGTAAGAGCTGCGGTCAGTCTTTCCACAAGACAAAGCCAAGTCCTTGGTCATGATTCCATCAATCTGAACAGTGTCCAAGACAGCGGATTCAAGGCGCTTGCCGAATTCAACAACCTCAGGGGTCTCGTCAAGAGTGCCACGTTGAATCAGTCCACGAGTCCAGGCAAAAATAGAGGCAATTGAGTTGGTAGAAGTCTCCTTTCCTTGCTGCCATTGTCGGTAGTGACGGGTGACGGTACCATGAGCGGCCTCGCTCTCGAAAGCATTGCCATCAGGGGTAATAAGGACGGATGTCATGAGTCCGAGAGATCCGAATCCTTGAGCAACAATGTCAGATTGAACATCACCATCGTAGTTCTTCATGGCGATGATGTATCCACCCTTAGACTTTATCATTTGGGCCACCATATCGTCGATCAAACGATGCTCGTACCAGATGCCAGCGGCTTCAAAGTCTTTCTCGTAGTCGCTTTCGTAGATCTCCTGGAAGATATCTTTGAATCGTCCATCGTATTTCTTCAAGATAGTGTTCTTGGTAGACATGTATAAATTATACTTCTTGCTCAACGCTAGCTTGAACGAAGCGTGTGCGAAGCCCCTGATAGACTCATCAGTATTATAGATAGCCAAGGCAACACCTCCGCCGTTCTTGTAGTCAAAAACTTTGTGAACTTGAGGAGCGCTGCCATCACTGGGCTTGTACACTAATTCGACGGTACCCTCCTTAGGAACGACAATGTCAGTGGCCTTGTATTGGTCACCATGGGCATGACGACCGATAATGATGGGCTTCTCCCATCCAGGCACTAAACGAGGAATTCTGGGAATAACTATAGGTTCACGGAAGACAGTTCCTCCAAGAATGTTACGGATAGTTCCGTTAGGTGAGAGCCACATCTTCTTGAGGTTGAATTCCTTCACACGGGCTTCATCAGGAGTGATAGTGGCGCATTTGACACCAACCTTGTATTTAAGGATAGCCTCGGCAGCCTCAATGGTGACCTTGTCATCGGTCTGGTCGCGATATTCGATTCCAAGATCGTAATATTTGAGATCAATATCTAGATAAGGGAAAATGAGCTTATCTTTGATCATTTTCCAGATAATACGAGTCATCTCATCACCATCCATCTCGACGATGGGGTTTTTGACTTTAATTTTAGCATCGGTTGAGTCTAGAGACAGTTAGTAACAAGAACGTCAAATAAATATGACAAATTGGTTCGATAGGAGTGTCTTTCTTTTTTCCCTTTCTATTCCTTCCTTTAGCGAAACGTACATGAAGAAGACGATGTCAACTGAGACGAAACTAGATACAATCTGTTTCTAGCGGTTTCCATGATTGGCACAAAGACAAGATGAATACGAAGAGCCTGTATATATCAAGAGGAAAGATACTAACTAAATGAGCGAATGCAATCCCCACACTTGGTCAGATTAAAGTTTCGAAAACAGAGTTCATCCTCGGTTTAGTAGAAGGCCATGTACCGGAAACCGGGAAAATAGAACAAGGGGGCAAAATCCCAAAGGCTTTAGCGCGGTAGTCTCCCAAAGGAGAAGAGCCCAATCTCCCCTAACAACGAAGTATCCATAACGCAACCAGACGAAGGCAGTTTAGATAATATAGCGTAAATGTGGAGTGCGTAGAACCCCCACACCCTATATCTGGTAGGCGGTCCGCGAAAATCTAGCGACGAGGGTCGTAAGAGGTCAGCAAGTCATCGAAATAAACATTTTGGATTAGTTGAACCGAATGTGCATCAAAGCGCTAGAGTAGTGATGCCAGCCTGGGCCTCTAGAGGAAGAGATTTGGTCAGCCGGCCGCGGGGAATCAAAAGCTTTGGCGCGGAAAGGACGGTAAACGTGGGTTCAGTAGCTGGGGGAAATATTGCCTGAATAGCACAAGTCTGAGAATGTTACAATGTCAATCTGGTGTTTCGAACAACAATCGCAGTAAGAGCCAGCGCTTTGAGTCTATTGGCGAAGGGGGGTTGGTAAGAAGTTGACGCTATGTATGTGTCGAATCGCTGTCTGGGGATAAGAAAGAATCAGGAAAAGCGGCCATTGAAAATCATGATATCTGCATAAAGAAATGGTGATTTGAATGAAGATAAATTTGCCGAAAAGAAAAATAAACCAAGGGAATATAGAGAGTGAATACTTACAAGACATCTTGGAGTGTGAGCAATGAGAAAGTAGATTCCTAGTACAAAGTCTGGAAATGGTGCTCACTTCTCTCGTAATAAGGGAAGGCATAGTAAAAAAAGGTAATAAGAAAGTTTAAATACGTTAAGCTTTCCTCGTACTAGAAAGAATCTGCGAAGGAGCTGTTCAGAAGTGTTAGTAGGGCATTTGTGTGAACAATGGAATAGTGGAGTGAGATGCGATATTGCGTAACTGAGAAGAAATGGCAGAATGTGTGCAATAAGCCGTCCATGAGCATGTGGGCACCTAGTAGGGTGGACATAGCTGTTGACTCGACAAGGCTGGTCGAGAAAAGTTAGAGAAAAGTTTAAACTGGAGGAGTGGAAAGGGGAGGAGATTTCCGCGATCGATTTGACAGTGGTACCAAGTTTCAAGCGATCGGCAGGATCTGTCTCGCTAAAGATATGCGTATTGATTCGTGTAGCGGGATCGATGTGACGGTTTACTGACTTGAAAATGCATGTGGTAAGCCAGTGACGATGCTGCAATATAAAGAAAAATATTCCGCGTTTGTTCCGATTGCACAGTTGGATCACAGAATAGAGACCGAAACCGTGGGGGTTCCTGCCAACCCACAAACGCGATTCTGATAGCCGGGGGTCCTACAGCAGTGCTCGATTGGAAATTGCCAAAGCCTAGTCCAATCACAACGGCGATAATAAACATTAAGCTTTCAGAGGGTCACCCTATTAGGGGTGCTAATTAGGTTCAACATTGCCGATTTGTCTAACTCGTAGTACTTGTCCAAATTAGGGTGCCAGGGTAAGTAGCGGTAGTGTAGAGCCAGATAGGGAAGGCCGCCGTGAGTCCTGGTCCAAGCTGCGAAAGTAGAGTTGAATAACCGGGGGTGCCTAATCTTTTTAGCCGAGGAGACAGTCCAAGCCGATAGGCGAGCAGCTGGTGGGTAATGTGAGAGCAGGCATGCGAGAGCCGTATAGCAACGACAGAGCTGCAACCCTAGGAGCACACCCCCCCACCCACAGGAGCGGCCGAAGCGGCCTCGGTCGATTCATGTAGTAGGTCCTAAACATAAGGCTACCCATACTTGTAAACAATATATTCATAGCTGTTGTTTGTAACTTTTCGTAGCAATAGGGTCGAGGGCAAGAATCTGTTAGAACGGCGCGCGCGTCCTTGCATCCGGGCGACGTTTTTCTCCAGCAGCAAAATCGACGGAGTACAATCCAATTCAAATCAGAGTACATAGCGGGTCATCAGCTTCGCATTTAGATCATTTAATCGTTGTTTAATGTAAACAAAGAGTCAGAGTGAATTCAGGGTATCTCGTTCGTTTTTTTTTCTCGGTACTATTATCCTCGGTAAGTCCTGGTACTTTTTTTTGAGACCACGACCATTGCAGCTATAGGTCCGCTTCTATTGCACACACACTCACACATAGAGTCTATTCTGATCGCAATACGTTGAAATAACTACCAAAGGTATTAGATAATACTTACATTAGAGAGATTACAGTGGTATCGCAGGGAAAAAAAGGGGGGAGAGATGATCGTCCTTTTGAATAGTTTTATATAAAGCTAAATTGAGTTTATGACTCAGTATTGGTGCTCCATAGACCCGGCTAGCCAACAGCAGGCATATGCTGTCAACCGTAAAACTAACCGACCTCCGCTTCCTTTGATGAGAAAATAAGATAATAGAAAAGAGCTCGCATGGATCAGCAAATCACTTAGCAATGGTCGGAGTTGGCTATTCCGCGAATTCGCTTCTCTCGCCCGGTAACTGTCATTCAGTTAACACAGTACTGCGCGGCAACCTTTCATCTGCCGTTAGATTCGCGAATAGCATCGCCTTTGTATTCGTGCACATAGCTCATCTTTCTGATATTACCAAGCGATTTCCTCGAATTAGCCAGCGCGCGCTCCAGCCTCAAGATCTCCACCTGCGCTTCCATCTCTGCTTGCTTGAAATCGCGCGACGACAGCGCTGAGTAGTCCACATCGTCTCCTCCTTCGTTCCTTCCGGCAATTAGCTCCTCTACAAGCTTCACAAGCTCTCGGCACGCATGGTTGACGTCCTTAGAGCATGTCTCCAGTCCCTCTTGCGTCTTGGATACGGTGTTCATACGCACTCGTGACGCAGCTACCAGCTGGGCAGTAGCCGCAGTAACTGACCGACAGCTCACAATCATCTCTTCGTAGCTGTTAACGTCCGACAACACGCCGTCTGATATCTCAATCAAGTCATGCGTAGAAACTGCAGTAGCTCTTGCCGCTGATATCAGCCCTTGAGTCCATCTGTTGTGTTTTTTGTAATACTGCGTCTTGGAACTGGTGCCCCGTCCGGCAGCCACGATTTCATTTTGTGCAGCTGTAGCGACCTTGATCAATGCCGCGATGGCACTTGTCACCGCAATCGCTGCTGCAAGTATACTCTCGTGTACCTTAAGTTGCTTCGCATTCAGATTCAAGTTCTTGGGCTTCGCCTTCAGGCTCTCCAGCTTCTTAGCGCCCTCTTCAATTGCACGAACTGCTTTCGCAAGCTCGTCGTCGACTAACTGTCCAATATCTCCCGCAGAACTTATATCTGCGCCTCCAGGAGAAAGGCGAGTAATCTCTTCAGACACACGTTGAAGTTTCTCTTGCACTGCAACCATAAGGTTCAGCACCTTGTCTACTTTCTTGTTCTCGTTCAACCCTTCAAGTTTGTCAGAGGTCAATCCCAGAAAGAAGTTTTGACTGGTCTCCGCAGAATCAATCGACAGGTCAAGAACATTCGTCTCCTTGTCATCCACAAGTCTTGTGAGACCCTTGCAGTTATCCAGAAGAGACGTGATACCTTGACAGAACTCATTCTGAGCTGTAATAAGAGGTGCTTGGTCTCCATACGGGCCTTCCGCGATGAAATTATTAAATGCTGAAGCAAATTCTAGCGCAGCACCGCTCGTATATTCAACAATTGATAGAGTATAAGCAGGCGATGTGCTCTGGTTGCCCGCCTGCATAGGAGAATCTAAGTTTATAACAGCGTCCTTGATTCGTGCGGCTCCAGTCCTTAGCAGCATATCGAGCACATTGTAGAGCCTTTCGATATTAGCATTCAGCACCATATCTATCTGAGCATTCATTCCAGCTTCGCCATCATCTTGAGCCAGCTTCAGCTTTTGCAGCTCTTTCAGTGCTTCATCCATTCCAACTTTATAAATTTCAAGTTCTTCGTCTTTATCACGCAGCTTTTGCTCGGTGTCTGGATCAAAACTGTTCAATTTAGCGGTTAAGTCGTCGATTGCACGCTGCTTCGTGCGAAGTGCATCTTCCAGTTCCGTAAGCTCACGATTATGGCGAGAAAGAAGGGAAGACAATTCAGAGCCCTTCGAACGATCAGCATCAGCCAGCTTTTCTTTCAAGTCTCGAATTTCTCTTTCGAGCTTCTCGGTTCGGTCAGACTCGCCATTCTTAATGCGTTCCAGCTCATTGCGAGCGCGGTCGCGTTCTCTGATCAAGTCGGCGAGTTCGATATTTTTCGCCTTCATGTCTCTTTCAATTTTCTCCCTTCTCTCAATGGCCTCTTGTGCTGATGCAGACTTCAATTGCAACTGTTTGTGTTTTTGCATAAGCTCTAAGTGTTCCTGTCTCAATTGAGAGTACAATTTGGCTAGAGACTCGTATTTCTTGCGCCAGTTATCGACCTGACCCTGAAGAGATTGGATTAGATCGTTCTTAGCAGTAATTTGCTGATTTCCAGAGGCAGTGACTCTCTCTAGTTCAGCCTCAAGAGTCTTAACCCTAGAATCATATTGCTCTAGCATGAGCTGGTTGCTGTCCTGAGCACCTTTCATTTCAAGCAAAGCACGTTCGAGTTCGGCTACTTGGCCCTGTGCTTGACGAGCAAGTTGTTCCTGCATCAATTGTTCAGTAGCCAAGCGCTGTTGCTCCATTTGCATTCTGGCGCGTTCTTCGTATTCGCGCTGTTGTTGTGCTTCCATTTGCTGTTGTCTGAGGCGTTCTGCCTCTTGTTGTTGAAGCATGCGAAGGTTTTCTTCCTCAAGCCGCTGCTGTTCCGACCAGAAATCGGCCATTGGGGTGGCGTCCATACTTTGTACTCCAGAAGCATCAGGGGTTAGTTCAGATACGTCTGGGGCGTTCTCGTGCTCGGCGGGGCGCATAGGCAAAGGTGGAGCATCTGCGTCTTCCTGGTAGAGGTTTGGCGGATCAATAGGTAATTTGGGGACAGTAATAAGTGAAGTCAGAGAGCGCAGGTTAGAACAGTCATAATAAAAATCGCGAAGCCTTTGGTGTTGTATGTTATAGCGATCAATCAGAGGCACTAGTGCGTCTTCGGACTGGATAGTAGAGTTTAGTGCTCGCAACATGCTAGTGACGAACTTGTAGATGCCGTAACTTTCTGTAACAAGAGGTACAAGTGCGGCTATTCTGCACTCATTGGAAGAGTTCCGGCGAAACATGGCAAATATAAGGCTCTGAAACTTGTCAATTTCGTCCTGAAGGTTCATAAGATCAGACACAGTTTCATAGCCTTCGTTGGGGTCTGAAATAGTCTTAAGAGACACATATTCAGCATACTCGAATGTTCCGTTAAATTCCGGATGCTGCTTGTGAAAAGCGATTTTCTGCATGAGAAACTGGACGTAGGCTTTGATGAGGTGACTGTACCCTTTTGTATTCGCCTGGTGGGTTCGTGCACAGCCATCGATCCAAGAGACGTTGTTGATAGTCTCCTTTATAGCCGAAGGATGGCCTTCCTGCATGACTTTGTGGATAGTTATGAGGGCCTTAAAGGTTTGAATTTCGTCGCTCAGTATGGGTAAAACCTTCAATGAAGTCCAGAACGCTTTAGCGGAATGGTGGTCCCAGGTGTACACAATGCATGCTCTAACATGTTTTCTTTTAGGCGAGGTTTCTTCCGGTGATGTCGCCTTTTTCACGTTTACCGCTAAAACGGTCTCGTGACGGCCCTTGGTCGTAGACATAGCTTGTGACAGTGGGTACGGGAAGAAAAAGGAAAGAGTCCCCCTTTTCTACCAGGGCACAGTAAAATTAGCCCTTTAATTTTCTCTCAACAAAATCTCAACAAATCAATTGTGAAAAAGCGCAATTTTGACCGTCTTTTTTCGGCCAATGCTGCGTCTACACTTACGTTTGTAGGGTGGACAAGCCTGGTAGGTTCGAAAGTGTGGGATTACGCAGTCTTTTAACTTTTTGGTGGTGCATGGGTCCCCACGGATTTTGTACCCGCGGCTTTATCGGCTTTACCAGCATCTTCATAGTGCCCATATTGCATTCCCATTCTCCACAAAGTACGCGCTTGCAGGAATCTCATCTGCTCTCTCTATGCAGCGGGTTCATCCCCACATCTCCCTTTACAGTCTGCTGTCATTACACAAGGCCTTATCAGATCAGCTGCTAGCCGCTTCCCAATCACGTGCCGCTTTATCTGCTGCGCCCTATATCGAGCAGTTCACATCGCGGTCCTTCCGTTAGTGGACCTAGCCACTGCCTGTAGCTACTGAAACTTTTTTCTATCTCCTTTTAGCTCCTCCGCTTTGTTGGTATACTTGTTTTTATAGCACTTTCTTCGCGCTTCTTGCCGTCCTTGCGCCCTGCCTCAACTGTATCTCATCTCTTTTTTGTGGCACGTGACTTGTTGTCATGGCAATACTTTCTCCTCCTTTTTCTCTAAGATTTATCAAGGTGGCATTGTTTTCCCTTCACCTATTAGCTTGTTTTCAGACTTCAAAGGCGTTCAAACTTCAACCCCTTTTTGATTTCGAGCCTCGTTATTTTAACAACTGTTACATTTTTATAAATTCCTTTTATTGGTTTTTGTTAGAGCGTCTCTGCCTCTATTCCACTCTCGCGACTAATCTTTCCCTGCTAAAGCTAGTCAATCAGTTTATCCGTCCTCTTCTTACAACTAGAAGAGATATATACTTGAGAGAGAAAGAAGAAAAATCATCCTTCAATCTCGAATTTTATTTGTATCGCTTGCTTCTTGGTTAGTTCTTCTGCAAATCAAACAGCACTCGCTCTAGCTTCGCCTTCCCGCTTAAACAACCTATCTAGCAACTTTCGCCTCCTCTAGCATATGTCTGGTACTGTGGGCGACCTCAAGTTTTATGGAGAGGATCCATTCGCCGAAAACGATAATAATGACATTGGTCATTACATCCACATAAGAATTCAACAGAGAAATGGTCGTAAAACGCTCACTACTGTCCAGGGCATCCCTAAGGAGTTGGACCTCAAGAAGCTTCTCCGTGCCTTGAAAAAGGAATTCGCTTGCAATGGCACTTTGGTCGATAACTTAGAAATGGGTCAAGTTATTCAACTTCAGGGCGATCAGCGTATGAATGCTCTTAAATTCTTAACCACTGAGTGTGGTGTCGACAAGAAAGCTGTTAAAATCCATGGCTTCTAAAGCAGAAAGAGGCAAAGTATTAGATCAGCTTTTTTAGACCTGCTTTGCATCAACATGAGTATTTTTCTCCCTTTAACTATGATTTTTATATCCCCAAGTTTTTGGATATTTGGACTTTCTTTAAAGGGTTGGACGCTACTCGTTGTTGACTCCGAGTGGAAAAAGTGTTTTATCTGTGCTGAGATTTCTGTGAACTGATCCAGCACATATTACTGCTTTCAACTTTGATTGCTTGTCTCTCCCTTATTTTGTCTTTGATTCCGTCGGTAAGCTTTTCAGCAACTGGTTCTCACTTCTCCTTTTTAATTTCTCTCTAATCGCTACCTACTCTCAAACAAATGGTTCGGTTCTTAATGGTACAGAACTTATAGATTTCTTGAACTAGTTTTTCTTTTGATTCGTTCTTAGATCTATTGCCCTTTCTATTCCTTTTTTGCCTACTCTTCTCTTGAAAGTAGTGCTAGCATGCTAATATACGCAATATTTTAAGAATTATGTTACATCGTAGTTATTCCATCCTATGTCCGAAGCTATATCGTTATTCTCCAACAGGTTTTCTGGTAATTTTTCCTGGCATTGCGGGTATGCTTAATTTGCGCTCTATCTGTGCTGGTTCACTCTCCATAGTCACATTTTCTTTGAGTGATATGGTATCTTCATTGTATGTCTTTATTCGATCATCTGTCGAGGTTCCGTCAGGTTCAGGCACCTCGTTATCGCACTGTTCTAGGTCATTTTCAACTAATTTTTCAAATGAGATTGCCGTATCGGAATCTTCAAGCAGTAATTTTTCATTCTGATCAATTGTTTCATGCACCGCAGTATCAACGCTACAGAGCATTTCCTGTAATTCTTTCTCCGGCTCTACTGTCTCCAGTTCTACACCAGAAACACCGCTCTTTTCATCATCTTTGAGAGGCTCTTTCTCCAATCCAATCAAATTGGAGTCGCTAGTTGGTAGCGTTTCTAATTCATTTTCTGCTGTAGTAGGTTCTTTCTCTATCTCCTTAGCAATATCCACGTTCTCTGTATTCTCAACTTTCTCCGTGTCCTCTGCGGTATTCGATGTTTCAGTTTCTCCATATTTTTCGGCAGAAACAGGTTTACGCGCGACCTGATAACTCTTTGAGGCTTTTTCAATCGGTATGGGGGAGGAACTCAGGCCACCTGAAGAATAAACAATACCATCATTTGACGAACTGCTAAGGAGCCCCGGCATTCGCATAACGGGGGCTCTTGAGTATCCTTGGGCAGCAAAGTTGCTTCCGTTCATAGGATCAATTGAGTCATTCCTAGCGGAGTGTGCCGATGCGGCATCCATCAAAGAGGGACCTTCGTTAAGATCTTCTAACGGCTGAGAAAGTGGAGTTCCATCAGGAGCAAATCCTTGGATATTCTTATGGTTGACAAGTTCATCATTACCATATATATTTGCTCTTGCTCTCTCAATGTATTCTTGCCGTTTCTTTTGCTCGGAAGTGACATTCCTGAGGTTAAGGTATTTTGAACCCCATTTCATGACATTTCCAGCTATTGCTTCAGCTCTAGTAGACAGCTTTCGGTCATCAGTGGTGAAGTTTCCGGATATTCCTATATCGCTTTTATATGATTCGGGATCAAAACTTTGTCTGATGTCAGGGCCAAATGTATCTGTATTATCCGAGAAGGGTGAGCCTTTCCTTGGCGAAGTACTGCTTGATTCGATTCCCGTTTCACCGTCATACTTGTCTGGACTTCCAGAAAATGATGCAACAGGAGAGCTTTCAAGCGAATTTGTTCCGATATCTTTATAAATATCTTGCGCTTCCATGTGTTTCATTTGACCCTCTTGAACAAAAACGCGTGAGTTGTTAATTCCAATTGTAGCAGAGCTAGTTGAAGACATAGATGTGCGCCTCCTCAATGAATTGGATGATGATCCAGACCATAACTGTTGAGCGCTAGTAGAAGCAGATACTGCTGCAGAGTCATCAAAGTTGCTGTTAGATACAAGGTTGGACATGCTTGGATCTCTCGACTCAAAATTCTTCAGATTGTCATCTTCGAGAACTGACGGCTGTCTTTTGAGCTCCATATTATCCAGTTCCTTCTCATCTGAGCAATATGGTTTTTCGGTGTCTTCTGTATACATATATTGCTTCCATATTCCACCTCTGAATAAGTCTCCAGACGTGTCGAAGAACGAGATATCATCCATGTAAGGTATAACCAGACTCTCTTTGATACTGTTCATTATTCTAGACTTGATCACGCTATTGACAACATTATAACTAACCTTTCGACTACTGACGACAGGTTCAATCTGTAAATCGACTTCTGGCATAGTCTTGAAAGCGTACCAAAGCCTATTACTAGGAGGCGGTTTGATGTGTATTTCGAGAGTTCCAACAATGCGGCACACTCTGACTGCCAGGACAAGTGAGACATCCTTTGATTTAAGTCCTGCAAACGGGATAGAAGCTGTGGTTGATACCTTAAGCGAGAACTCGCCCGAGTATACTATTTTTACTTCCAATTTGAGCATGCCCTCTGGAGAAAACTCGATCAGATTGGGATCCAAGAATCGGGGAATTGTTATTCCTGGGTTAACATGAATTAGAGATATATTTCCGAGGTATGAGGGGCGTTTCAAGTTCCTTAGTTTCTTTTCTATGCGGTTTCTGAAGAAGTTCTCAGCATGCGTTGTTTGGTTTAATGAAAGGAACAGCCTTCCCAGGAAAGCATTAAACCATCGTAATTCAATATCAGATTCTGTTGATGTCAATGCGTGAATGACAGAAACAAAGTCTTGCTTTGCAGGCTTTATGGGTTCTGCGACAAGTTGGGGGTCGATTGGCTCGAGAGCAGGGTTCGACTTAGAGAGGCCAGCTGTAGCATTTATTAAGGTGAAGTAGAGGTCTTCTTTCAGGTAGCATGAGTTTGAGAACAGGAAGAATGCGTCTGTGGGTTCCGGAATATCTTTGACGCCAGTATCCATTAGCTTTTTTATTTTGAGGGCTTCTGTGTGTTTTAACAGACATAGTGCATGTCGCTTAATGAACAAGGTGCCGTCCGTGCAATTAGGTGGCCACGTTATTACGACGTATTTGTTGAGAACGATTACGTGTTTGACATCATTTGCCAGCTCGTCCTTATAGAGGAACAGGTTTCCATGCCTGAGCACAAGATAGAACTCGTTCCTATTGGTACGCTTTTGCGGCTTCTTCTTGGAGTCGGGGGCAGAGATAGGATTCGAAGAGGAGTTGAAGCCTTTGAGATGTTTGTATATTGTAGAGTAGGCGGATTCTGGTGTGACTATTGGTTTTTCTTGTTGCGATTCGTATGGAAACAATATAAACTGACGAGTGACCACGAAGAAACCTTTAGCCGCAGAGCCTTGAGAAGGTTGTGGAGGCAATAGCTGTGCGGATTTGGCATCTTCTAGTTCTTGCTGCGAGAGATCTAGATCGCAGTCGCTTGTTTCTAGGTCATCCTGACTTTCTTTAACTTTCGGAGACAATAAATACAACGCTGCGATCAACAGCGGTATGAATGTTACTCCTCCTATTAAGTACGATATAAGCACAGTCTGGATTCCCATGGCGGCGTAGGCAATTGGTCAATGAGAGATACAGGCAATTGGTCAATAAGAGATATACGGACAATCAAGTTATCACGTCTTAAGGGATGTCAATTGGGCAGACCAGCTGGTAGCGTTAATAACCAACAATTCTAGTGGCAATTAGTCTTTTATTTATCCGTTTAAGAGTTAGTTTGGTGAACGCCAAGGGGTGCAGCAACATAACATAGCGCTATACACGCTTTAGAAATATACATTGCTCCTCTCTCTATGTTACCCTGCCTTTTCCTCCACAATTATGGACCCACGTGTGTGCGCTGTATATCATAGCGATCTGCATGATACTGGCGCTATAGTGTTCAGTGTTATCTGTGGTAGACAGGTTTATATTAACATTTATATATAATATTCTTGACTTTATATTTCATATTCTTAGATTTACTATGCTGTGAGATATAGTTAAGAAGATCTGGTGCTTCGTACGTGGACGTTTCCGCTTTTACTCCTATAGTTTTTCGAGTGCTGTATATCTAACTGAATAAGAACTTCTGAGCAGGTAAAGAAAACTTACATGCCTAATTTAATTATTAATTGCTCTCTTATCAATTACACAGCGTTGGTTTCTTATTCTTGAATGAAAGAACCCGCCTGCCTGTTACATTATGACTATAACATTTCCACGAGGCCGCAACAGCTTGGTTAACTGCATTTTTTGCGCTCATAAGCTGTTACAACAATGCACATTCTGATCTTCCGGGCTATATTACACATAAATTATGTTTTATAGTTGGGTAGCTATTTTGAATTGCGGTTTTCTATCCTCGTGTTGATGCAAACATATGGCTTTCTGAGCCATCCAGCTTGGATAATCGATCGGGCCACTTTCTCTGGTCGAATTAAGGTTTTCTTGAAGAGCGTTTGTTTCCGATACCAATACTAGCGATTGCCATCCACTGTGATATACAATTAATGATTTAAGCTCTCTGAAATGTGCGGGAACCTATTTACTTAGTTTCAATGTGTTTCTAAGCGTAATTTCATTCACTTAACAAGTAATACGGCCCATTTCTCAACCCGCTCTGCCGCTATGTCATCTAAACTGGGACTTCTCAATTAGGAAATTAGATTTGCTTCAGTTCCACAGCGCAATGAACTGCAGCTAAAGGCATCCGCAATATTCCATCGATATCGTTCATATGTGCGTAACTAGTATTGATGTCCGTATATGTTTCATTGGCTTTGCAAGAAAATTTGATGGCCCCCGATCGATCTGAACGTTGTAATGTTATGGAATGTTCTCGAATCTCCTAGGTGGTACGATAACCTTATTACGAATAAGGTTATTTTCGGATGCCGCACTACTATATATATTCTACTCTACATGCTCATATCACCTTCATTTTTTTAAAACATTTTCATTTTATTTTACAATGGACTTACAATTAACTGATCGTGCAACGAAGTTGATATCGGATGCAGCTCAAATAGCTACCGATCACTCTCATGCAACAATCATGCCTATACATCTGCTTGCTGCCCTTGCTGATGCTTCAGGCGATGAAACTCCTTTCCTTAAGCTCATAGTCGAAAAGGCCAAGTATGAATGGCCTCCTGTTGAAAGGGCAGTAAACAAACATCTAGTCAGGCTTCCCATGCAGAATCCAGCTCCTGCCGAAGTCACCCCTTCTCCGCAACTGGCTCAGGTTCTTCAGTCGGCTAAGAAGGTCAAATCGAAACAGAAAGACTCCTACATTGGACAAGACCACCTGCTACTGGCCCTGTTGGACGACCCGTCTATCAAGGCCTTGTTCCAGGAAGTCAGTATTGCTATTTCATCTCTTGAAGCTGCTGTTGATGCTCTTCGCGGGAACCGTCGAATCGATTCGCGGTCTGCAGACACCGGCGACGAGAATGAGTTCCTCGGAAAATACGCAATTGACTTGACTGAGCGTGCTCGCGAAGGTAAACTTGATCCCGTTATTGGCCGTGAAGAAGAAATTCGTCGATGCATTCGTGTTCTTGCTCGCCGTACTAAATCAAACCCCGTATTGATTGGTGATCCTGGTGTCGGTAAGACCTCGATTGTCGAAGGCGTCGCTCAAAGAATAGTTGACAACGATGTTCCGACAGTCCTTCAAGGATGTAAGCTCCTTTCACTTGACCTTGGTGCACTCAAAGCTGGTGCTAAGTATCAAGGTGAGTTTGAAGAGCGTATTAAGGGCGTGCTCAAAGAAATTGAAGAATCAAAAGATATGATCATATTATTTATTGATGAGATCCATATGCTTATGGGCGACGGTAAGACCGATGCTGCGAATCTGCTGAAACCTATGCTTGCTCGAGGAGAGCTCCATTGTATTGGTGCTACTACGAATGAGGAGTATAGGAAGCACGTCGAAAAAGATGCTGCTTTCGAGCGTCGTTTCCAGAAGGTAGATGTACGCGAACCCACTGTTGACGAAACAGTTGCTATTCTTCGCGGTCTGCAACCTAAGTATGAGCTTCATCATGGTATTCGCATTCTCGACAGCGCTCTTGTTTCAGCTGCTCAATTGGCAGGACGTTATCTCACTTATCGCAAGCTTCCTGACTCGGCTGTTGATCTCATAGATGAAGCTGCTGCTGGTGTTGCCGTTGCCAGGGACTCTCGCCCTGAGAAGCTAGACACTTTGGAACGTCAGCTTAACCTTGTACAGGTCGAGCTTAAAGCATTGGAACGCGATAAAGGCACTGATCCGACCACGACAAAGCGCATTGAAGAAGCAAAACGGCATGAAGCTGAAATAGAGGATCAGCTACGTCCTCTGCGCGAACAGTTTGAACAAGAGAGAGCTGGCCTTGAAGAGGTTAATCGTCTCAAACGCAGACTGGCCGAGCTAGAGAATAAAGCTGTTGAAGCTGATCGTATGCGCGATACAGCAACTGCTGCTGACCTGAGATACTTTGCTATTCCTGAGATTAAGAGAAAGATTAAAGAGAAAGAAGAGGCTAAACAAGAGGAAGATAAGTCTATGCTCCATGATATCGTTGGCCCTGAACAGATTTCTGAGACTGTCGCGCGTTTGACGGGCATCCCAGTGCAGAAATTGACGCAAGCTGAAAATCAAAAATTGATAAATATGGAGCGGGAACTTTCTCGACAAGTTGTTGGACAGCAAGATGCTGTGAAGGCTGTATCTAACGCGATTCGTCTTAACAGAGCAGGATTGGCAAACCCTAATGCGCCGGCATCATTCATGTTCTTGGGCCTTTCTGGTTCGGGTAAGACAGAATTGGCTAAGAAACTTGCTGGTTTCTTGTTTTCTGATGAACGGGCCATGATCCGTATAGACTGTTCAGAGTTGTCGGACAAGTGGTCTTCCAGTAAATTACTGGGTGCCGCACCTGGTTATGTTGGATACGAGGAAGGTGGATTACTCACAGAAGCTTTACTTCGCAGACCGTACTCAGTTGTTCTGTTTGACGAGGTGGAAAAAGCTGATCCTTCCGTTTTGACTGTTCTGTTGCAGCTTCTGGATGATGGTATAATTCATGCTTCCTCAGGCAAACTTGTGAACGCGAAGAACTGTATTGTCATTATGACTTCCAACTTGGGTGCAGAATATATTCAGCAGTCTACGGGATCACATATTGATGAGTATACTCGTGGACTTGTCATGAACGCTGTACGAGCACACTTCAAGCCAGAGTTCCTGAACCGTATTTCGTCTATGGTGGTATTCAACAGGCTGTCACGCAAGAACATCAGACACATTGTTGACATTAGGCTGAAAGAAGTGCAGGATAGACTCAAATCGGCAAACAAGAATATTGAATTGGATGTGGACGACAAGGCTAAGGATTATCTCTGCGATCACGGCTACTCTAAGGATATGGGTGCGCGTCCATTGAATCGTCTCATTCAGAATGAGGTGCTGAACAAGCTGGCTGTTCTTATGTTGCGTGGACTTATTCGTGACCACGAGACTGCGCATATAACTGCACGCGAGGATGGTTCCGGTTTGATTGTCCTGCCTAATCATGATCCGCAAGACGGTGACGTGCTAATGGACGATCTGGACGATGAAGATTACGACTTGTCTGCAGATGAGGATCTTGATTAGATATGCAATAATTAGACGGTTTTATTGCATTTTACCAGAAATTTTGTATAATAATATTACTATTAACTTAAGTTAGTTTGCGGCTGTAATAGTGTAGGTTAGTTTCAAGGTAGTGAGTGTACTTGTAACCGGAGTTAATGATCCTTATTAGACTCTATATTACTTCATTTTAGAGGTAGCTATACTTGACATAATGCCTATGTCAAGTATGGCTACCGAAACATTGCATCAAATGAGCCCTATCAAACCATGCCTGATCTTGCAGCTTGGTGGGATCTATGGGACGAGCACAGAAGCGTTGCAGCTTCTCAATTGCTTCTTCTTCTCTCAACCCTGATGATATGCCATATTCGATGGCAGAATATATTCGCTTGCGGCGGCGGAACGTGCGAGTAAGAGAAGAACGTGCTCCACCTCTCCATAAGGTTTTGTATTTGCTCTCCATTTCACGAAGTGGTGGCTTACCGGCTATGCCATGAGCATATTCCCACCATATGTCTCGTATCGATTCCGGTTTTACAAATGCTCTTCCTTTCATAAATTCGATCAACTCTTTGTCTTTCCTTGTCAAAGTAACTGCTCCTGTAGGTCCATTATCTTCAAGATTTATTACTGTAGGTAGATTGCTAACAGGTTGCGTCAATTCCGCACTACTTGGCAAGATATATTGATCAGCGTTAGAGCAAGCGGAAGTTGTTCGGCTCATTAGCGCGCTGGCAGAACCCGGAGATGACTCAAGGTGCATCGAAGGTGTATTTCTCTGCTGTAGTGATGCAAGGATCAAATTTTGAAACTGTAAGGCACGTTCTTTATCTTCCTCTCTTTCCTTCGCCCTGGCTGCTCTTTCCTCCGCCTTGGCTGCTCTTTCCTCCTCCCTGGCTGCTCTTTCCTCGCGCTGCTCTTGTAAAAACTCCTGCAAAATACTAGACAATTGATCGTTGCGAATTTGATTGCTAGATGAACAAGATCCTTGCGCCGTTTCCGAAGACTCTTCTTCCGGCATAACAGCTCCACTAGCGATAAATATCTCTTGCTCCTTCCTGAACTCAGCATATTCCTCTGTAAGGAATGCACTCGACTTAAATGACGGCAATTCAGTTAATTCTGGAGCGCACTTCTCCAGAAATATTCTATCTTGCAGCACACATTTAGCGAGATAAATAAACAGTTCCACAGTAGTCTTGATCTTGGCAACGTGTGAATCCAAAAGCGCCGTGTTAGTGAGAGAAAGATCATACCTCCGATATTCTTCTTTAACCCTTTCCTTTAGAGTGTTATTCTCAATAAGCGTATGCCACTCTTCAATGAATGGGAATACCTTTAAGCACAACTCCAATGACGGTTGAACGCCATCGCGAACCATTACATACTTTTCGCTTCCCACAATTCCAGCTAACTTACATGGAGCTTCAGTATTGTCTCCAAACAAATAGTTGTTGTTCATGGTGTCGTTGGAAGTACCCCACTGACCATGATTTCTCACCAAACCATATGAAGCTCCATTTTGAATTGCTTCATTTGCAGCTAAACTTCTGCTCGAGTGCATAACTTTGTGAAATGTCATTGAAAGTTGTATCTTGGATTCTCTGAGAGGGTTGAAATGTGATGTAAAAGCCATAGGCTCGGTTAGCTTCTGATCCGTTCCATAGCGTCGGTACAGCTTACATTTGAAGAATTCCCGAGGGTCCGCAAATGGAATTGGCTTGTCACAGACGACATAGAACCGTTCAATCATGTAGTATCCCAAAAAAGCGATCGGACAGCGTCGAGGATCCAGGTGACGTAACGCCAGCATGTCTTCAGTCGTGCCAAATTTGTTTGTCTTCGAAGCAGTCGCAGTCACCTTAATTGCGTCACAGCGGCGATTGCTGACAACCCCTCTCCATACGCTTAAGCTAGCTATATTCATCTTTCGCACCGAGTCTCCACGGTACATTCCTGAATGAGCTGTCAACACCATAGACGCTATCGAAACATAATATGCTTTGAGTCCATGCTGCATACACAGCCATTTAACAATTGCAATAAGCTCTTTCTCTACATACGCCTTTCGAGAAGTAGCATCCTGGAGTTCGTAGTCGTTTTCCATTTCTTCGGCGGCCAGTTTTCTGAAATGCCTTCGGAGTTTCTTAAGCTCTACAGCCTGGATTGATTCTTCATGCTCACTCAAAACCGGCCACTGCCTCCCTGCGCTTTCAATTTTATTTTTCTCAAAAAGAGCGTGCTCTTTTAATGCCGCAATGATTCCATCTATTGTTTTAGGAGCAGGCCGTTTCCCATTTGGACTAACTTCTGGGTGATTCAGCCTATACTCCACATAGCTGCGTATATGGATCATGGTAGGGTAATAACGCGTTAGCACATCTTCGTTTGCAAAAACCTCATTGCACCATTTACGATAATGTTTAACGTGATGTTCGTATGTCTTGCTGGTGTTCACAGCCTGACACCTGAGCGAGAAAGTTGCACTAATATTAGCTTGCAATTGTAATCTGCGAGCCGGCTGAGCCCTAGATTCTTCTGTAGAAATATCAAAAGTGTGCGGAGTATCGACAGGCTCTAACCCCTCATCCGCATTTTCTTGGTCGGATGATGTAGATAATGATGTTGAAAAAGACATTTCTTCGACAGGAACTCTTCTTCGTGCATAGATTGATCTGACCCTACGCTGATCAGTGGTTCTGGAATTCGACGACATAATAAATGTAATTTCTAAATATTTGAGACAGAATCATGCAATATTAGCACTATATACACCTTATGGATGTTTCACTCTATGGCAATACAAGACTTTGTAGGTCTTTGAACGCGTCCGACTTCACGTTGAATGAACTTTGGAAATGAACTTTGAACGTAATATAAAGTTTCATGAACCCTGACCCTGGTACAATTTGCCAGACGGCGAAGGAAGTTGATCAGGAAAAATGCTTAGAAAGTTGTTAAAAAAGCTGCGGAATAAGCGAACACTACGCTCAGAGTAAATTAACCCTTATATAAACAAGGTAAGCTGTTGAACTAACTTGCTCCTAGTCAAAAGTGGGGTATATCGAATTGTAACTGAACCGGAAGTCTATTTCGCGCTTTTTGCTGTTTGCAAAAACCTAAAATCGGGCCTATTTTACCATGAAAATGGCAAAAAAGTTCTAAAAATGGTTTAAAGTCCAGGACATACGTCCTCAAGGGCGCACCATGTGTCCTGTGTTCCATTTTAAACTTAACCTAGTCTGCCTGTAATACTAGTTCGTAGACAGCGGACGGCGTCGGGATGCGGGCAGTTATTCAACGAGTGAAACGCGCTTCTGTCACTGTAGACTCGAACAAAGTATCGGAGTAAGTAACTTTGTGGTGCAGTCTCAGGGACGCTGTGACTAACAGTGATAGAATAGGAAAGGGCTTGCTGGTACTCGTGGGGGTGTCTAGCGAGGATACAGAGGCACAAGCTGAGAAGCTCGCCGATAAGATTGTAAAGGTCCGGTTATGGCCGGACGGCGATTCGCAGTGGAAGAAAAGCGTTACTGATATAAATGGCGAAGTTCTATGCGGTAGGTAAATTAAATAAGATATAGGATATTTGACTAACCGCAGTCGCAGTCTCACAGTTCACGCTGTATGGAACCATCAAGAAGGGCACTAAGCCTGACTTTCATGCTGCAGCTAAAGGTAAGTACACTAGTTCATGGACTGACACTATTTAAGTTTCGTTCTAACAGGTAGGCGCTGAAGCACAGGCATTGTATAGCAAGGTGAAGGAACTGATCGGTAAGAAGATGAACAAGCAGCCTGGTGATGGAGTATTCGGTGCCATGATGGACGTCGAACTGCTGAATGACGGGCCAGTGACTATACTGTATGACACTGAGAAATCATAGATTGTGCATTCTAAAGCGTCTTGTTGAAAATTTGGACTAATATATATAAATATTTGTATATATATATTTACTGGTCAGAAACTCTATTTCTGGTTTTCCAACCTTAATAGATTCGAATAATTCTGCAGACAACGGGAATTTTTTTCACTAGAATGCATGTGTATGTGTATCTTGCAATATGATTGTATGTGTTTGTTGTTTTTGAGCGGCTTTAGAGCTGCAATTATGTGTGGATGGCTGTAATGATGTAGTAATTACGCTGGTAGAGTATGTTTACCTGCAACGTCTTTTCCGGTTTGGATAACTGGATCTAACCCTTTGGTCAACCGCATGTGTTTTACGTCGACATATATGCCATTGGAACTTTCGTTTTGCTGAATATGCAAGCAATCTGAAGCTTGAATCACTGTCATATGGTATACTGGCGTTTTGTAGCGCTGTATGCAGTTGAAATTGGTTTGAATAAGGTTTACGATACGAACGGTTGAGCAAAAGTGGAACCACCATTGGATACAGGACAATTAAGTATAGGCTTTATATACTTGGATGACGGGCGCTCTACAACTTAACTTCTGTCAAACACTCGAGACAATTAATAGAGTAATAAGTTAAACATGATCTCTTTTTTGGAAACTCTCGCTTTACCTGCAACTTATAACTATCTGATCTACGGAACATTGCTTGGAACCCAATTGTTCGACAGCTTCATTGTAGGACCGTTGGCATTCAAGAAACTCACAAAGGAGAATTTCTCCACGCTACAGAGCAACTTGTTCCCCTATTATTTTGGTATTCAAGCTGTGGCGCCTATCGGAATCGCTTTAACCACTCCCTTCAAATTGTCTTCTGCCGTCGCCTCTTGTGTCAGTCTTACACTGGTGAGCGTGCTCGGACTGTCTAATGAGTTCCTCATCTACCCCATCACCAACAAGCTAGTGGCAGAAAGACAGTTTTTGAGTGAAAGTCTGAACTCTGATCCTAACTCTCAGGAACTTATTGCTAAGTACGAGAAAGCCGACAAGACATTCAAGCGAATTCACGGACTATCCATGCTTATGAACCTTGTATCTATCATTGCCACTATAGTGTATGGGCTTGACTTCATCAGGCGGTTCTGAACCTATTATTTTTCCTGCCGCTTGACTCGGGCGCATCGTCTATTTGTAAATTCATTTCTGTATCTTCTGCTCAGCCGTTTAGATTGTCTAATCTGTAGTGTCCTGACCTAGTTCAGATTAGAGTTTCGCGCAACGTTTACTTTCACGCGCTATTCGCCGTAAGCTGCCGCTCTGATCCATGGTCACAGATTTTCTTTGGTGTCTATTGAGATTATTCTGCCACCTCTTTGGCTGTATTTGATGCTCTAATTGTGACCTTATCACCTCTGGGATCAAGCTGCGACAGCCACAGCTGCTTCACTGCAGATGACTCGCGCTTTCTTGTGCAGGCGGATGTCTCCCAATTGGGAGGACAATCCTTCTAGATATTTCTAAGCTAGAGGTATATATATCTGCCACTAACCCTCCCCCGGAGGTCCATTACGTAGTATATCACTCTAGACTTTCTTTTTTACGTGTAAAAAATGTCGAACACAGCTAATCCACGTGTCTACTTTGACATATCGATCAACAATGAACCCAAGGGACGCATCTACATGGAACTATTCAAGGATTTGGTCCCGAAAACTGCTGAGAACTTCCGAGCGCTCTGTACAGGCGAGAAAGGCATAGGCAAGTCTGGAAAACCTTTGTATTACAAGGGCTCTACATTTCATCGAGTGATTAAGCGCTTCATGATCCAGGGTGGCGACTTTACGAACGGCGACGGAACTGGCGGTGAAAGCATCTACGGCGAGAAGTTTGCAGACGAGGCCTTTCCCTTAAAGCACGAGGAACCATTCTTGCTTTCTATGGCCAATGCCGGTCCTGACACGAATGGTTCTCAGTTTTTCATCACGACGGTCCCCACGCCGCATCTTGATGGTAAGCATGTTGTTTTCGGCAAAGTCATTGCCGGAAAGAGCATTGTACGTCTGATCGAACACATTAAGACCGTGGTTGGCGACAAGCCTGAAGTCCCTGTAGTCATCACCGACTGCGGAGAGGTTCCTGCCGACCAGGAGATCGAGGTCGGTACCAGTGACGGCGACAAGTATGAAGATTACCCGGAAGATGAGAGTTCATTAGACCCAGAGAACCAGGAACAAACCTACAAGGCTTCAGAGGAGATCAAGACCATCGCTACTGAGAAGTTCAAGAAAGGCGACCTGGACGGCGCCGAGGAGAAATACCTGAAAGTCGTCAGGTACATTGACGAGTTTATGCCGGATGTTTCTGATCCTTATGGACCTGAGTTTGAAAAGCTGCTTGCATTGACGCATCTGAACTTGGCTCTGATCTACATGAAGAAGAGCAAATGGAAGGATGTGGTGAAATCTTCGCAAAGCGCACTTGACACCAAGATTGAGCTCAGCGATATAGAAAAGGCGAAGGCTTACTATCGTCTCGGCTGTGGTCTCATTGGCATGAAATCGGACGACGAGGCAATTGAAGCTTTTGAGAAATCTCTCAAACTACGCGAAGACCCAGCAACATCGGCTAAGTTAAACGAAGCGCGCAGAATGAAAAAAGCGAGAGCTGAGAAGGAGCGCTCTGCTTATAAGAAATTCTTCTCTTAGGTGTGTTAGAGAAGGGCCAGCTACGAGGACTGAAACGCTATTGCTTTCTGTTTATTCTATTTTCTAATTTTTGATTTTCGCCTTATTTTGTCTTTTTACATAGAAGATAAACATGCGTTGGATCATTAACAATAATCTTTATAACAATCTTTAATCCCATTCATCGTCGCTGTCGGTCGATCTCCTTTGGTACACTATGTTTGATTGTTTGGGGGCATTTGCCGATAGTCTGTCCAATATTTGTACGAGTTCATTTTCTTCAATTTTTCGCGTAATTTGACCCGTCTGCGCCATCCTTATTATCATATCTTCGACGGCTCTAGCGCGATCTCCTTTCACCATCGCAATTCTCGCCAATCGCTCCCGGGCTCCGTTGGATAGAACCTGCGCGAGTATAGAGTGCCGGGCCTCATCTGCAGCTCCTTGATTCTTGTCTGGTTGTTCTTTGCTGCTATTTCCTCCACGTCCTTGCGAATGCTGCAGCTCTGCCAGCCGCGCCTTTCTAAGCGCTTCAAGCTCTGGATCCATGATGGTGGTTGAAGCAAGAAACCGTCAGTAGGTGACTATAATCTAACGCTATAACCTTAACCCTGAGCTGGCTAACACTGTATACATACAATCGCTGCACGTGTTGGTTGCTTTTATCGAATCTCTTGAAGTTATGTATAGTAGATAGTAACTGCAACGCATTTTTATTATACAGTGACCTGGGATATCGGTCTGGTGGCGGGGTGGTTGAAAGAGAGGGGGAGCAAGGCCATTCAAAAGTAGCTTGAAGGGTGAATTTCCCATTAGGAGGAACCCATACACAACATGTACTTGGACGTGTAGGCAAATACACCAAAAGGTAAGCAAATTGATATACAATGCCACTAGCGTTGTGGTTGCAACCCCCGCCCGAAGTAGCGGCTGTTCTGCAAGACAATATAGATAAGTTATCACAAGCTGCTAACTCGGATCAATTCTTTCCACATATAACAATTACTACTCAAGTCCCTTCTGATATTGATCGAGAAGCACTACAGGGGATCGCCGACAGGCTGTTAGGGAAAACGTCTGTATCATTTACTCAACTGGCATTTGGCACATACTTTTTCAAGAATGCGTTCATTCGAGTAGAAAGATCCGAAAGCTTGCTGGAACTGACCCATGTATGCAGGGAACTGTTCGATTCAGAGGTAGATCCTTGGATCCAGACCTATGATCCTCATGTGTCTTTAATATACTCCAATACCGATATACTTAATCACCCTGAACTAAAGGAAGCAGCAATGCAAGCTTACGCACACATAGTAGAAAGCTATAAAGGCTGGGTTGGTGGTTCTCTAGCACTTGTGGACTGTTTTGGGTCGCCTGTTGCAGAATGGACACCTCTATGGACTAGCAGCTCTGCAAAGAGCTAAACCTAAGCGCAAAATCATCGTTACTGCTTTATCGACTTAAAAGGCATACTTGAAATGGGTTTTCCATATTTACTTACAAGATATACGGCCTGCTTTGGTTTTCTAAAGCGACCATTTTCGGCCGCTTCTCGACACTCTTGGCTTCTGAGAGCGCTTGGGTCTCGTAGAGGAAGGCGAAAAGGACTGTGAAGAGGATGGTGGTGAAGGAGATATAGGAGACAACACAGATGAAGATGTTAGTGCTACACATAGCCCATCATTCATTACCCCGTGACGTGTTTTCAGCCGTGGGGTTTGGTCAGGACTGTCTTGACGTGGTACCATCCTTTGTATGTGTCCAGATTCCCATAATGAATTCACAGTTGGCTTCCGTGTACAATTATCACCACAAAGGTGGTCAGTGTTTATCTTGTCATAGGGGCCCTCTGGCTCTTGGAGCTCATCTAACGCTTCAGATGTATCAGGGACGCGAGTTTCTCTATCATACTGGCAGTGGCCCAATTGCGAATCGAATTGATGGGATAAGGCAACAGTAGTAAAATTAGGATATTCACTGTGAGAATAGTCCGGTTGAGCAATATGCGGCATATTCAACAGGAAAGGATTTTGAGGCACTGTCTGTACGGAGTACGATATACCATCAAACACGACTTCGTGATCTTTCGAATCACTATAACATTCAGAAAACAGAGATTCACCGGCATCCCATGACGAGCACAATGACAATGCCGGTATACCATATGGCACAATTGTGCTATACACATCGGTAGCCCGCTTAAACACGTCCGAGATCCTTCTCACAGTCCGTCTAAGCAGTATATCGCCGTTAGGAAGCAGAGATTCCTTATACACCGACTTATAATTGTCAGGTCTGTGGACCAAGTCTTCTATAGATAGACAACCCTTTAGACTGGCTGCATTAACGCAGTGCTCATCGTCTGGGTGCTGATTATCTCTAGATTGCTGCTTTTCTTCTTCTCTCTTTTCCATTTTCTGTGCAATTTTACGAAGAATTCGAAGACGGCTGCGATGAGCCCATTTTACTTCTTCCAAAGTATCAGCTAGCGGGTCATTAGCAGTCTCCAACGTCTGACGCGTCATCGATTTTATGTCTTCTAACAGAGAAGTAGCACAGGAGTCGCAAGTATACGGATGACAACCGTTAGGGTCAGATTTTGATCTGCACCGAATAAGAGGATCAAACCGAGGCGAACGTTGCGATACGTCTGATCTCAATTCAGAAGAAGCTGCAAATGATCTGCACCAGTCATTGCTATCCTTTGGACTAATTTGGTCATACGAGAAGTTCTTAAGAGACTTTGCTGTTACTTCCCACGGCTCATCTAGTACTGCGGAAACAGATCGAGCAACGCACTGCAATAGTACCTCGTCTGCAAGTGGAGCAGCATCAAATAGAGAGACTCTGTCAAGGTTTTTGCAGGAGGCCAGAATACGGTCCGCCATGCTCTGTACACACCAGTTATGCGCTATTTTATCAGTCGGAGAACCAAGTGACTGCTTCTGCTGTCCTAGAACGATTGCGCGTCTGAAAGAGCCAGAGAATAATGGGGTACTCAGATCAGCGAATGGTGGAGGTCGATAATAGTCATAGTAGCAACGTTTTGGAGCTGGAATCTGATTAGGCAATCCAAAAATTGTCCAATGCATCTGCTAAAAAGTAGAATGGAACAGACAGATGCCAAAAACCCCTAGTGAACAGCGTTAGCAGGGTGCATCCTCTCTCAGCACCATCTGTTGCTCTAAGCGGCCTTCTAGAGGGTCACCAAACGAAGGGGCACAAAGACACATAAGGGTCTTATCATTCGTGCATATATGGCGTCTCAAATTACAAGATAGCGAAAGGAAAGTAACCACATGACGGAACGAGGAACTCATATAGTTGCCACGCTAAAGCAATAAAGCTTGTGTGCTATGTGCCCTAAACGAAGACCATGATGGGGGTTAGCCCATTTAGACTGCGAGAGTCATTTTTGGGACCAATTAGCAGCGACGAGATAGAATTGAGCAGCAGAAGATCTGATAAAATTGTTATCCGGTATAAAAAACAAAAGGTCACAAACGAAAGAACACAAAATCACCTGGACTATACTATAGGCCGTCCATTGTGCTCATCTATGCTGCTCGATGGGGAGAGTGGGGTGTGCTCTCTCAACGGGATTAAATACACCCAATCCTGCGCCTCTTTCGACCGTTGCTAACCCCCACACCTTATATCACGAAGACAGCACTTGTTTCCTTTCAGAGCACCTGCTAACTAAACGCAACTGCGGGTAATCAACGCCACTACTTTGTTATTCACAATGTCATTCTTTAAGAAGAAAAACAATGTAAGTAGAAATCATTCTTTTCAGTGTAGCGAACACTGCTAACCCCTACTTTAAAAGAACCCCTCAGCAAGCAGCGCGGTCAAAGATACCCCCGCGACTCCAACAACGCCTACAAAGCTCAGTAATTTTCAGAAATCATTACCGCCGGTTCCTGATCCGCTCGTTCCTTGTGAATTTGGACCCTCGGACAAATATTTTGGTATAGAGAATTTCGGTAATACCTGCTACTGCAACTCGGTCCTGCAATGTCTTTACTACACGAAACCATTCCGAGAAGCTATACTCAGCTACCCTAATGTCCCCAACAGAACTGTGAAGCTGTCTATGCCCGGAAACAAGCGTCATCTGTTCACTACGATCGACCCGAATGTCCCACTTTCAGCACAAATCGGCGCTGAATCAGCATCGGCGCCAAGCTCGTCCAACTCCAAGTCGTCCGACTCTTCTAGAAAATCCTCAGATAACTTCCCGTCTCTACTTCGCCGCGGTTCAAGCACAATAACGAACACAAGCGAATCAAACTCTTCTGCCAAAGACGCTATAAACGGTAAGCGGGCCGTTGGAATATGTGGCTACCACAGCAATCTTCCGGATCTGTCGCAGCAACTACTCAAAAAGGGTATGGTCGTAGGAGCCGGCCCAATACCTGTTGCAGCAATAGTGCCACCTACAACTCACATTTACCCAGACGATACGGGCGCTATGCAGATCCTAACCGTAGAGCAGCGTAAAAGAGTTGCAATACTTAGAGGTCCTATACTGAACGTTGATCACGGCTTGAGCGAAGAATACAACATGAAAGAGTCTCTATTCACCTGTCTCAAAGATATATTCGAATGCATGGCTGAGTCATACTCTAGAATAGGTGTTGTCACACCTTCTAGATTAATAGAAGTCCTGAAAAAAGAAAACGAGCTATTTCGGTCTTCAATGCACCAGGATGCCCACGAATTCTTCAACCTACTGTTGAACGGAGTCATAGATGCCGTCGAAACATATAGCCGAAATAATAGCTCCAACACAAACACACAATGGGTCCACGAAATCTTCCAAGGTGTGCTCACATCCGAAACGAGATGTCTAACATGTGAAAACGTCTCTAGCAGAGACGAGGAGTTTCTCGACTTATCTATTGATTTAGATAAGAACACATCAGTAACATCGTGCCTGAGACAATTTTCTGCTTCTGAAATGTTATGCGAGAGAAATAAGTTTCATTGCGACTGCTGTGGAGGGCTACAAGAGGCGGAAAAGCGGATGAAAATCAAAAGGCTGCCCAAAGTATTAGCCTTACATCTAAAACGGTTCAAGTATTCTGAAGAATACCAAAGGAACGTGAAACTGTTCCACAGAATCCAGTTCCCGTATAATCTGCGGCTCACGAACACCACAGACGACGCAGAACGGGCAGAAAGACTATATGAACTGTACGCAGCCATCATACATATAGGAGGCGGACCCTATCATGGTCATTATGTTGCAGTCATCAAAACCGAGAAGAATGGATGGTTCTTGTTCGATGACGAAATGGTAGAGAAAGTCAGTGATGACTATGTCACTAATTTCTTCGGCGACATGCCAGGGTTAGCATCAGCCTATGTTCTGTTCTATCAAGAGGTATCAGAAGATGAGTTTTATGCGAGCAGGCTCGAACCACTTGACTTAAATCCTGTTACACCCCTTTCGCCGTCTACAATGCATCGTGTTACCTCTAATTCAACTACATCAGGACTGCATATGGCTCGAACAGTTAGCGACCCTCAGATCGATGCTTCCTCTCTATCAAACGGCATAGATGAGAACATCCACCAGAATGGTAATCTGTCACCCAAGAGCAGTGTTACCTCTAAGCCCAAGAATGGTGGTATTTTGAGTGCAGTATCTCGTGTGCCTGAAGAGCCGCATGCAAAGCAAACGCAGCCGGCACCTTTGACAGAGAACGGCGATCAACCGTCAGCCAGCAAACCGAAGAAAAGTCGCGGACTTGGCCTATTTAAAAAGAAGTCGTCTGCATCATGAATCGAACAGCAATTACAGCAGTAACGTCAAACGACTGCACTCACCTGTATAAATTGGAAAGACAAATTAGAGACACGCAAGCCGAAACTGTCAATCATCTCTATGCTTTACACGACGCATATACTGTGCGATCCGCTACGAGATGTACATCAATTCCGTGCGATTAGACGCTCTAATGTCACATAAAGTTTTTGCCCATCTGTTCGACAGCCGCAAATGGAGTCATGTTTCGTTTGAGGTTTTGTTTGCAGGGGTCCGAAACCGTCAGCGCAGCTTTAATAACGCACAGAAGAGGATGCGAACGAAGCATGGTCCCACGAGCATGAAACAGCTTTCAGCATAAGTGCTCTCTCTGCGAGTCATTGTGACGATGATCTAGCGCTCGTTTACAATTGCTTTATATGGAGATTTTACAAAGCCGCACGAAGATATACTGCCGTGTAACACTGGCAGGACGGGAGGATCTTTTTAGATCAGGAAAGGTGAACCCTTACCCACAATCCCTATAACCCCACAATCTCTCGTATTTTTGACGTTTACTCAGCGCGAATGGTGCACCCGCTATTCACTAGAATCCTTAGCAAAAGACTATTCTCAGGTCTCATACGAAGACTAAGATCCATTCATCTGCGAGAACCGGCGTGCGATCGAGAACTGACTCATACCCGATTTTTCTTTTTGAAATTAATTGCGTTGGGTGGCCGGAGTTCACGTGCCCTGGCGAACAGATGATCAGAAGGTCATTCACAGCCGTACAAGTGTTTTCAGGAAAGTTAAATATCAATTGGGACGCGATTGGACGTCGCACAGCACGTTAGTTCTCTTCGCCTATTTAATTACCCTCTTAAAAGTAAAAGGATCCGTCTTATTACACTGCACTTTGTTATGCCCGATGGATCCGGCCGCCTGGTGGAATGGTAAGGAAAAAACCCGCAAAAAGTCTTGGCATTGGCCCATTGCAGGGGTCTTATCTACATGGTCTAATCCTGTTCTACTCTTACAGAATTAGACGTGACTTATTCAGATTGTCAATGGGAAGCCACCTGTGTCTCCTGCTAGAATGCATCGTATTTCGTAGATCTGCATTTTCTCCACACTGCAATTATGTGTCTATACTGGTGCATCACATGAGAACAGTGGAGCTTCTATTAGGTGGGATTATTACTTTTTTTGGTTAAACTCCCAAGAATCTCACGGTACATTAGTGTTATCCTCATGTGAATTCGTTGGGTCAAGGGTAAGAATTATACTCCCAACCTTATTTGATCTTCGCTTCAGCATAAAACCTGCATCAATTTGACTTTACCATACTCTTTCCTTAATACCAGTATATCTTGTGAAAGAGCCGATGTATTTGTCCATCCATTTCAAAACGGTGCCACGAAAACCCAAATCGCACTTTTGTCCTTGTTGCAGTAACCGGTCACTCCCTTTCGCACAAGGGAGGCTTGGGGGCGGACAAGATAAGGGCTACTTTAATTGGCCCAATTAAAAATAAGGTTTTATCTCTCTACTTAAATGGCATTTCCCACCAAATAAGGTTCAGTCGCTTCAATATAGTTCATGATATACGAGTAAAGCAGATACGGTTTAAATGTAATGCCCAACGAACAGTAACTCACACGCCCCAAAAGCACGCATGGCACGCATTTGCAATATAAGACATACCTGCAACAATACATTATCCGTAAATCCTGCAAAATTTTTCTCAGTCTCCTTTGCAGCACCAACCATTCAGGAGCCGCTTGGCAGTCACGTGTGTTTAAGTTTCGAGATAACAGTTATTAGGTTATGGGTTAGGGTAATGATTGGAACTGATGGGGTATAAATAGTTGAAACACTTGCGGACAGCCAAAGGGATCTATCTTTATATGACTGCGTAGACTTGTATATACAGGTAGCTAGTTTGATTTTTCCTTGTTACTAGAGCCATAAATCTGTGTTCACTTTAAGCAGGTTAGTAGTGATACTCCTTTTGCTTAATTAGTGCTCTATTTTTCAGCCATTGCACGTGCGATTCGATACCAACAGGTTTACATAGTTGTTTTCTTCTAGCCACTTGATCTATCGATCTTTCCGTTGTGTGGAAAAATTCATCTGTTTTATATTTTTTTTTTGTTTTTACTATATAGACTCTCATATCCTTGAGGAAATCAGCCTAGCCTAATTGAGATGGGGGATGACGCAACTACCTCTGTAAAATTCCATGGGAGTAAGCACCCTGAACGCCCTGCTGCTGAAACAAACGGCACATCAGACAGTGCTTCTACCTATTCCAACTCAACCACTACTCGAAAGTTTAGTCAGTTCTCTTCAGCTGAGCCAGAAGCTCCTCAGGCCCCAGGCCCTAACGATTACTATTGCTGGTCGGTAGATGATCTCGTTAAAGAATTTAAAACTGACGTCGTGAATGGCTTATCAGTTGCCGAAGCTAAGGAGCGGTTAAATATACATGGTCAGAATCAATTAGATGCGGGCGGTGGCTCATCGGCATGGCAAATATTGCTGGCTCAAGTGGTCAATGCTATGACACTTGTCTTGCTGATTGCCATGGCTATATCTTTTGGTATCCGTGATTGGATTTCAGGTGGTGTCATCGCTGCCGTTATTTTCATTAATGTAGTAGTTGGATTCTATCAGGAGTTCAATGCTGAGAAGATCATGGATTCATTGAAGTCGCTCTCTTCTCCAACCGCCCACGTTATTCGCAATGGTGATGCTATCGTCGTTCCTTCAATGGAACTCGTTCCTGGCGATATCTGCCAGGTAAAGGTAGGTGACACAGTGCCTGCTGATATTCGAATTGTTGAATCAATGAACTTCGAAGCTGATGAAGCTTTACTTACAGGTGAATCTCTTCCTGTAGCCAAGCAAGGCGATCTCGTATTCGACAAGGTTATTCCTGTTGGAGATCGAACAAACATGGCTTTCTCCTCCTCTATCGTCACAAAGGGCCGTGCTACTGGAATTGTAGTAGGTACTGGTATGAAGACCGAGATAGGTAAGATTGCCGAAAGCTTGAGTGGTAAGAGACAGCGCATGCGTCCTGTCATGCCAGACGAATCTGGTAGGATCCGCAAACGCGATCGCTCAAAAGCCTTCTGCTTTTCAGTGGGTGACGAGATCGGCAGATTCTTAGGATTAAATGTTGGTACACCTCTTCACCGAAAGCTCTCCAAACTTGCTATCTACTTATTTTTTGTTGCCGTTGTTTTTGCAATTGTGGTAATGGCAGCTAACAAATTTCATGTCACATCTGCTGTTGCCATTTATGCCATTGCTACTGCTTTGTCGATGATCCCTGCTTCATTGGTTGTCGTGCTTACCATTACCATGGCTGTAGGCACTAAGGCAATGGTTAGACGTAATGTCATTGTTCGAAAGTTAGATTCATTAGAAGCACTTGGCGCGGTAAATGATATCTGCTCGGATAAGACTGGTACCCTTACACAAGGAAAGATGGTTCTACGTCGTATGTGGATCCCTGGACACGGAACTTACCAGATCTCTGATGCCACTGAACCTTACAATCCTACGATAGGTTCTACTGCATTTGCACCGAAAGATCCCCATGATATTGCCAAGGAAGCTCGCGACAATGATGGAAAAGTCGATTATGACGAAATGCCGACTGAGAAGCATCCTCGATTTGTCAGCTTCCTTAATTCTGCATCGTTAGCTAATATCGCTGTAATTCGCCAGGACAAAGAAACATCAGAATGGAAAGCCAATGGTGATCCGACTGAAATCGCAATTCAAGTTGGGGCACATAGAATGGAATGGGGTCGTTCTCGTTGGACCGAAGGCGACGATGCTCGCTACACTCTTTTATCCGAGTTTCCTTTCGACTCTTCCATCAAGCGCATGTCTACGATATACAAAGACAACCAGTACGCAAGTTCACCCCAAGATGGTTTGGGCTTTGGAGAATATCGAATTTTCTCTAAAGGAGCTGTCGAGCGCGTTCTTGAATGCTGTAGTCATTGGTATGGCTGCGAGTACGGACAAGATGATATGTCCCGTCATCCTTTAACCGAAGAAGAGCATAAGATTATTTTGGCTCAAATGGAAGCTATGGCTTCGGAAGGTCTTCGCGTTCTTTCATTTGCGGAAGGTAACTGGAACTATACCGGAACTGAGAACTGGAATGAGATTCCTCGAGACAAGGTTGAATGTAATTTAACTTTCTTGGGTCTGGTCGGAATATATGATCCTCCACGTCTGGAAAGTGCTGGTGCTGTGGCCAAGTGCCATCATGCTGGAATCAACGTCCACATGCTTACTGGTGATCATCCTGGCACTGCCAAGGCTATTGCTAAAGAAGTAGGCATTGTTCCTAAAGACATTCACAACTACTCTCGCGAGGTTGTTAATGCGATGGTAATGACTGCACCTCAGTTCGATGCTTTGAGTGATGATGAAATTGATGATCTCCCTGTACTGCCCCTTGTTATTGCTAGATGTGCTCCTCAGACCAAAGTTCGTATGATCGAGGCTCTTCATCGTCGCAAGATGTTTGCTGCAATGACTGGTGACGGTGTCAATGACTCTCCTTCACTAAAGAAAGCCGATGTTGGAATTGCCATGGGTATGGCCGGATCTGATGTGGCCAAAAGTGCCTCAGATATTGTGTTAACAGATGACAACTTTGCTTCTATTCTTAATGCAATTGAAGAAGGAAGACGCATGTCAGATAATATTCAGAAGTTTGTATTACACTTGCTTGGTGGCAATGTTGCACAAGCACTTTATTTGCTATGCGGACTTGCTTTCCAAGACAATGATGGTTTGTCAGTTTTCCCGTTGTCTCCAGTTGAGGTTTTGTGGGTTATCATGATTACTTCTTCATTCCCCGCCATGGGACTTGGAGCAGAGCCAGCAACACCCGATGTGATGGACAAGCCACCGAAGGATGCTCGAGTTGGTGTGTTTACATGGGAAGTGATCGTTGATATGTTTTCGTTTGGAATAATTATTGGAGGAATTTGTTTGGTCTCATTTGTGATTCTTATTTACGGGTTTGGAGATGGAAATTTAGGAATCAACTGCAACCAAGAATACTCTGATGCCTGCAAGTTAGTTTTTCAAGCCAGATCTGCTACATTCGTTGAATTAACAGGATGTATGCTCCTCTTGGCATGGGAAGTTATACACCCTCGTCGATCATTTTTCCGCATGAACCCCAATACTACCACTCCATGGAAGCAACCATTTTTTGACGTTTGGAGAAACCAATTCCTGTTCTGGTCTATCATTCTGGGCTTCTGCTCCTTATTTGTTACCATTTACGTGCCTGTGATCAATACTATTGTATTTATGCACTCACCTATCGGATGGCAATGGGCAGTATCGATTATTGGACTGATTGTATTTGTTATCCTGGCAGAAGCATACAAGGCTGCGAAGCGGTTTGTTTTCCGACATTACATCAAGGACGAGCTGGCGCATGACCCCACTGATGATCTTGAACAAGGCGCTATTACGCCATTTTCGCAATACATGTCAATTGCCAAATCATTTGACAAGAATACTGTGCCAGCAGCTAAGGATGTACCATCTGGGCCACTAGTTGGAGAAAAAATGGTATAATTATGGCATTATTATATAAATTTAAACCAAGATAAAAGAACCGATCAGCTTATCTAGCCTAGAGCCAATTCGTAAATTATTAGTATGGTATTTATCCCTACTAGAGGAACTGCGCGGGAGGGAAAGTTAGCAAGCTAAGCAAAAAAGGCGCGGTGCGTGTGCCCTGGTATGTATGTATATCTGAGCAAGTACTTACTTCTTAAAACAGTCCGCAGACTTTTTATGACTTCCATTAATCTGTGCATTACGTTATCATTATTTGCCGAGAATTGGTCAGAAGGATGGCTTATCCAGCCGACTACATATAGTTAGTAAGGGGTGAAAGGCTGATGGCAGTGTGGGTTTGACTTACTTCTTGCTAAGAATCGATCTTCAGATAGGATAACCACGGCGTTAGCCAATAATGTCAGGACTAAAAAATACACGTTAGTTTAAAGTAGGTAAAATTATGAACTGCAAAAATGTACTGTACATTTTATTAGCTGTATTAGACCGAAGGCCAGCATCATGTCGAAATCTAAGTGTAAGTGATAATGTTAAGCGTAAGTAAAGAGATAGGCGGATTGAACCTTACTTCGACCAAGTCACTGCCATATACAATGATTGTAGAATTAATAGTTACATTGCTGATTCAGTTTTATTCCTCTCTGGCTCCTTTTACAAAAGTCGAAGAATCTTTTAATATTCAAGCAATTCATGATATTTTGTATTACGGTAAAAATGTATCTCGGTATGATCACATATCGTTCCCCGGTGCAGTACCACGATCTTTTTTGGGCTCTTTGATCATCGCGTTGTTTTTAAAGCCCTTGAAATATATGGGAGTATCTGGATTGGACCTACAGGCTGCTGCGCGAGCATGTCTAGGTGCTTTCAATGCAATCGGCATGATCTATTTCTATAACACTGTGAAGACTGTCTTTAACACATCCACTTCCAACTGGTACATTCTATTGCAATTATCACAGTTTCACATTATTTTCTACGCCTCACGAACCCTTCCTAACTTCATGGCGTTCCCTTTTGTTTGGGCTTCCCTAGCGTTGCTCCTGAGAAACAAGTACAAAAGAGCCATCTCTCTGCTTGTCTTCGCTGGTGTAACACTGAGAGCAGAGCTGCTGGTCCTCGCAGGCACAATAACGCTGGCAACAACGTTTGACAATTACAATAAACTGAAGTCACTCATAAAGACCGCCGCTATATCCGCCATATGTGCCACCTTCGTCACAGTAGCAATCGACTCCTACTTCTGGCGTCAGCCCTTTATATTTCCCGAGCTCTATTCATTCTTATTCAATATAGTTGCGCAAAAGAGCAATGAATGGGGAGTCCAACCGTTTGGCGCATACTTCCAGCTGTACCTGCCGCTTCTCCTGGGCAATCCTGCTACTCTGGCTCTTGCAGTTTTCTCAGTGACTCGCAACAGCAGACTCAATCGCCTCACATATGCTGCTGTTGCGTACACCACCCTTTATTCGTTTATCGGACACAAAGAATGGAGGTTTATAGTCTACATCGTCCCTATTATAACCCTTGCGGCGGCCGATGGAGTACAAAATGTACCTCTGGTCATCCCTCGTGGTTCGGGACAGCGTGTTTTTAAGCCGGTGCTAACTGCAGTGACGGGTCTGGCATTCATGACCTCACTATTCAAGGCATATGCTTCTTCATACAACTATCCTGGGGGCTACGCTTTGGAAGCCGTTAATCAGATGGCTCTTGTCGACATGCCTGTCGCAGTTTACATGGACGTGTTCACGTGCATGACTGGCGCCACCGAATTTGGACAAAGTAACGAGCCGATTTGGACTTACTATAAAACCGAAAAGGAGGAAGACTTTCGTGAAGAATGGAATAAAGGTTTATATGACTTCGCTTTAGTCTCAGCCGGCTCAGAGCCGTACGCTCTTATACTTAATTCGACCGATTCATGGGTACTGCGCCACATAGTAATAGCTATGCACGGAGTCTCAGTTGGTCCTCTTAAAGACTTTGCGCAACAGATACTAACTGAAAGATCTTTCGAAGGGTATGAAACGCTTATGGGCAGAACATTGTCACTTGGAGACTCAATTTATATATACGAGAGGGTGCATTCAGCGGGCGATATATCAGCATGGTACTGCCAACAGTGCCGCAGTAAAGACCCAGAAAAAATTGTGGCAGGAGATGCGGGAATTGCCAACTTCATGTAATATTTCTACTTGCTTCAGAATTATAGTGGTACCTTTTTATGCTGAACTCTCATTCTCTTTAGTGCCATTCTAGGCTGGTAACAAGCCAACCCTTCCCTTGGGAAACTTTATCAGCGAAGCTCGCACTTTCTTAGCCTTACTCACAAACACTGACCTGTCAATCAGAATTCACTCATGGATGTTAACAGATTGGCGGGTAATCAAGCCCAGCAAAAGAAACTCTTACCGCAAAGGCGGGGAAATAACATGTTTGGAAGAATTGCACCTTTTATGCGACCCAATTCCACTCGATATCCTATGAATACGCTCTCAACTACTTCGTCAGGAGTTAGTAGATGGTGTCTTCCTGGTAGGAGACGCCGCTTTTCTTTCCTCAACTGGCTCCAGGTTTTGTGGGTCTTCATTATTTATTATTACGAAAGATACATATGGAAGTCGGCTATATATAAATGCCGATGGAATTCATGGGAAAGATGGGATAAAAATTCAGATCCCACGCACGTTGCGTTAATCGCCGATCCTCAGATCGTCGACAAGAACACATATCCCGGTAGGAACCGTATACTAGAAACGCTTACAGAATTTTATGCAGATTTATACATGCGAAGAAATTTCAAATACTTGCAATCTCGACTTCAGCCTGATCGCACCATATTCCTGGGTGACTTGTTTGATGGAGGTCGCGAATGGGATTTAGAGCCATGGCTAGTCGAGTATAACCGTTTCAAATCTATATTCAAGGCCCCAAAGCAAGATTCACTTATTATGTCACTTCCTGGAAATCATGATATCGGATTTTCAGATACTATTCGTCCTGAAGCGCTAGCTCGTTTCAAAACGTATTTTGGTGAAACATCCCGAGAGATCATTATAGGAAATCATTCATTTGTTCTCCTAGATACCATATCAATGTCTAATACCAAAGATAATGAAATATATGGCCCAGTCCATGGATTTTTGGAAGATATAACAGCGCGGCTGGAAACATATCCTCGTATATTACTTACACATGTGCCCCTTTTTAGACCACAAGGAACCGGTTGCGGACCATTACGAGAGAGCTCCAAGCCTGTCTCTTACGGAAAGGGATATCAATACGAGAATCTTATTTCTGAAAAGTTATCTAGACACATTCTAGATGCTATTGAACCCGTATGGGTATTCTCTGGCGATGACCACGATTATTGCCATGTCACACATTGGCGGGAAGAGGCCACTGCAAGACGAGTTGATGAAATAAACGTCAAAAGCTTTTCCCTTGCAATGGGCATTAATTACCCAGCATTCCAAATGCTTTCGTTATATAATCCGCACGAGCCACTTACCAGAGGAATGTATCTGTCTCCAAACAAAGAAACAGACTACCATCAAAATTCAAAGATTCTGAACAATGGACAAGAAATTGATACCCCCACGTTTCAAACGCGTATCTGCTATCTACCTGGACAGTATGACGTTTTTATTATGTACGGAATTCTGGCTGCCTTGACGTTTATTGCAGTTGCTATATACACTAAACGCAACCTAAGGCGAACGGTACCGGGATCTATTCTGCCGACAAGCGCCAGAGATGGATACTCTCCTAAGAAGAAGAATAGCAGCGCTAACGTGGGATTCATGAGACAATTTATTAAGAACGGAACAGGTATTGTTCTCGTTGGCATTTTTACATACATTCTTCTGATATTTACAGTATGATTATGAGACTATTTATTGGTTTTTTTTTTTGCTGACAATACAATTTAAGAAACAGCGCCAGGGAAGTTTACCCAAAAAACGAACTTTTCTTGCTTTTCCGGTTTACTAGGTTCATCTGCCTTTTCTGCCATAACACTCAATGTGCAATCAATAAGATTCAAACCAGGAGTGAGTTTTATTTCATAAGTTGACTGAAGGAGATCTTCGGCAACGAAGTCATCTGAATTACCTGGCACAACTATAGGAGACAATCGTCGATAATTATGCGAAACAAATAAATTGAATGGCCGTGAGTATAAAGACCCACGTAAACTAGGTGTAAATACCATGTTCTGGAGATGTGTAGGAAGTGAAAGAATCTGAGTTTGCTCTGTATATTTGTCATTAGCCGAAAATTGAAGTCGGAACGAATTAGCAGTGAAAATTCGTCCATGTGCATTGAACAGTAGAGAGGGTGTTGAGGCTATAGTGACTTGCCTAACCAGAGCATCGGCAGCATTTTCCCCATCTGGTCTGAGTTTTGTATCAGGTAATTCCACGGAGGGAAACCTCACTGTCTTGTCCTCATCTTCTTTCGCGTCTTCTTCGTCACCATTCTCGCTATCTTCACCGGCAGTATCATCCGCATCGTCATAATCGTCCGCATTGTCAGATTCCTTACTTTCATCGGCGTCATCGTCTTCTTCACCATCCTCATCTTCTTCATTACTTGCTTCTTTCTCTGAATCATCCTCGGCTTCATCTTCGGCTTCGGCTGCGGCTGAGTCCTTTTTTGGATTCTTGAAGCGTATTATGGGTCCAGGCTTAGACGTTGCTTTGGGCTGCTTAACATTAAGCTTAAGTTTGACTGCAGGTTGCGGGGTGGCAGAAGGAGATGAAGACGAAGCCATGGCATCTTCAAGGAGTTTGCGAAACTTTGACTCCAATGTCATCGCATCCTTATAGACCTGGCTAGACTCTTCATTGAATATTTTGGCGTTCTCGAATATGAGCATTACGTCGTTCTCAAATTCGTCCCATGACGTGTACTTGCCAATTTTCTTCAATATAGAGTTGAAAGCCATCGGTGTCTTAACAATCTCATAATACTCAGGATAATCATTCTTATCCGGATTATCCATGAATAAGGCAGACAGGGTTCTTTTCTTGCGTGGCTCCGTAGCGTTAACCAGCTCATCTATGATACCCTTCATGACATTTGGTGTAGGAGGTGCACTATTTGAGCCGTGCAAAACGTTCTCAACAATGTTACTTATCTCTTCAGCAGCTCGATATAGCTCACTGCCAGGAGCATTATACGATTGAGCATTGCTGACAAGTTGTTTAAAGTCATCTTCTAGCTGCTCGAGCGATCCATTTTTAGTAGCATGCTTCCGTATTTCATGCAGCGAAATAGGATTTTCTATAATTTCATAGTAATCTGGTAGCGCTTTTTTACTGGGAAGAGCTTTAAACTCTTCGATAAAGCTCAGGCCATCAACTGTGGCAGCATCAATCTGCTCGACAATAGTGTCAAATGCCTTACCAGCATCAGTTACTGAATAAGTTTTCTTAGCTGGAGAACTAATTCGCACTTTTGCTCGCTTCGAGGTATCAGGATGCGAATTTCGACGTTTCGATCGAGCCATTGTATAATTACAGAACGAGTTACGAGTAAACAGTAGTTGTGTAGCTTGTCTAACCTTCCTTGGTCATTTGGTCAAAAAAATCCAGAGTGTCAGCAAAGTAACCATAGCAACCAGCGACATTGGATTTGCACAACGTATACACTTTCTAATTGCTATAATAGAACCTTTAAGTCGCGTATTTCATTTTTTACTTCACAGCTACAAGCACGCAGGCTCTATAGAGAAACGGATATACCACAGTGTGAATAATTCGATCTGCGAATACCAAAGAGTTTTTCGACACTTTATTGAGACAATACTTTGAAGAAGACTGTTCAGAATCCGACTGGACTGTTTGACCCTACCCCCTTTATCACTATACAAGCGCTTTGGTTTGCAATATCTGCTGCCAGCCTCTTCTGCTGCCGAAAATTATTCGTCTTTTAGTTACCCCAAAACATGTCATCGAATAGCCATCAACAGCCTCGAAGATTGACTGAGGCCGAAAGAAGCAAGGTTTTGGAATTCCAGGACATGATTCACTATTCACCGCGATATTCTGATGACACCTATGAATACCGACACGTAATATTGCCAAAGAACATGATGAAAGTAATACCAAGCGACTATTTTATACCAGAGTCTGGATGTTTGCGGATACTTTTAGAGGAAGAATGGAGAGGTCTTGGAATAACTCAAAGCCTTGGATGGGAGCACTATGAAATACATGCTCCAGAACCCCATATACTACTTTTCAAGAGGCTTAAAACGGAATAAATTTTCTTATCAGACGAAGTTTTTGACGAATGGGTCGATAGCACAAAACATTAAGGCTTATTTCTTGTATTCAGAAATAATGTCTTGCATCTTTTGTAGCTTGTTAATGGGTTACTCTTAATAAAGATCTCTTTTCCTACAGTTTTACTTACACCTTTCTTCGCAAACTAACATATCTCATTTCCAAACTTAGCATATATGTTATTGCGTTCCTAGTTACAACAGTTCCATAATCAGCTGCTGAATTGTAGCACGGCCTTTAGATGTTTCCCAGATATGATGAGGAGCGTCAACACTTGTAAAACTCACCAATGACCCACTATCAGCTAGCTCTTTCTGTCCTTTTAACCATTTTGCATCCTTGCTCGATCGTTGTTCCGAGGCAATAACAGACACAGGTATTGTCAAAGGAACCAGTTGTTTCGCGGCTCGAAGTTCTGGCATAGTAAGTAGCTTTGCGGCAGATTGTTCTTGAATGAGTGCCTTTTGAAATTTACCTGCCGTGGAACCTCGGCCATGATAAAACGACCTTCCGTATACTCTGTCTTGACGTGTTCTGCGACCAAATACCCAGCCAACGAGAGATCCTATACCGAGCTCTGCTAGTTCTGCATCCCAGAATAGTTTCAATCCTCTCACACTAGAACTGACTTCCCTCAAGAAGAGGTCAGGCGAAACACCGTCAACATAAAGTATTCCAGCCACTGAGTCAGGGCGTCTAGATGCAAAAATGTAGCTGTAAATAGATCCTATACCCGCAGTAGCGATAACCAATTGTTTATCTCCAAGCCCAGCTTGATTGAGAGCTTCAACTAAAGAGTCTGTTGCCCTTCCAGCACTAAAAGGGGAGGGCGCGCTCTCACTAAACGCATAGCCAGGTCTATCCCAGCTGCAATATCCTGGAATTGATCCGTCACTTATGAGTTCATCTGCCCAGCCGGAGAAACTCTCTGAAGAAACATGACTTGATTCTAGGAACAGAACAGGCTTCTTAGAACTATCAGATATGTTTCCTCTACACCAAATATGGACATTGAAGAGGCCATCTTCTACCGGAACAGTATCGCCTTCAGGCTTCAGTGAACCATCATAAAGACGGAGAATCAAAAGTAAAGAGCCAAGAACAATTGAAATTAGTAATAATAAACGTAACAAGAAAGAAATAACAACCAAGAACCACTCAGATAAAGGTCTCAGATGCTGAAGCTTGTGCCGCAAAGCATACATGCTATCAGGTTCGTTGGATTGCTGCACATGCGTACTACCTGAGATATCTTCAATAAGCTGAACAACCTGTTTCCGCTTCTCAAATCTGACCATGTGAGCAATGATAGATGTCCATGCAAGCACCACCACGGTTGCAACTGCAGTCAGAACCCCATACACGCCCTCTTCTCTTCTAAGCCTTCTGGAAGCCACAATAAGAATCAAATCAAAGGCAGCAACACACGCCATAGATACACATAAGTAGAGGTTTATAGTAGACGGAATTGAAAAAAATAAAAGTGAAAGGATCAAGGAGATCACACAGATTTCAGTGTATCCAATAGAGGTGAACCCTCCGCCAGGAGAATAAAGTCCTGGGAGCGTGACAAATACGTTAAGTATCTGAATAATCCACCACATAAAAGAGAGCACTATCAATACTATAGTGAGTCCGTGAAAGAACCTCACAAGAAAGGCATCATACGGATTCAATACCCGGTCTGGGGAAAGAGAAGCCAAGCCGCTGCCTTCGTTAGGCAATAATCGCGTGGATTCCGTTGGTTCTGGAGTGTCTTGATTGCTGTCGCTCATATCTTTCGTTTATAGGTAAAGAAGGAAAAAGAGCGCTTCGTAATCAAGGGCTTAGATATTATTCGCCTTGATAGTTATACGTCGACTGAGGCTCGATGTCATGATGTAATGGATACCTCTATAAGGTTTCGACCGCCTTGATCGACCAAACTCAAAATTCAACTGTTTTCTCTTTAAACTAGTATATGGTATGCACGGAACTGATATTTCATGCAACTGATATTTCGCTAAACGATGTCGTTAAACTAACCAGACATTCGCTATTCGGCGCGTCTTTTGTTTTCTGTTCCAGAGATTTGAGGATTTCTTCAGTGTACAGCTCCTTGAGATTGCCTAGGAGCGAAGCGCTTTCCACTAAGGAGAGCATTTCGTCATGCGATTTCATGCGAGTCATTATCTGACGAAGCGGGTCTTTCCCAGGAATCAAGCGTAGCACGCAGTATTTAGTGTTTGGCGGAGGGTTTTCATACGCGCGTGCAAGCTCTAGAAACGAGCGCACTTGGGTCATCCACGAAACAGGGGACGAATGAAAAACCGAGAGGTCATGAGAAGCAGAATGACCTATCATGGCACCGGTGGTCCCATATTGAGATATAACAGACATGGCTTCTGCTTTATCTTTTATAGAACCATTAGCAAAGCAGGCCACACCGTGCGCTGCACAGGCCTTAGCTACAGCTTCCAGATACACCTCTCTATTAGGTATAGCCGACGACGAAGGATCTTGTTTGACAAATCTTGAATGCAAAGTGAGACATGATATGCCAGTTTTGCAAAGCCTTTCAACCAGATCCACCGTTTCTTCCACGCTGGAAAACACGCGGATCTTGACAGAAATAGGAAGCTGAAGAGGACGGCCAACTTCCGTGACAAGCGATCGTAAAATCTCTTCTAGAAGATCCGGTGTTCTTAGAAGCGCTGCCCCCATTCCACCGTGGTATGAAAAATGTTTGGGACAGCCCGCATTTAGATCGATCTGCGCGACATCTGATGCGACTATTTTGGCCGCTTGCACTGCAAGATCTGGACTAGCTGTACCTATCTGAAAAATTAGCCGTTTCTTCTCAAAAGGACATGTCCGAAATACAATGCCAGCTTTAGGATGTACAAAGTCTATAGTTCCTAAACTGTCATTCTTTATTCGAACACAGTCGACAAGTTTGCGATCAATGATTTCTGGTCCCCATACCAAATCTGCTCCCAAGTGAAGTGCCAAAAGCCTGCTAGGGAACTCTCCAAACCTCACCATAGGCGCAAGGGCTACTTTATTACAGTATTCTATCATCTTAAACATCAAACCCGCTCCTAAAAACTTGTAGCGTGGTTCCGCCAAAAAAAAAAATGTTAAGTGTCGAGGTTCTTTGGGAGTATCGCTTGCGCAGGCTCGAACTCTATTAAATGTAACGGAAATTTCGCACAATGCAATCGCCGTAGAATGCTAGCTATTAAGGAAAACAATAGGTAGAGATTATAATTCTAAGTGCTATAAAGCGCCATTAAGTGTCAAAATTAGACAGGGTATCCGACAGGGTATCGAATCAGTTTTATAGTACTAAAACGGTTAAAATAGATGATACTATTCAGAGAGTGAAATCAATTACAAAGCTGAACCTGATCTCTCTCCACTTACCAAAGACCGCTAATAAGGAATCAGCTACAATACAATCTATATATATATATGTAAAATTGATGCAACTCAAAGAGTTATGTGACTATGATATGTAGTACTATTGACAGGGATGCCTGCAAAGGCAGAACCCCCGCTTACAATTGGGAGTTGATAATGCGGGGAAAAACCTTGTAAGTCGAGCTCTCTGGTCTATAATTACTAACCAATTTGACCAACACACTTTATATCCCGACACAGGTGTTTCAAAGGATATAGCAAGTTAACAAAAATGCAATTGAATCCTTGCTTTGAAATCGAGCTCACTGTTGCAGCGCCAATTCCTGCAGGTGCAAAGGGAGGAATTGGAACAGTATGTATTACGGTTTTAGATGGTAAGATTACTTCCTTAAACCCGGAGAAGTATCCGATAACCGGCGTAGTAAAGGGTGGCGCCGACTGGATCTCTGCAGATCAGGAGAATCATGTCAATTACTTGAATGTAAATTGTGTGGCTACCCTTCCATCTGGAGCCCCTTGTCATATTGAGTACAAAGGCGTTATGAACGTCAATGAGAAGCTGGCCCCCGTGTTTGCTGGTCAGGAAGTTGACGGAAAATATGGCGACTCGGATTACTATGTAGGAATTTTGGCACACACTCCTTCAACCGAATCAGAAGAAAACTGGGTCAATAAGACTATGTTCTTTGGCAGAGGTAAGCTTCAGAACTTAGGCGGAACACTGAAAGTGTTCTATGAAGTATACGCACCCTAAGTATATGGCGATTTCTGTTTTTGTTATTAAGTAGGATAATATTATTCTAGCTGTACCTCATTAAGCGCAGACTCAATCATCTCTGCAACATAGAGACATTCGCTATATGTATTGTACAATGGTGTAGGCGCCAGCCGTATGACATTCGGTTTTCTTTCATCCGCAATGATACCGTTGTTGTTTAAGTGTTTCATCACCTGCTGCATTGTAGTGGAATTCAGAGGATAGAAAAGCAATGACAACTGCGCACCTCTTGATTCAGGCGTAATAATCTCAAAACACGGGTAACCACCGTCCATTAGTTCTTTCGCTTTGTAGTGAGGAAGGTTTCGTAGTAAATCGTGCAGATACCCGGTGATTTTCTTGCTCTTCTGAACTATGGCGCTCATTCCGCCTACAGCCTTGAAAATCTCTAGACTAGCTCTAACGCACACCATATTTAATACACTCGGGTTAGACATACGGAATCCTTCTGCTCCAGGTATGGGATCAAACATCTCGAGCATATCAAACCTGGTCCGTGAGTTGTTCCCCCACCAGCCAGCTTGCCTAGGCCGGGAAAAGTGCTTAGAATGAATAAATAGACCAGCAATCCCACCTGGTCCAGAGTTAAGGTACTTGTAAGTACACCAGACAGCGAAATCAACGCACCAGTCGTGCAATTTGAGCTCCACATTTCCTGCGGCGTGTGCAAGGTCCCAGCCAACTATGATGTTTCGCTCATGCGCAAAAGCTGTGATAGTTTCAATATCAAATAGTTGCCCCGTATAAAATTGAATTCCGCTAAAGCATACAAGCGCAAGTTCGTTTTTCTTACTGTCAATGGCTTCAAGGATCTGCTTTGTGGTCAAGTTGTAAGTTCCTGGCTCCGGGCTAACCTTTATCGTATGAATTGCGGGGTCCAACCCATGTAATTCGCACTGAGACATGAACGCGTAATTGTCCGAAGGAAAAGCTTTATCCTCGTACATTATTTTAGTTCGCCCAGTAGTAGCATCGGGTTTGTAGAAAGTGGATAGCGCAGCATGCAAATTGCCGGTAAGAGTGTTCATCACAGCTACTTCGTCGTCGTTCGCTCCTACGATCTTCGCCATTTCGGGCCCAACAGGTCTATCAATAGATACCCAAGGTTCTCTGACATGCACAAAATGTGCATTTACGCCATACGAAGCCCAGGCATCGAGTTCTACTTCCACGGCAGACCTGGTACTCTTTGGCATTAAACCAAGACTGTTACCACAGAAATAGACACATTCCTTATTTGGACCGCCCCACAACGATTTTGTTGCATTAACGCTTTGATTTAAAGGTATGTTAAATTTGTCTCTACATACAATGGTATCTATTGAATCCAATTCTTTAGCGTAAGAAGGGTCATTCATTGTCTGTAAAAAAATGTCGTGGTAAATCGTAGGAGAGAGATATAATAACGCGTATGGAGAGAATTGGCTTTAATGTAGTGCGCCGCCTCCCAACTATATATAAATAGATCCAATGCTCACTAGACCAGGTGCCATTCTTGCGATTGAACAAGCAGAATATCCATTATAGCCATGTATTTGATTGTAGGTGACTTTCGAAGTAGATTAGTAGCGCTTAAATGAGAATATATCCCCAGGTCATCACTGGCAAGCAATTCTTCGGTTATGATTCTCACTGGATCAAGAACCATGTCGATATCAATTTTAGCTCCTTGCGATTCAGCTATCCAGGCCACATCAGCCAAAAGCATAGCAATTCCTTCAATATAATCTACATTATTACCGACTTCTGTATTGTCTGAAGCGAGCCATAATAATCTTTGTCCACCATCTGGGCCTCGAACGCCGCACGGCATGCTCTTGGAGGGTAACGTGATCTCATAAGGTAACTTGACACCTAGGTAATAAGACAAGAACTGAATCAATGACGATAGACGCTCTAAACCTGCGTTCGCTGTATCTTTGTCAACTCTTGCAAATTCTCTAAACGAGATTTCCTTTATTAAGTGTCCCGGCGAAATCGGTGTACTAAAATAGATATGTCCTAATCTGATACACAACTGTCTCCTAACTTCGACAAACTCCTTCTGAAGTGACTCGACATGTTTCACAGCCATTTCAAAGCTGCGCTTAGAAGACGCTAGTGCCTTTTTCATGTCCTCCTGTCGCGAAGCTTCAAGTTGCCGTTTCAATATCATTATACTTTTTTGCCGCAGTTCAATTTCCTTTTCTGTAGCTACTATCATGCGTTTTCCCGTTTTGATTGCTTCACTAATTCCAGCGTTAGTTCGTCTAGCCTTAACTAGCATCGTGAAAGCTGCTTTTCGTCTTCCATCGCTCGCTTTGTCAAGTAGCTCTCTGATCTTACTGCTAGCCTGATGCCTCTCTTCCAGCATTGCGACAAGCGCCAGTCTTCTACCTAGCACTAAGGTATTTGCACAGCGCCGACATAGCATTCTTCGGCGCTGAAACCCGCATAATGGACATTCCATGTATGTTATGTAGAAGGCAAAAGCGATCAACGTGCGGGCGGGATAATTATGTATCTAAGGCCAACACCACTCACCAAAATTGGGAGATGTCATCGGGTTAGGGCTTTAGTGGCTCTTTTTTTCTTTCCTCGTTACAGTCTTCTTTTTCTTCGGCACGATCAAAACTATTGGTTTGTGAAACCGGGCAAAAATATGGGGAAAAAAGCGATAGATTCACGAATACCTACGTTGATACGGAATGGTCATCAAACAAAAACACGCTCTTTTATCATTATTGTGGGAGACAGAGCCAGAGATCAGCTGCCTAACCTTCACTACCTTTTGTCGTCAGTCGATGTGAAAGCTACTAGATCTGTTTTATGGGCTTATAAAACAGAGCTGCTCGGATTCACATCACATAGAAAAAAAAGAGAAAAGAAGATTAGGAAAGAGGTCAAAAGAGGCACTCGTGAAGTGAACCAGGAAGACCCGTTTGAGTTGTTCTTAACCGTTCAAAATATTCGTTATGTCTACTACAAGGAAACTGACAAAATTCTTGGTAATACATACGGTATGTGTATCCTTCAAGATTTTGAAGCCATGACACCTAATATTCTTGCACGCACTATAGAAACCGTTGAAGGCGGAGGACTCATTGTTTTAATGCTTCGGTCAATGAACTCTCTGAAACAGCTTTATTCTCTTTCCATGGATGTTCACTCTCGATATAGAACAGAAGCACACGGCGATATTGTGGGTAGATTCAACGAAAGATTTATATTATCACTAGGCAGCAATCCTAACTGTTTAGTTGTTGATGATGAATTGAATGTTTTACCAATTTCAGGCGCAAGAAACGTCAAGGCACTTCCTTACGCTGAGCCGGTAACGAAAGTCTCTGAAGAGTTAAAAGAACTAAAAGAAAAGCTTAAAGATACTCAGCCTGTTGGATCTATTGTGTCTGTTGCGAGAACCCTAGATCAGGCCAACGCTGTACTTACTTTTGTTGAAGCAATAACCGAGAAAACCCTGCGCGCGACAGTTTCACTCACTGCTGCCCGTGGTCGCGGTAAATCAGCTGCTATGGGGCTCGCGATAGCAGCTGCAATTGCACACGGATACTCTAACATATTCATTACTTCACCCTCCCCCGAAAACCTGAAAACTCTTTTCCAGTTTGTATTCAAAGGTTTTGATGCACTCGGATACCAAGAGCACCTTGACTATGATATTTTACAGTCGAACCATGCTGCCTTCAACAAAGCTATTGTAAGGGTTAATATTACCAGGTCTCACAGACAGACTATTCAATACATCCAACCTTCAGATTCCCATGTGCTAGGACAGGCTGAACTTTTGGTTATCGATGAAGCTGCAGCAATCCCACTGCCTATAGTTCAAAAGCTGCTGGGTAATTACTTGATTTTCATGGCTTCCACTATCAATGGTTATGAAGGTACAGGCCGATCGCTTTCCCTCAAACTCTTGCAGCAGCTTCGTCAGCAATCTGCCGGTAGGTCTGCATCCGATAGCAGTTCTTCTGTATCTGCTAGATCTTTGCGTGAAATTACGCTTGAGGAACCTATACGTTATGCACCTGGTGACCCTGTGGAGAAATGGCTTAACGATCTTTTGTGCCTGGATGTTGGTACACCCACTAAAGGGCTTCGCGCAATTACGCAACCGACCAATTATCCACATCCGGACGACTGCCAGCTCTTCTACGTCAACAGGGACACATTATTTTCCTACCATGCAGTGTCTGAGGTATTTTTGAGGAAAATGATGACTCTATACGTCTCCTCGCATTACAAAAATTCGCCCAATGATCTTCAGTTGATGTCTGATGCTCCTGCGCATCAACTTTATGCTTTACTTCCTCCAGTAGATGAGGGAAGCGGAAGACTTCCTGAACCTCTATGCGTGATACAAATTGCACTAGAAGGCAAGATCTCTAAAAAGAGTGTTATGTCGGCATTGTCTAAAGGTCAACGAGGAGGTGGAGATTTAATACCCTGGTTAGTCTCGCAGCAGTTTCAAGACTCTGAATTTGCGACCTTATCAGGAGCTCGCGTAGTGCGAATTGCTACTCACCCAGATTACATGAATATGGGATATGGATCTCGTGCCATTAGGCTCTTGATAGATTATTTTGAAGGCAAATTTACGCCTTTGGATGAATCACTGAGTATATCTGAGAGCGATGAATACAGTTTGAGAAGAGTGACAGATGCAGATATTGGTAGTAATACCTTACACGATAAGGATGATGTGAAAGTGAGAGACTCTAAGGTGCTGCCACCGTTGCTTCTTAAACTTACGGAAAAGAAACCCAATCTACTACACTATATAGGTGTTTCTTTCGGTATGACTACCGAGCTCTTCAAGTTTTGGAAAAGATTGGACTTTGTCCCTGTTTATCTTAGACAGACACCCAATGAATTAACAGGAGAACACTCATCTGTTGTATTGAGAGCGCTTGGAAACAGCCGCAGTTCTTCGTGGCTTCCTGAGTTTGCGAAGGATTTTCACAGAAGATTTCTTTCATTACTATCTTATGACTTCTCAAAGTTTACGGCTGTCCAAGGTCTTGCTGTTATTGAAGCAGTTCCTAAGTTTGATGTCGAGACAATTTCGAAAGAGCAATTGGACTTTGTTTTGTCGCCATTTGACATGAAACGACTTGAATCATATGCCAACAATTTGCTTGACTATCATGTAATCGTTGATCTTCTTCCGCTACTTGCGCAACTGTATTTTACTGGAAGATTTGGGCCCGACGTTAGTCTCTCTGGTGTTCAACAGGCCATCCTTCTCGGAACTGGATTACAAAGAAAGACACTTGACACTTTGAGCAAGGAACTTGGACTTCCTCACAACCAAGTAATTGCTATGTTTGCGAAGACAGTTCGTAAAGCTACTGGATTTCTGCAAACAGTTGTCGCGAAAGCCATTGAAGCAGAAATGCCTGCTCCTATAGCACAGAAACGGATTGAAGGTGCTATCGAAGATTTGGAGGACGACACCATGGGATTGAGATCTATGGAAATTCCATTAGAAGAAGATCTTTACGAAGGATCTACTGAGGTCAAGTCAGCACTTCGCGAGAAACAACGTGCGCTAATCGATTCGTTAGACCTCAGTCAGTATGAGATTGGTGGAGATGATGATGAATGGAACGCCGCTGAGAAGGGAGCCAAAAATGTTGCATCTAAAGGTCAAGGTGTTGTCAGTGTTAAAACTGGTAACAAAACTGCAGCTGATTCGAAGAGAAAAGCGCACGAAATCTATACTCAAGAAATGGCTGCTGTAGAGAAGCTGAAGAAGAAGTCGAAGAAAGGAAAAAAATAAGGCTATAAGTGAGTTATTAAAATAAAATGACTATTACTTTTTATATCGATATTTTCACTAGTTACGAGTATATAATTAACACAGGTATTTAGAGACGTCCACTTTGCGTGATACGCTCAATCACGATGGCAGAAGCACCACCGCCGCCGTTACATACACCAGCAACACCGTACTTTCCACCTTCATTAGTAAGAACAGTGGCAAGAGTACAAATGATACGAGCACCTGAGCAACCGAGAGGGTGACCAATAGCGACAGCACCACCATAAACATTAACCTGTTCTGGCTTGAGGTTCATGATTTGACAATTAGCAAGGCCAACAACAGCAAAAGCCTCATTGAGCTCGTAGAAACTGATATCGCTAGGAGTGAGACCGGCATGTTTGATGGCCTTGGGAACAGCCAAAGAAGGAGCAGTAGTAAAACGCTGAGGACGTTGCTCAGCATCACCCCAACCGATAATCTGAGCAATAGGAGTCAAGTTGAGCTCTTTAAGTTTGCGCTCTGAGACCAAAACAAGAGCAGCAGCACCATCATTTAATGCAGAAGAGTTCGGTGCAGTAACAGTAGCATTGGGGTCCTTGCTAAAAGCAGGTCTTGCAGCTCTCAGTTTCTCTTCATCGAGTCTAGAGAGATTTTCGTCCATTGTGACGGTAATCGGCTTGCGACCAGGGACAACTACGGGAGCAATCTCGTACTCAAGTTTTTTATTGGCATATGCAGCTTGTGCTCGCTTGAAGGAACGAATTGAGAAATCATCCTGCTGTTCCCGGGTAATTTTGTACTCAGCTGCGGTTTCTTCTGCGAAGACGCCCATAGCTACTTTGTCGTATGCGTCTTGAAGGCCATCATCAAGGCCATCTACTAGTGCAGTGCCGCCAAAACGAGCCCCTGAACGAGTAGAGGGAGAATAATAGGGGACATTTGTCATAGATTCGGCACCACCGACAACGACAATATCAGAGCCACAGATAATAGACTGAGCACCTACAATAGCAGCTTTCATTCCAGAAGCACATACTTTATTAAGGGTAGTAGCAGGCACAGAGTCTGGAAGACCGGCTTTACGGGCAATCTGACGAGCAGGAGCTTGGCCTAAATTGGCCGACACGACATTACCAAAAATCACTTCATCGATGTCACCTAAAGGGATCTGAGGCACTTTTTCGAGAGCAGCTTTGGCAGCAACACCTCCTAAGTCTGTAGCCGAAAGCGGGGCCAATTGGCCCATAAATCTTCCAATAGGAGTTCTAGCGTAAGAAACAATATAAACAGGTGGAACCATTGTATTTGCCAGGAATGAGGGGAATGAGTCGTAAAAAGGGAATCAAGTTGGAGTTAGTGAACTGTATCCCGAGGGACAACAGTTACTTTTCTCTCCCGAGGCTCTGTATGAAAGAACTCTATTTACTACACCGCTAATTAACATGAATGATGAATATGACGAATTTGGTAATCTGGTAGAAGCCAGCAATAGCTCTGAATCCGCGTCTCTTTCTGGAAATGAGCAGTCCGAAAATTATATGGATCAGGATGACCAGAAGGAACAGGCTGTAGTGCTTCACGAAGATAAACAATACTACCCTGATTCGCGTGAAGTTTTTGGTGCCGATGTTCAAGTTCTGCACAAAACAGAAGACACCCGAAACATAGATGAGCCAATAGTGAATCCAAAGCTGCACAATAATTTTAATGTGGCAGAATCTCAGCTGCCGGAGACATATTATGCCAAACAGTTCCTAATAGACAATTTGCCTTTCCCAGAATGGTCTCGTACAGTTGCTGTGGTTGGTGATTTCAGATCGGGTAAAACATCTGTCATTGACTCGCTTGTATACCAGACTCATGATCTTCCATTGTTTATAGGTAAGAGACAAGATGAACAACTCAGATATACTGATATTCATCAATATGAACGCGATCGCGGTCTCACAATTAATGCAAATCCGATCACTTTGTTGCTTCCAAACAGCAAGGGAAAGTCGCATATTATTACTTTTATCGACACTCCAGGGCATCCTGATTTTTATGACCAAACTGTATGCGCTATGGAACTATGTGATGGAATTGTGCTAGTAATTGACGCGATTACAGGATTGCAACCATCGACTTACCCGATTATTCGACTTGCTGCGAGACGAAATCTTCCAGTTGTTCTGATCATAAATAAATTGGATCGGCTCATTACTGAATTACGTATACCTCCTTCTGACGCTTACGAAAAATTAAAATACTTAATTGATTCAGTGAATGAGATTATTCAATCTTTCTACAGCAAAGCTCCGATACTATCACCTCCAGCTGGTAATGTCATTTTTGCATCGGCTAAGTATCATTGGTCATTTACTTTAAATCAATATGCGTCTAGCTATCCTATAGATGTGGATACTGAATTTTTGTCAGAGCGCCTCTGGGGCGATATATCATACGACCCGCAGGCCCAAAAATTTGTACCCTTCAATGGGGTATTACCTAAGGCGTTTACAAGTTTTGTGCTGGAGCCAGTATACAAATTGTTCATTGCTGTCATATCCGAAACTCCATCAAGGTTGCAAACTGTGCTCGAATCTCTCAATATAAATATTCATCCGGCTCAATTAAAACTAGATGCCAAACCGCTTCTGAAAATAGTTTGCTCTGAATTTTTTGGTGAATCTACCGGACTTGTTGACGCTCTAGCTAAAACTATTCCTCCTCTTCCCAAAGTTATCAAGGAAAGAACTCAGCGTCTTTTCCAAGGCCCAGTAAGTTCAAAGTTGGCTGAATCTATCATTGGTCTAGATTCACAAGGACCGCTAGTTGTTCATGTTACTCGTGTCTGCCTGGACAATACACATTTTATTCTAGGACTAGGTAGAATATTCAGCGGTGAAGTCACCAGAGGCATGAAAGTCAGACTTATAAGCGAGGATATGACCGAGCTAGACTTAGAAGATACGGTGGATTATAATGTCGAAGAGCTCTTTTTGGCTGGAAGCCGATATAAGATACCTCTGGATAGAGCCGGGCCAGGATGTTTAATACTCTTAAGCGGCAGCTTTGTCTCCACAATTAACAAAAGCTGCACTATAATTTCTGCCAATTGGAATGATGAAATATATGGATTCAGACCGCTGGAGTTTATAAACGAGCCGGTTGTAAAAGTATCGGTGGAGCCTGTGAATCTGAGCGAACTACCGAAAATGATTGAAGGGCTTCGTGATTTAAACAAAACGTTTCCTAGTCTTCAAACTAGAGTTGAAGAGTCAGGAGAGCACATACTTCTTGGATCAGGTGAAATTTACATGGATTGTGTTCTATACAGCCTAAGAAAAATACACGCTAGAATCGATATAAAGGTGTCAGATCCTGCCACCAGATTTGCTGAGACTGTATTAGATAGATCTGCACTACAATGTTATGCTATTTCACCGAATGGCCAGAATAAATTGACTATGGTTGCGGAGCCTCTTGAACCTGTCATTGTGAATGATATTGAAAATCATGTAATCGATATGTCTTGGTCGAGTAAGACCTTAGCCAAACATTTTCAAGAACACTACGGATGGGATATTTTGGCGGCGAGATCTATCTGGGCTTTTGGACCAGGCACATGCGGGCCAAATATACTGCAAGATGATACTTTAGAAATTGAAGGAGTCAATAAAAAGTTATTGGAGACATGCAGGGAATATATACAACAAGGATTTCAGTGGGCGACATTGGAAGGACCTTTAGTTGAAGAACCTCTCCGAAATGTTCGATTTAAACTAACAAATGCGGAAATATCAGACAATGCACTGTCAAGAAACGGAGGCCAAATTATACCAACATCGAGACGAGTCGCGTATATATCCTTCCTAATGGCTACACCTGCGTTGTTAGAACCAATATACTATGGGCATATCTTGGGGCCAGAAGACATGGAGTTACCATTAAAAAAAATTATAAATAAGCGACGAGGCATGATCATTCAAAAACGCCCTGTTCCAGGCACACAACTTTACTATTTTAACGTGCATCTACCTGTGATAGACTCATTCGGATTTGAAATAGATGTGAGAGTTGCAACACAAGGGCAGGCTTCGGTTTTGCTAGTATTCAAGAAGTGGGATATCGTTCCCGGTGATCCTCTTGACAAAGATTCAGTTGTTGGAGATTTAGAGGTAGCTGAAGGAACAGATCTAGCCCGAGATTTTCTGCTTAAAACAAGAAAAAGAAAGGGGTTATCGGTTGAGCCAAATATTGCGAAGTACCTAGATGAAGAGGTTCTGGAAGCATTCAAAGAACTAGGAATCACTTCGTGATTTCTCATGAACCTTTTAGAATAGCATTAAACAAAGTTATACTAAAATTTTTCTTTAGTCATAATTTCTTTATCTGCATGTCGATAACATTTGAGTCACTACTCCCATAAGCTGATCGTTTTCGCAGGCGGCGGCGACTCGTTCCTTGTCATTCAGTTGCCGATTCACTTGATTTTGGCTTTGATGAGAACCTGGTTTAACCGTTATATCGATCCTATAAGACGGAGGCAATGAACGCTCTAGCCTGATTCTGATGCCTAGACCTATGAGCGTGGCGAGAGAGCAGTGAGTAATAGTCGGCGTGATAACTACATGTATCAACCCGTAATTAGTAGAAGTAGGGTGCTTAACAGTAATATCCGGAAGATTTACAACCGCAAGTTGACCCAAAGACAAAGGGTGTTCTGGGTCCGATATTGTTGAGATTAGATCAAATATTTCTTGCTCATCGATTGGCTCTTCTTCGTCGGAATCGGAAATAGAAGAAGTATCTGAATCGTAGAGAGGTATGATTAGAGGGGCTGATACAACATCGAGCAGAATATTCTTAGTAATATTTGCTGCATCTTCTCGCTGTGGTAGGTCATTAGCACTTAATACGGTAGGATTTTCGTTGATCGGCTGGTCAGACATTGGTTATAGAGAATATGTAAAGTGGTCCTCAGACTTTACCCGCGAATTTTATCGAACAGGCGATAACATTGTAAAACCGGATAGGCCTTGTGGTAGAGGACACACATAGCAACGCTAGTTGTTGGAATATACCTGTTTAGGGTATTGTAGCTTAGGGTTTTGAGCACAATGAACAGAAACTACGTGTAGGTACGTGAAGTGTTAGCAAGAGGGAAACCTTGACAAGTAGTGTTGTCTGGGCTAAAACCCTCTGATCGTACGATATTTGATAGCGTAAGATGAGTTGTTGATGAGTCTTCTCTCAGGTCAGATGTCTAGATCTGCCGGGAAGTACTTCTGTGTCTTGGTTGTGTGTGTCTTGCCTGATCAGGGACAATTTGACGTCTATTTATATGTTAGTAGGTAGTGACCTACGTCACAGAGATTATTCAAAGATCCATTACAGGTTTCTTAGAATGTAATGCTGTTTCTTTGAACAGGATTGATTAGATAATGAAACATATAATGTTTCTTTGTGTTTGATATGGAAGAGCCCAGAAGTACGCTGATAAGGTTCAGCAGGCTTCAACTTTATTTAGGAGACTGGGTAAAAAGGACTAGTACTAGATTTACGGTGTTGGGAACTTGTGCCCTTGACAACCGTCTTCCAACACTAGTCCATGATACTTTTAAGCTTTGCTTATTATATTATAGTTCTTAGACGCCCATGGTTCCTTGTATATTTTGTTTAGCTCCTCTTCCGAGGTTTTATCCGTATCATCTTGGAGGAGATATGTTTCACTAGTTAGTTAATGTAAAAATGTTATGTTATAGAATATGTTAACTGAACAATATACGTGTTTTCAGGGGTGTTTAAAAGACTAAGCCAGTCCTTTGAAAGTTAAAACCAAAAGAGCAATGTTTAAGACTGATATAAATAGCCACAACAAAGCACCAATAACGATAACAATCTTGTTGCTTGAGTAGTCCAAATAGGATGTGGTAAGAGGCACAGCTTCCTCATCTTCCAGTTGATCAGTCATGACCCGTTCGTTTGAGATGGCGACCTTCATAAGTTTCTTACGAGATGTGAAATAAATCAATGGAGCGGATACAAAAGGAAGCAGGACTGAAAGAATCACCTGAGAAGCGGTTAGCGCAACAGCCATACCATCACGACCAAGTGAGCATGCGATAACCAAGCATGGCAAGATAGCTATAAGTCTTGTAACCAAACGTCTCAACCATGGTTGAATAGTCCATCTAATGAAACCTTCACATACCATCTGACCGGCTATGGTACACACAATTCCAGCGCTAAATCCTGAGAAGAGCAAAGCAACAGCAAATATAGTACCTGCTGCAGGTGAAACAAGTTTTGAGAGCAGGTTGTAAATGGCAAACAAATCAGCAGTCTCCGCATCAGCCTCTTTGTAAAGTGTAGCACCCGCCAGAATCAAAATAGCCGAATTAACAAACATAGCAAAAGTTAGCAAGGAAACAGTTAGTTCAATAATAGTATACTTAAGCGAACTCTGAATAGCTTGGAGAGTAGGTCGATATTTTAGGAATTGTTCTTGATCATTATCGTCAGTCGGTCTGGACCAATAGCCATGAGATATATCATACTCCTGCAGGCGGGGCTGTACAATACCGGAGCCAAGAAAGAGAGAATGTGGCATTACAGTGGCGCCAAGGATACCGCAGGCTTGAATCAAGCCGTTCTTCTGAAGTAATTCCTTAGAAGGCACAAAACCTAAGAACACTTCACCAACAGAAATTGGAGGGAGATTAGCAAGCTCAATGCAAAAGCAAATAACAACAGCGAAAACGAGTAAAGCTACTGCTAATTCAAAGTACCTGACAGCTTTCATAGTACCATTGGGTCTGTAGGCAAACATGACCAGTAGAACGTCAAGAATAGTAATAGCAACACCAGCAGGGAGGGGAATATGGAAAAGAATGTTTAAAGCAATTGCAGTGCCTATAACTTCAGCAAGGTCAGTCGCAATGATCGCAATTTCGGAAAGGATATATAGGGATATGTTGAGCCATGGGGGGAGGTGCAAACGACACATTTGAGCGAGGTTCAGCCCTGTGATAGAACCAAGACGCGCGCAAAGGACTTGTAAAAATATAGCAATGATGTTTGATAGCAAAATCATAAAAAGCAGCTTGTACTGAAATTCAGCACCAGCAGATACATCTGTGGCATAGTTGCCTGGATCCATATAAGCGACTGAAACCATGAAACCAGGACCAATGAACTTGACAAACTTCTTTATGTAAGGCCACCATTTAGGAATAAAGGGTACCGTGAAGGTAGCCTTCCTTCTGGATGCGACAGTCGAGTTACTATTAGAAGCAGATTTAAGTAGTACATTGTCTGGTTCCATTGGACGGAGCGATATGTCATCGACCCCTGATAGCACGGACGCATGCCTAGCGTCACGCGCAGATGTAAGTGAGGAGGATGATATTAGCTCTGAACTGAAAGGGTTTGGTTGCTGATTGTAGGAGGCAATCCCATCAGGGTTCTGATCTCTTGTAGGGCAATTCATAGCGTGCAGAAGAAATCTTTGAGCGCGAAATTTTGAATAGTCAATGTCTGCCGCAACGGTACGAATATAAACCGGAATCAGAAAGCGTGGTGGTACAGCTAAAACGGGAGCAAAATAAGCTTTTTTGGATGTCTTGGGCTATAAGCGGATCGATCTTAACTAGAATTTACATTACGCAGCTTCTTATTAACACAGACAACTACAACTTTGTCATATGTCTTCAGATTCCAGCGATGAAGGGCCCATAAAAGTATCCAGACCTAAAAAGAAAACAAACCTAAATATTTCAACGTCGTATAAGGTGAATAAAAAATCCAGAAATGAAAACCGGGTAAAGGTCGCAACGAATGGGGCGAAAATGGACTTGCCTTTAGATGATGCGAACAAACTACTATTAGATTCGACGAGCTCAAACGCAACGTGTAATATAAACGACGCGCATTTGTTTTTGAGCGATATCAATGACAGCGGCTCTTCCGACAATTGGGAATTATCGCAACTGTCAAGAATAGACAAAGATCTTGTTAAGCACCTTACTTATCAGCACCAGAGTCAAAATCAGCTAAAGCCTAAGGGCTCTAGAGGTTGGTTAGATTCTCTGAGAGATATAATAAATGTATCTAAGGATACACATGACAGAAGATTACGGGTTGTGGAATCAGAATCGAAAATCATCGACAAACTCATTGACCAGGATCGGGTGTTGCAAATGCAAATAAATGAGCTCATTAAAGCCACTATCACTAAATTTTCAAGTTCCAAGAAAATGACTCACAACAGCATTGAATGAGTTTCTGTTTTAGTCAGGTGCATGATCAAGTCAAATGAACAATGTAGATTACGAAATAACATATATACATATATCGAAACGCGGCATTAGAATCGTAAGAACGTTGGCCCGCCATGCTATATAAAAGGCGCACGCACTATGTCCCCATTCCCTGGTGACGAAACATAGGCTTTCTCCCAAACTCCGATCTGACCCTTACTATCCAATCATGTATAGATTAAAACATGTACGATATTTGTCAAAAGCGGCGCCTTCTAGCAGCTCGAGTATGATTAAATTGAATCCTTCGAGCTTGCAGGATACTTTGTCTAATCTCTCAAAAAAGCCCTCTCCTGCTACTCGAGACAAGCCATCACTGTTCGAACGTTTACGGCAGCAGAGTAAAAATTCTGTTAATACTACTCCGAACGCTGGCAACGTACCATCAAAGTCTCTCAAGTCCAGCTCAAATATTCGAAGAGAGAGAATGGGTCCTCAAAGCAGCAAAAGAATTTTTAGGCCGAAGGGAACCGGTCGTTCTGATTCTCTCATAGATAAGCAGATCGAACTTTTGAGCAAGCAGACTTCGTCTCAAGTTCATGCTTCGAATGGATCTCATACAAGAACCAAGAATACCAAAAATATGGATATTAATTTGGAAGATATCTCGATAGAAATTCCGTTAAATCAACACGGAAGAAGAAAACCGACCATGAGAGCCAACCAGCCTACAAATAGGAAGAAAACGGGGAGGTCGGCTGTCGCAGCTGCTACGAAGTCCAACAATAGGCGTAAAACCAATGCGGATGGAGCCATTGTCCATTCTCAACTACCTAGAGCTGGCACTCTACAAGGTGATGGTCTAAGGTACCTTGAAAATTTTACAAAAAAACTAGCAGAAACTGCTTCTTCTTCGTCTGGACATAAATCTGATTTTGCTATTGACATCACGCCTCAAATAGGACACAATCATATAAGCATCGGGGAGGAGCATGCTCTACAAATGCTCCGAGCAGCTTCTTGCCAGCTGAAGGATACAGAGTCTTTAGCTATGTTCAAGAATTTGGTTATAAGAAAATGTATCAATGGTGAATTAGATCTGCCTAAGCTAGAAGGGTCGGAAACGCTGCGCAAAGCTTTGTTAAAAAACCATAGCTTCTCTACAATTACTAAGGTCCAGATTGCTGAATGCATTAGCACAAACGTCTAATAGTTAATAGACTATATACAATAATATATAGATGCGGTAAGACTAAGCGGTGGCTGCCTTGGCTTTATCCAGCTCATCACGCAGCTCTTGAGTATATGCTTTATGAATTTTTTCGACTTTATCTTGCGTAGCCTTTAACTTGTCTTTAGAAACACCTTTTAACCCCTTTAAAGGTTTTAACGCCTTTTCTCTGATAGAGGCCAAAGAATTGTTAGCGCCATTTCGCCTTCGTTCAAAGGCTTCATTATACTGTTTTAATTTCTTATCCTTATCCTCTTTAGTTAAAGGTGGCAATTCTACAAGCAATTGTTGAGGAATATTTTTGGCTCTTTGAGGAGTCAAACCAAGAGCAGCCTGAATGGAGCTTGTAATTTTATCCATATCGCGAGCATTGTACACACCGATGCTGAGCATTCTGGGGCCTCTCTTAGCTACTGTGGCATATACTGAACAACGCTCTCCACTAGGGTAAGGAACCGGAGTTTGGAGAATTTTTTCCATGATTATGCTGATAGGCCTCCTAAGATTTAATAAGTCATTTTTGAAGTCTTTGATTACAGATTCGTAGTCTGATCGAAGATTTTCCACGTCAAACAAACTGTCGATTGCCAATTTTGGTGTATCATCATCCGTTTGTTTGTAATTCTGTTTTTGTTTCTTTTTTAACAATAACGTCGACATAGAAAAGTTCATCGACGCAATTTTATTGAAGCTGGTCATTTGAAAAGACCTGAAAACGCTTCTGTTACGAATTATTATGAAATTCATTGGGTATTGTCTAAAGCTTCAATCGTAATAATCGAATTACCGCGTATGATGGCAGTTCCGATTGAAATTCTTTCGCCATCCTTTTTGGATTCAACAACTTCATCTAATACAAGATTTAAAAACACGTCATACCCTTTCAATACTCCAATTATTTCTCTTTCGCTGTTCAGCTGAATAATCAGCTGTTTATCTAAATACTATATACGTTAGTTTGGTTCCTTAGTGACTTTTCAGTTTACAGCAAATTAGATTTAGAAATCTCTAATGCAAACTTACCTTCTTTAATTCAGGCGCAGATGTTTTCATTTTTATTTTTTGGTGTAAGGTCGAAGTTGTTGTCGAAGGTCAAGACTTATCAACCACTGTTAGGAGGAAAGCACGACGGTGTTAAAGACGAAGAAAGGCAGTGTAACTATCTGAGCTAACTTGTATGTCTAACGTGCCTCCATAGTATTTATATAACATCATTAAATAGAGATCATTATTTATTAATACAGCTATTCCTTTTATTCCAGTTTTTTGCTCTCGTTCCATATCTTTGGTTCACTAAACTCACCCGTGGCTTCCAACTTGTTTGAGAGGTCCTCTTGCGGCTTCCACAATGATCCAGACTGCGTTTTGGTGCCCTCATTGACTAACATATGCAGTCGGCTTTTACTCCGAGATCTCGACCTTATATGATTACAATCAGTGATAATAGAGCCGGATCGCGATAGTATAGATCTTGCAGTTGACATCTCTCTCGGAGATGAATTCCACAATGCAACATCCTCTTCGTCAGAACTATCACATTTGCTAGTTCGGCGCATATCACCAACCTGAGACAGCTTCCAGTGGCCAATACGGTCAATAAGACTTTGTGATGTAGAATCCATCACATGCTTTTCTTCAACGGGCAACGCTATCGACAACGATCCTACAGAAATGTTGATCAGCGTAGGTCTGTTGCTTAATCCACCAATAAGTGAATTACAGATTGCGCCATGTGAAACTATTAAAATCACTTCATCGCTAAATATTTTCCCATCGGCTGAATCTGGTTTATTAGCTCGCATTCGGGTCTCTTCTATTATACATCCCAAGGCTTTGCGAGCTCGTTCATTCATCTCTGACCACTCTTCATCGTATTCTCCCCCTTTACCAAATTTCCACGCATCTCTGTTATTAACACCCGGTGTAGTAGAATTGTTCAAGTATCTATGTGCCGTTTCAACCAAAGATCTATGATTATCTTCGGGAGGAGGCGTTATATGAGTAAAATAGTCTGACGTGATCCATTCACCTAAGCTGCAGTCAATACTTAACTCTACATTGTCAACAGCTTTAGCAATTTCACTAGCAGTTTGAATGCACCTGAGAAATGGAGAGCTATGTATGTTGAGTTTTGATCCACCACATTCATGCATTGCCTGCTTCACTCTTATTCCTAGCTCTTTAGCCTCATTAAAACCACGAGCGCTAAGGGGCGGATCGTACGGTGTAACAGCTGTATCCTTCCATGTAGGATCTTCGGCATCAATTCTAGAACAGTGTCTAGATATAAAAACTGCCTTCACCATTCAATAGCCTAGAAATTTGACATATAATTTTTGTTCTTTGCAGAGAATCTAATTCAGTGCTGTTTAGTCTTAGTTTGTATGATGATGATGAGTAATTCTATACTAACTGGACCGTTGCTAAGAAGGAGAAAAGTTAAGGGAAGCACATTAATTCGGTTAGGTGACGCGACCATTTGCTTTGTACAAACAAGTTTTAGACTTTCTGGGACTATAGTAGTTAGTATATGCTCTCCAGTAGCAAGGTGAACGAACCATTGGCTCTGCGAACCAGCGCAAGAGTTCGGACAGTCAGCTGCTGCTGGAGGCTGTTCATCAGGCTGTTCATCTGGTACTGACAAGGACCAACCAAGATCATTCGAAGATCATTTCGGTGTTTTCCAACTAGCAGAGATTGCGTCGTGAATAGATTTAAGGATCTATTACTGAAAAGACTCGGGAGCTTTAACGGAGGTTCAGTGGTGGCTCACCTTTATGGATTAGGATACTCGGAAACTCAAGAGGCTGTTGAATAGCGATTTTATGTTTCCCCATTAGTCTGTTCACTTTTACCACTTTTACCAATACATATAGCCTGTTACAAAAGATCGCTCTAAGATTAGCTTTAATAACGATCGCCGCAGAAAAGGTGTAAACGATTATCAGAGTTTTGTTGTGCGCCACTACAAGGCACATTCGAATTGCAATAAGGTGCAGCCAGACTCGAAAAAAAAAAACTACCGGCGGCACACTATGCGCAACTAGTATTAACGGAGGAAGAAGATATACGAAACGAAACTTATTCTTCTATATGTTTCCACTATAGGGATGTTGGCATCCGTGACCACAAAATGCAAGGGAAATTCATTCGTGATACAAGCTTAGTCGTATGTGATCAAAATATCTATGCTGCATCAGCAGCAATTATGCTATTAGTGACCTCTGAAGGTAGCGCGTACTATGTGTCCTCTTCCGCTCTCTACACGAACGAGGAATATGTATTCTATCCGGGATGTCTCAGATAACTTAGATCATCGACAAAAGAAAAATCTCTAGGAATATTGCTAGAAGAGAGTGCATTGAACACTCTGGCCGTACATGGCTGGATCGATAAAAACATTTAAAAGGTATGATATTGTACAATACGGAACTTCGTGAAAAGTTTATAATGGTAGTGCTGGATGTTATGAAATCAATGAAGGAGAGACCACGAATACCCTTCTTGGAAGATCACACTAGCGTAAGAGGGCATGCATACACAACGAATTACGAATCTATTCTGTAGTTACGGGTGTTTCCTTTGTTATTTCGTAGTCGCTTTACTTAATGAATAAAACGCAAGAGAGTATATACCAACGCCACGCCGCACGCGCCTTCAACCCATTGATACGAGACATAAAGTTTGATCCGGGAATGCCGAAGAAGACAATTCTTGATAGAGTGGACTGCCTGGCCTATGCAATACCGTTAGTGATTGTTCACTGATAGTACGCTTATTCCAAAACGCACGTAGGCTAATTGCAGGTGATGATGTCTATTAGGTAATAGGATATAGGATAGCATTTTAACCAGCTACATGTTCGCCTCAGGTTAAAATGGTCTAGATTCTTGCGCTTGCTGGAATCATTTCAGCGTACCAAATACAGTGGTTTCGTCAAAAATCGAACCTCTCAGTTCAGAGTCGTACGTTCTTTGTATTAGACGTACACTGGATAATTGAGGCATTCTACGATTCCCTGACTATCTGCATTGCATTCTTAGGTTCCGAGCGTTCAAGGCTATTTATATTTGGGAAGATAGCGCAAGTCCCGCGATTGGGTTGCCACCGGTCACACGCATGTGGCAAACGCAGAGTACTGTAAAGGGTTGCGACGCCCGCATCTCTGTTTGCCACTGGTCATATGTATGTGGCAAACTTGGCGTTCTGTAAAGGTTTGCGCATTCCGCCATCTATTTGCCACTGGTTTCACGTATGTGGCAAACGCAGAGTTCTGTGAAGGTTTGCGAATCCCGCCATTTGCCACTGGTCAGACAAATGTGGCAAACTCAGGGTTTACATAGCAATGCAATACATTGAGTGGTGAAAAACCCGAAGACACTAGTAAAATTCGTCTAAAAGAGGGGAATTATATAATCACAAGAGCTGCCGGTAATAAAATTGATTACTGGATATAATATATTACCATTACTTACGATGAGCGATTATAAGAAAGTCCTGAGTATACGAGCGAAGAAGTAGATTTTGCACGATTTACTGGCGGGGTCAATGTAATACACGTAGTATCAGTCCAAGTGATGCTGAATCCGGAGCATCTTTCCAGGCAAGCTTGATGAAATGTTTTGATCAGTCCACGAACATGGTCTAAAATGCACATTTAGTGCGTTTAGGCTGTACTAAATTGGATTTATCTATCGAGCAATAGAAAAGAGTCAGCTGCAATACCCAGATATAGCTCGGTATTAATTGCCTTATGAATCGCCATATAAACTAGTGACCAATCGGTTTTTCAATCTCATAATCAATACTGCAGTGATATGTGCAGTGTTATGCACGTTTTCGAAAAGTTGAACACGGTTGATACGAGTTTCATAAAAATTCATCGTTGAGAAATTTGGTAATCAGTCAGGTTCATTAAATGATGAATCGAGCAGCACGGTACTGCAAACAAAAGCATATAGGATGTCATATATTCTTCGCTAATAGCCTTGACTTCGAGAAGCATGTCATTGTTTGTGTGCCATTCACATTTCTTTACATTAACCACATCGGGCTATTTAAGATTTCGTTAACTAATGTTGCATGTTAATTCATATTTGCCAGAGTTATATCTATTTATATGTAGAAATAGTAAAAAATTCGCTATATGAGGCATATTTACCTCACACGCCATTCAGTGCCACGAAGACTGCCAGTTGCCATTTGCAAGCTCTACACAGCTGCACCTAGATAGATACTCATTACGCCACACTGCGAAAATGAGTTACTTGCCATTTATTATCAACAAAGTAGTATATCGATTAGCTGCGATAATTTTTGTGCGCTTTAATTTCAGTCTGATTATCCGAATTGGGATTATAACAGTTCTTTAAAATTTTAATGATGTTAACATATAGTAACTGGAAGTGGCAATTTATGGTTGTTTTGGTATTTAGTTCGTTTTCGTTAAGAAATAGGTGGCGCTTTGGTCCTCATTATTGGAAACAAATCCTGATATGCCAAATAATTACATATTGCATCTCTAGATCATTCTACGCTTCTAAATTACAGAAGACGTTGTGACGCAAGTGTATTAATTTTCGGTACCACTCAAGTTTGTTCGATATTAATAAGTTGTTAGCTCATTATTACGAAATGAATTTTATGTGGAATCTGCTTTAATGCCTTCGCATATTTCTTGAATCTTGAAAGCCGTTGGCGTAATTAGCTAAAGAAGAAAGTTACTATATCATTTGTATGGAACTTTTTCAGTATGTTGTATGAAAGAATTTGAAGAGACTCAACGGCTTGTCAGTTGCATATGATATTCAAATGACTATGTGATGCACTGTGAAAATGTAGCATGCGTTCGACAATTCAGAGGAAAATTTGTCCTACTAGTCAGATGGGGTTGTCGTACCTTGTAATATAACAGAGGCTTTAATATTATGGGCAGAATAGCAAAATGATGAAAGGCTCATTTAGCCAGTCATATATATGTGTACGAGAAGATAATGAAGCGGTGCTATTATACTTTCCTACAACTTATGTATCAGTTCGTGGTTGGATTGGCCTGCTCCAAGATAAACCACAATATAATATCAGGTGGTTCATATGGACCAAGAGTAAAACAATACGGCGAGTAACAAGGATGACCTGTTTAAGGTGGCGTGTAATGTTATTCATATATTAATTGATGGGCGCTTTTCGGTCAAAATTTGGTCTTCGTGTGGCGTCAGCTGGATTTGAATTAAAACTTAAAATATGTGAAGAATGAAAATTAGAAAATTGACATATTTTTGCCCAGTCTGCATATACTTGTGTATATTCAATTTGAGTTATGGAAATTTTTTACTATAACCTCAGCGAGAGAAACCTATTAGTTGCGAAAAATCATAAAATTAACGGCTCTTTGGGAATCCGCCTGTAATAGTTTTTGATGGCAATATTTCCGATGTCGGTTACACGGTATCAGATAATACTAATGTGGCAACATTATAGAGGTGGAGTATGTGCGCGAAAAATAACGAAGTGGTGTTATTATAGGTTCCTACCCTATACATCAGTTTGTGGAATCGATCTGCTCAAACCAAAGTGTAGAATAGGCAACCTGGAAAATGCCTTAGATCATCAAAAGGCAAATATGACTCTCATTTTGGTATAGTTTCTAAATCAAGTGGGGTTAACTGACAACTTCAAATAGAAGCCAGTAGAACAGCTATGAGTACATTTCGGAAATGTCTCCTAGTTTATGCATGAATAATGGAGTACCTTTGAGTTACTTTCTGGTTAACAATAGTTTATAACTTGTTAGTACTTAGAGTGTAGGCAATTCACGGCTTTACGATGGAAGATATCGGCGATTATTCATTCTTTGAAGTTTAGATGCTTCACATTAGTGTTATGCATATTTCAAGGTTTCGTTGAACTAAGTAATTGCTTCAAATTATGGTATAATCTTAATGCGTAAGAATATCTGTTAAGATATCAGCATTATTAACATCTAATATATATTAACCTGGTAATTTTAGATCGAGGTATCAAAAATTCACCTCTAGCATCTATCACGCCTGCTAACCATGGATGATAACGTTCATCTTCAGACAATTTTTAGGTGGTGTACGTTTAGTCTCTGAAAGTATAATAATGTACTTAATTCTCTTTTAAATATTTTAAGATTATTATATTTTAAAATGAGATTAGGTATTATCACGGATGCTTGCGTACTCACAGAAATTACAGAATGACCCACCTGAATGTGTACAGAATGCATTGGCGCGAGTTGCTTTTTCCAAGATGAGAAGGAAGCCAGGTCTTCACAATCTAATGGAATATTCGGAACTGCTTTACCCTGGAAACTGCGTAATAATTGACTGTAAACATACAGCATATTACGAAATTCTATTGCAAAGTCTCGATGCTGCATAAGGATACCAGATATAGTAGTTTCCGTATTGGTAACGAGGTGGCAAAGATTGCAGTGAAGAAATCAGAATCTTGCACAAACACAAGTAACACATAGGCCAAATATCCATTATTGATTATTTGCTTGTACACCATTTAAGGTGCTTGGAGAAAATATCACCACTGGAAAGTATTATAATACCTTGGTATTTAAGATAGAATTCGATGCGCCCATACACTTTACTCTAGTGCAACTTTGACACAAAACCCTGAGAGTGGTGACTACTATGGTATTAGCTATCTGGATGGATATCTAGTAAACCCCATGAAACTGTTACATAATGCAGGATATTTCAAGCCCAGTGGGAAATGTCGAACTAGCTATTAAATGATTTTCCAGAGTGAGGCAAATGCTGTATATGTGATAATGAGAGCTAGATTAAGTTGTATAACTACAAAATCCTCTTTCAGAGCATGAATTGGGGTACTATCTTCATCTACGCTTTAATAGGACGTCATATGAGTTTTAGCAAAAATAATCGCTAGGCCAGGTCATCAAGAGAAGATATTCAACTGATATAAGCCAAAAACAACTTGCACCAAGCATCTATCCTATCGCAAAATCAAACCTAAACACATCTATGAATTCTCTGAAAGGCCTGATTCTGCGATGATTGTAATATTTCGCTCAGCTCCTAAGTGCATTCTTTAAGCAACTGTTATCAATAGCGGAGCATTTTTACTTATCGTCTAGAAAACTACATACGCATATTATTATTGTCCATGGAGGTAGAGTCAGATATTTCTATTCATGCTGCATTGCAATGTTAGAGAATGTACTTGCGATTGGCTATAACCATTTTTACGACCGTACTATGAGTTTGGTTTTAGATTATTGCTAGTCTGCGACCAGTTTATCTGGGTCAAGTAGTTACAAGAATACAGGCATAAATTCTAAGCGGGCATACCTGTTACATTCTAAATATCAAATGAATAGGTACTCTAAAAAGATATTAATGGATGTATGTTATTATTATGGCAAAAATTAATGAATATTGTATACAAGAATGAGTTATTTGAAACAAAACTGATCTACCTGTTCACTGTTTTGATCTATAACCAGATCATTATTATATGCTTTAGATAAACCATGTAGGAATGTGCATTTAATGGTTTATATATACCTTTCGAGAGAATCATAACAGTAGATTATATGTTGAATCATCAAAAAGATTTATTAAGCAATAGATATTATTTGCGTACCGCTAAATGAAAATTGATTATTCTTAGCGAAAGTAGGGCAGCAAGCAGTGACAAAATCTAGTGCACATGTGGCGGTTTATAAATTTTGTTATTTATACCTGCTCCTTAGGCTTCAGTATATGCATTTATCATATTGTTTAGACAAGAGAAGTAAAATTAATGAAAAGGTAGTTAGTTAGTTATATTATGGGCTGGGAATTCCAGATAAACTCGTATAGCCGAAATTTATATGTGGCGTTAATTTAATTAATTTTCATAGAAATGGTTACTATTATGAATCAGATTTCTGTACACAAGGTGGCGCTCTTTGATTATCGGAAAGGTAATAATATAAAAGCTCAATATATAACGTTAGATTATAGTATAGTAAAACTTTTAGCGCTGATTAGAGATTGCTGGCCTATGCCAGATGATATATTGCGTACGCCAAATGAATTCGTTGATATTGCGATGATTTATGCACGTGGCACTGCAATTTATCTGTAGTAATCTGTATTTTCGTAACCTTATTAGTGCTAGATATAACTCAACCTGTGACTGTCACTGGTATGATGGCATTTTTCGTACAAGTGAACAAAAGGATATTCTAGGCAATGGTGTTTAGTTAAATTAGTGTATTACGCCCATTTTATGGTGTTTGATGAAGCTATATAGAACTTTAGTACTGGATACACATGACTCTTTTAGCGGTAGAAGGTACACTAAGGTGTCATAGGTTCAATATCGTATTAGTTACGAATGGTATGTGTGGCGCTGGGATGGGCGCTCAGTGTATCGATTTAGACTGTATATTCAAGTAATAGACAAGCTCTTACATAGCGACAGTTAGAACGAACATGTCAATAACACGCCGGATATATTTCCATTGCATCATAGTAATTTTCAAATAGCTCGAGTTATTCATTATACAACCACAAGTCAGAGAATCAGGGAACCTGTTAAAGAATCTGATCTGCCCTTCTTTCCATGGTGCATTTTGAGGGAACTTACGCAACTGTTAGTTTTCTTTCAGGTATCTTTTAAAGTAGTTAGCGTAAATTAAGATAACTTATTGAGTAATTGTTTATGTTCAAAAGGATTTGGCAGGCTTATAGAAGTCAGTCAGTCTTATCGTTTGCATATCGTTTGCATATCGTTTGCAGGTGCGTTGGGATAAGCGGTTCGTTTAAGATAATGACTCATCACATGGTAAACTTACTTCTCGGATAATCAACCAATGACGGAAGCAGGATATATACTGGAGATCTGGACATCGCGTAACGGGGCGCTATCAGCGGTAGTTTCATGTGGGGTAAGCGCGTAATCAGACAATAGAAGTACATATAACCAACTCAATTTTTCTCTCAGACTAGAAATCACTACTATTACGTTTCCTAATGAATCTAAAGTTTCCTAAAACGAAGCTCAACACACCTACCAGAGGGCTTAACCGAGATGTTTATGAGCTAGAGCCGATTCAACGTCTTATTCACGAGCTACCTTCAGTTACAGTATCTTTCGTCGTTGACAACAGGCCTGTGTGTATGCCAATGATTGCTGCAATGGGGTCGTTTGAGAATCCTTCGTCGGAGTTTGATGAACCATTGGATGCGTATGTTCATGGTTATGTCTCCTTTCATCTAGCTAACCTTCTTCGTGAAGCGGGAGATGAAGGCATGCCTATTTGCCTTTCAGGACATACAGTAGATGCATTAGTGCTCACATCCACTCCTTTTTCTCATAGTATGAACTACAGGTCTGCAGTAATTCATGGCAATGCTACTTTAGTGACTGACGAAGAAGAAAAACTCTATGCCATGAAAATAATTACCAACTCGATTGTTCCAGATAGATGGGAAAACTGTAATGGCACTCCACTGCCCACTGAAATTGCCACTACTTCGATAATTAAGGTGAAAGTGGCATCAGGAACTTACAAGGCAAGGACAGGCCAAGGCAACGAAAAGTCAGCTAATTATGATCCAAGTACTCTGGGATCAATTTGGGTAGGCAATGTGCCTTTGAATCAGACTTTCGGTGAACCTGTTCCTGCATCGTACGTAGAGAATCAGATTGCTGTTCCCAGATACTTACAAGAGTATGTGGATTACTATAATCAGAAAGACCAAAAGTATAAGGCATAAGTAATTAGATGTCATGGACCACTAGCGTGTTTAGTAACTCTTCCATTAATCTATGATTTCCGCTTCTTGCGCGATTGATCGATACTAGACCTAGAATTATCAAGTTTTTTAACTTTATTTAAGATCTCTTTGTAATGCTCAATGACAGAGTCATAGGCTTGATCTAATCTTTGCAATTGATCAGGTCTCTCAAGATCTTTCAGAGCTTCTTTATTGTGTAAAAACAAGCGCTTCTTGATAGCAATTCTAAGTGCTTTCTTTTCAGCCTTACTTTTCGAATTGAGATTCTTAAGACGCGCCATTTCAACTAATCTCTGGAACTGTCGCGGGACTATTTTCTCAATTTTTGATTGCGATTTTATTGCCGCAGGGTCAGCCATATCTAAAAACCCAGACTCCCACAATGATGGGTACGTCCCTCGGGGACGACTTAGTCTGATTAAATCACTGACATCTCTCATATCATCAAAAGCTTCAGAAGGGTCTTCAACACAAATTTCCCTTACAGATCCATCTGAAAACAGTGAATCAAATATGGTTGTATATAATGTGCGTCCATTTCCACTGCGTTGGTGCGGAGGAAGAATTATAAACTGAGATATTCGTTTTCGACTCAGTATTAAGGGATCATTAGCCAGCATAGTGACATTGACAGAACTCGCAATAATATCTTCCACAGCTGAAGATTTCTCTTCTATAGGAATATTGTTTGATTCTTGTGCATTAAAATAGAAACAATCATACACTGTTGCAAACCCTATGATATCGTAAGAGTTTGAAGCATACATCAGATATACATCCCATCGTTTATCATGACTGTCTATAACTGTTCCTGCCTCAATAAAAAGTGGCACAAGTGTCTCAAGTCTGCGTGTAAATTCTGGATAATCGTATGCCCGGAATTTAGAAACTGCAGTGGTGTCATCTGAACTTATCAGTGCGCCATAAGGCACATTGTGCTTCTCATCCTGTATAGCTTTCATCCATGCTTCTTCCGATGAGTACGTATCTTCAGGTAATAGATGAGATAGCATGTTTTCAATGTCAATCGCATCGGGTTTTTTGTCCGAGTAAGAAACGTCAAGGTACATAAGAAAAGTGGAAGCATCGACCGCTATCGTGATTTGCAGGTCTTTATAACCATAAATTGTTTCATTTTCTCCAAAAACAGAGTAAGTCATATCTGGATTAAAATCATGTTTTTCGAAACCTGATAGACGAATAGTAATGGCTTCATTGCTATTCACGGTATATTCGTCCATTTTCTTTCAGGGTTGTTGTCAAAGGTTAAGCTTTCTTTCAAGTTACGCGACGTGCGGTCCTGCTCCCGTTTCAGTCATTTTTTCGTATTGTATTTAAAATGGATTGCCAAATGCTGCATATCACATACCCGCAGCTGGGCAACAAATTACACAAGCAGTCAAAGAGTAAATATGTGAATTAGAAACAAGTGATTGCAGTAATGATCAGGTCAACATGCGCGTGGCTATATGAAGTGTGACTCGAGCATTTTCCGTTAATAAGGTTCTTACTTACAAGCTTTGGGATTGACGGGACTTCGGAGTGGTACCGAGCGCGCTCGAGCTTTATTTTCTATCGTCTATTTGGTAACTAGTTTTTCTAAAGCGACGAGCTTGCAGACTGAAAAAAAATGGGTACCTTTTTGAACCTTGTGCTACTCTGTGTATTGATGGGTGTGGCATCTTTCCTGGCTGGATTACTACCTATGATGGTGACCTTATCAGACCGACGGATTCGAGCCATTTCTATGATAGGGATGGGCATACTGGTTGGCACATCAATGGAAGTAGTGATTCCGGAAGGGGTGGAGACTTTATACCACTCTGTTACCATGGATGGTCTTGAGAGGAAGCCTAAATCAATAGATCCGACTGCTAATTTTGATAGAGCCATTGGCGTGGCGCTTGTTTTAGGATTCATGTTGATGCACATAATAGACCAGGTTCCTAAATTAGCAGCATCTAAAGAACCTATTCATTCACGTGTTGATCTGACGGAGATAAGAGGTGGTAGGTTCGCTGAATCTCACATAACAGAGAATGAGAATTCCGCTGGTAATACTGTAAAAGTGCAATCAAATTCAAACTTCACTACATTCGGGTTAGTTGTCCATGCAGTGGCCGATGGTATTGCAATAGGTGCTTCTGCTCTTTCCGACAATTCGACACTTGAAACTATAGTGTTTTTAGCTGTATTGGTACACAAGGCACCTGCTGCTTTCAGCTTGGTAGCACTACTCCTACGACAAGGTATACCGTACTATCAAATACGACTGCATCTGCTGACATTTTCATTGGCTGCGCCAGCTGGAGCTTTACTGACATGGGCCATAACAATGTTGATAACAGGAGGAGCTACTGATAGTACTGAATCAGATGTCATTATTAATTCTATTCAATGGTGGACCGGTGTGATATTGGTGTTTTCTGGCGGAACATTTCTCTACGTTGCTATCCATGTCATGCAAGAGGTAAATGCCGATTCTTTCCATGCCGATTCAGGTAAAGTCATTGCATTTATTGATATGATGTGTTCTGTTTTCGGAATGTGTATACCCTTCTTGACATATCTAGTACCAGAGTAGTATATTCGCAGAATGCGAACAGAATCATATTTTCATCGCCGGTCAATGGTGTTACGATTCAACAACTGAGTTCTGAAATCAACAACTTTGCTAGCTGCTGGCGGTGGCATGGCTTTCAGCTTTTTTAATACCTTCACTTTTATCGGACCTTTTCTAATTTCAGGCTCATTGTCGTCAAACCGTGTATGTTTCTTATCTTTCGTCGTATCATTCAACGATTTGGCGACATCTTTAGATACACGGTCTTTAATAACAGAAGTCTCAAAATCGACTGCTTCAAGAATATCTTCCGGTAAGTCATCGTTATCATCATCCGAATCTTCTGCATCAAACTGCTGATGCAATATTCTTTCTGCTTTTTCTTTAGCTTGTTGTTGCAGTTTAAGTGCTCTAGTGCGATTCTTTTCCTTTTCTGCCTCGATAGCTCTCCGCCGAGCAATATCTTCAGCCTTTTGCTGCTCCTTGGCAATTTTTTTTGTACCTGAGAAAGATAATTCCTCAGGTGCTTCATCATCATCACTATTACTCCGATCAGCATGTTCCGAATCATGTGGCATAAGTTTCTCAGTTTTCTCGTCCTCTGTATGATCTATAGCTTTTTCTTTAACTTCTAATCGTGCTGACCTTCTTGTCTGCACCATGTTTGCAAATTTTTGTCTCCCTTGGTTTTTCCCGGATCAATCGACTACCTTCCTCTAGAGCTGAGACACTTTTAAGTATTATTCACGTCGAGAACCAGATGTTCGTTGCTTTTTTAAAAATGTTAAGCTTCGAATACTGTTGAGCTGCCTCTCTTATTGGTCATTTCGTTACCCTGCCATAACACCTCTTTCGCGATGTTGAATCTCCAATAAAAGATCAATAGGGTATAGGCCTATAAAGCCCAATGCACAGTTACCATGATGGTGCAGTTTAACAGATCTCAGTAATAAATAATCAATGGATTCATTTAAGTTCTGATCGACACAATGCGAAAAAAAGTAATTAGTAGATAAGTCAATTATGTTCTCTCATCTCACAAAGCAATAGAATTGGGATGTATCCGCCTTAGCAACTGTAGGTAGGACTTCATGTTTGGATGACTAGATGTTCTTCTCATAATGGCTGCTGCAGCTTATCGAGATATTAAGCCATATTTGAAAGGAATCGGCTCTTCAGTTTCTCGAACTTCTGCTTTGACAGTAATCAGCTCATACTCTGATCACAAACCCATTCCAGAAAATATCAGTGGAAGTGATCTATACACGCTTAAGCGTTCCTTTGAGAAATTCCGACTCTCTTCTGGAATTGTGAACAAGGAGTATATCAGTATAGAAGTAAAACTAGTAAATGATGCATCTAAAAGGGGTAGCCGATCTGCACAAGCATTGATAGCTTTTGAAAATGCTATGAAGCAAAGCAGAAAATCAACCAATGATTTAAGAGAGTTAGCGCCGCAGGATCCTGTTGCATCAAAGCTGTATGGAGATATCCTCCTACATAACAAAAGAGTAAATGAAGCAACTCAAATGTATCGGCAAGTAGTAGAATGGAAATCAGAAGACAATAATCAGATATACAGAGACATAAAAGACTTGGCACTTAGACAGTTGGCTTCACTAGCTTCCGATCCAGATGAGAGGCTGACATATTTGAAACAGATCACGAATAAAACTGAATACCCGGACGTATGTATTGGTATAGCGGATGCGATTAAGTCAGCTAATATTAAAGATTCGCTTTATTATTACATGAAAGCGACTGGGAAAGGGTCATTGGTAGCTGCCAAAAAGGCAAGAGATATCTACTTGAAGGAAATGCCAAAACCTGAACTGGCAAAAGAGCTAGAGGTATTGATTAAACGTTTCTCATGATATTCTCAGTATTCGATTTTCACAGATTTTCTTTGCTATTTCTTGATGGAAGTTATAATTAAAAACAAGTTTTACCGTCTTTTCGTCCAATTTCAGCTATAACATTATCCAAGATACCGGCACTTGCTGCAACTAGACCCAAGAAAGGTTTAGAGGGATTCAACACTTTCGAAATGTATTCTGGATGAAACTGAGTAGCGACATAATACGGATGGTCCTTAAGTTCAAGAATTTCCATTCTTATGCCAGATTCATCTTTGCCTACAAAGTGAAGACCTTTCTCTTCCAACAGAGGTACCAGATCAGGGTTAACTTCATAGCGATGACGATGGCGCTCAAATATTTCTTCAGAGTTATTGTAAAGCTTGCGAATGCGGCTCCATTCTGTGTTAGGCTGAAACTTGGTTGATCTTAGTCCAAGTCGCATGGTACCTCCAAGATGAGTCTTCGAGACTTCTGGCATGAAAACAACAGCTTTATTACTACCGCTGAGTTCCGGATCAAACTCTTCGGAGGAAGCATCTATAATGCCAGCAACATTTCGCAAATATTCGACAGCAGCCAGCTGTAGACCGAGACAGATTCCTAAAAAAGGTACGTTGTTTTCTCGAGCCCATTTAGCAGCTGCTATCATACCTTCTGTGCCTCGGGTACCGAAACCGCCAGGAACAAGGATACCATCTGCAGAACAAACGTCGTGCCACGCTTTATGGAACTTAACTTTTTCCGCAGTGGAAGTTTCAGCCTCAAGGTCTGAAGCTTCAACCCAGACGATTTCCAGAACGCGACCAACGTGCATAGCTGAATGCTCGAGAGACTTGACCACTGAGATGTAAGAATCTTTGAGGTGCGTGTATTTTCCTACCAGTGCAATGGTTATCTTGTCGAATGAGCGATTATCTCTAGCAGTCAGAGATTTCCATTCTAACCATAGATCAGTACCTGTGCGAGCTCTTTCAGGAGGAAGCATGATGGTATTAAGTTGAATCTTTAAATCAAGAGACTTCAAGAGCTTCTGATCTTCAAGAAGAACGGGAACCAAGTAAATAGAACGTAAATCATGCACAACCAACACTTGATCAGGTGTGACATGGCAAAACATGGCAAGTTTGTCAACAGTTTGCTTCTCTAATTTCTCCGAGCAGCGACATGCAATGATATCTGGAGACAAACCAAGACTGCGAAGATCACGAATAGCAGCCTGCGTAGGTTTTGTCTTTTGCTCTCCAGAAATAGTAGGTACGAGAGATACATGAATCAGGGCAAAATTCTCCCTTCCAACGCGAAATTGAAACTGTCTGAGAGCTTCGACAAACGGAGCTGACTCTATATCACCGACGGTTCCGCCTAATTCGACTATACAAACGTCTGGCTCACATCCTGAATCATCTACAGGACGGTGTGCCACTTCTTCTATCCAATTCTGGATGGTATCGGTGACATGAGGGACAACTTGAACAGTCTTACCCAAATAGTCCCCTTTCCGTTCACGTTCGATGACACGGGAATAAATTTTACCTGTGGTTATATTATTTTCACGTGTCAATGACACATTTAAATAACGCTCATAGTTTCCTAGATCTAGATCAACTTCACCGCCATCGTCCAGAACAAAAACTTCGCCATGTTCTAGAGGACTCATCGTTCCTGCATCTATATTCACATAAGGGTCTATCTTTATAGATGTGACGCGCAGACCTAACGTTTTAAGTAGAAGACCCGTTGAAGAAGCAATAACACCTTTGCCAATACCAGAAATGACACCTAAATGGTATGTTAGTACCGGATATGAAGATAAAATATTTTAGCCAAAAAAAATGCACAAGGCCATTACAGTCGTGCCTTAGCAATAGCTTACTTACCTCCAGATACTACTACGTATTTCATTGTTTTACAAATGAATAGGATAAAAAGGAGTCACAAAAAGCGAATTAAAATTTCTTGAGATAGGTTTTCAGTTGTACTCAAGCTTCAAGGATTTCTATTCCTTGTATGGCTGGCTTAAGGGTGGTAAAGTTACGAAAGAAAATATAGCTAGTTATCCATTATTGTACCAAAAATTGACTAAACTTTCTGATTGGGAGTTTAGGAGACCAGTCTACGAACATATACTGTGCGTTTTTAAGTTAGTTAACACATTGAGGAAGTTATGTAACTACCAACACCCCTCCTTCTATATTAATAGGTGTAAGCCTTGTTTGCATCTTACATTTCAATCGCTAAGTGTCTTTGATTACTAGAAGGGGTAAAAGAGTATCAAAAGTACTGCTCAGGAATAATACAACTTTGTTTTCAATGGAAGAACCTGAAAGAACGCCACTGATTACCAAGAAACCTGGAGGTGCCGACTCCTCAGGAAGCATAACTTCTGGTTCTGTCGTTGCTAACCCTGGCACTACAACAACGACTAGAAGACGAAACTCCAACTCAATTTCACATGTCCCTGTAGGAAGCAATGCTTCTCCATCCATTGGTAAACGCCCTGTTGTACTGCCGCCGTCGATGACGGCGGAATCTGCGGGTACACCAACCCAACACCGATTGGGTCCTCAAAGAACTTCACGTGTAGCACAAAAGCTTAAACTATTGCCAGACGAACCATATCCGGATGACGAAGAGTCAGGAAGAGACGTATACTCACAAGTGACGCATATTAAAGATGCCGCTGCTCGAGGCGACGCTGAAAGACTCGGAAGAGAAGAGCGGTCTAAGTTGCCTCGAGTAACTGCTTATTGCACTGCAAGTTCATACAGAATGAAAGATTTAATTAAATACATGAACTCACGGAAAGCCTTTCGAGCGGCCCCTAAACTTTTTGATGAATGCCTATACACTCCATACTCATTTGTGCTACACGGTCAGCAGCAACCCGAGGAAGGGTTTGTACGGATCAGCGAAGAGGATGACAGAGCAGTAAGTATTGGATTTGTTGGACTCGGAGATATCTTCATCTTTGAGTACGGCGTTTGTGTACTTTGGGGATTTACGGAAGCTGAGGAGCGACGATTTTTGAGAGAGCTAGAACGCTTTGAGGTGGAAAAACTGGATAATGATGACGTCGAAGTTGAAGAGTTCAACTACTACATAACACAAGATTATCAACCACGCATCTATAATGACTTCATTACTCTACGAGATGCAAGAAGCTACATGACCAAGTTATCTATTTCACATGCAATTGCTCAGAGTGTCAAGATATCGTTATTTGAGGAGTTGGTTGACGACACGATAGAAGATACTCAAGCTTTACCACAAGAAATTGCTGTTTCAGGAAAAATTGACATGAGCCGGAAGAAAATCATGATGTGGATAGGTGAACTCTTTATTCTACGAATTAATGTGAATTTGCATGGATCGATCCTCGATTCACCCGAACTGATGTGGTCCGAGCCTCATCTAGAGCCGATATACCTTGCTGCAAGATCTTATCTTGAAATAAATCAAAGAGTTTCCCTGCTAAACCAAAGGCTTGAAGTAATTTCAGATCTACTGCAGATGCTAAAGGAACAGTTATCGCATTCACACGGAGAATACTTAGAATTTATAGTTATTGTGCTGATCGGCGTCGAAGTGCTTTTCGCCATAGTTAACATTGTTGTTGATTTAGCAGCAGAGGCTGCATCGCGTCAATTATAGGGTACTAGTAATAACAGCCTAAGTGGTATAAACAATAAGAATAATATTCCGTAAGTGCTATTGCTTTAATTGTAGCGATAGTATTAGTTGGAGAAATAGTAAGACTATACACGGTATCAGAGATTAAGCTTTAAATATCTCTCTCTTTGTTTTCCCTCTTTGCAGTTTCCGATATAATTACTAGTTTTTGAAAAACAACGCAGGGTCGCCTTAGATAGAATCTGGAACGAATCCCTGCTGGGGAAATAAGGATTTTGCTGATATCGTTGCTTTTATACGAAGGAGTTTTTTTTTGATCCCGAAGTCTCATCCTTACAAAGCATGAACGTCAACATGTTGCGATTGGAAAGTATACCGCCGACATCTGGGCAACTCTCGCCTCCGACACCCGCGCCTAGTCCTTCACCTGCTAACATTCCTGATAAGCTTTCTCGGGCTTCGCTTTCTGATAGCATTAGTCCGAATGATTTAAAAGAATCGTTTGACTCACTGCTCGAGTCATTCGATCTACTGTCTTTAGCGCACAAGGAGAAAGCCATGCAGATATTGTTAGATAGATGTCCCGATAAGCTAGTTTCCTCTTTGTATCAGTTCATCAGCCCTCGTTTATGCAGAGATCCGTTTGTTTCGCTTCCTTACGATATAAGACTGAGAGTATTAGCTGAACTGAATGATCCGATCTCATTTGCCAACGCTTCACAAGTTTCGAGACTTTGGTATTCTGTTCTTAATGACGATCATGTATGGAAAAACCTGATGCAGAATAGTCATTACAAGACAGTGGATGACACTTTAAACCAAATATCTAACTATGTTCTTCAGGATCAGTTTAAGACCTCATACAAGCGTCTTTATCGAAAGAATTACTTACTTGAACGGGCTTGGAATCACGGTGGTTCACAAGTGTCCAGCATACTCACTGGCAGTGAAGGAGTAGTGACATGTTTGCTGCTCATAAACGAGGGAATCATATTTTCACAAGATAATTCACGTATTTCGCATTACAATTATGCGGGAGAGCCAGTGCGAACTTATGTTGGACATACTCAGGGAGTGTGGGCGTTAGCTGAATGTGATGGCATCCTTGTTTCCGGTGGGTGCGATAGGAACTTACGAGTTTGGTCCGTTGCGTCTGGCGAGTGTTTAGCAGTGCTCAAAGGCCATTCGTCCACCATCAGATGCGTTAAAATGGCAAACAAGGTTACTGCTGTATCTTGTAGCAGAGACTCTACAATCAGGATCTGGGATTTGAATGCCAAAACCTGCTTACACCGACTGAGCAATCATGAAGCATCTGTGAGATGCATTGATTTATGTGGTGATTATGTTGTATCTGGTTCTTATGACTCTACTGCAAAGATCTGGCGCATATCTACAGGTGAACTTTTGCATACCCTCAACGGACACCTGTCTCAAATATATGCTATAGTCTTTGATGGATCGCGCGTAATTACTGGGTCTCTAGATACAAATGTGAGGGTTTGGGATGCAAATACAGGTAATTGTACCGCATTGCTGCAGGGCCACACTTCTCTTGTGGCTTTATTGCAACTGCGAGGTGATACTTTGGTTACAGGGGGTTCGGATGGTGCTGTAAGAGTCTGGGATCTGAAGTCCATGTCATGTGAACTACGTCTTGCAGCTCATGACAACTCTGTAACATGTTTACAGTTTGATGACCATCGATTAATTACGGGTGGATCTGATGGTAGAGTGAAGATATGGGATATGGAAACTGGACTTTTAATTCGAGAAATACATGACAATTATCAGGGTATATGGCGTCTTGAGTTTTCGGAGCATTATCTCGTAATACTTGCATATGAAAGAGTTGATGCACATTTGAAAGTGCTTTCGTTTCAACCGGACCCCGATGCTTTAGAAGTGGAGCCTTTGCCTCCAAAACTTTTGCCAATGAACTAATGACGACAATCTGACATCACTCACGATGATTTTCTACCATATAGGTAAATAGAAACAAAAACTGGCATATACTCAAAACTTATAAATCCTCTAAGCATAAATATTGGTTTTATGTTGTTTCCGCAACATCTTTCATTTCCTGGTCGGTGTCGACATGATCAGAGTTATTCAAATTGTTCAATGGCCCATCAGTAGGTGTTAGAGAAGTATCAGCCTCATCGGTAGATTCGTTTTTCACCTCCAATCCTTCATCATTTGTATTGGACTTACTTGTCGTATTTTTCTCTGTGTGTTCCGTATCTGATAGAGTACAGCCATCAGTATCATCTTCATCACCGTCCTCGTCAACATCTCCAGGTTTCTCGGCTTGCTCAACACCAGCATTTTTTAAGTACTGTGATATGAATTCATTTTTAGCCTGCTCTGATTTCTTCTGCCAATGAGCTCGCTGATCAGGATCTAAAGATCTCCAGGCTTCACCCATTGCACGCTTCAATGCATGATAATCGCCTTTGCCTGGAATGCGACCAGACTCTATATCTGCTCTTATACGTTCCTTTTCGTGATCGCAAAAAAGCTGGTAGGCCGATATGGTTTTCCGAATACGGATATTTGATATATCATCTTTCGCTGTTTTCGCCTTCTTTGCTTTCTTGTTAGTAGAACCCGGCTCTGCAACAGCACCTGTACTGGCAGGCGACATTTCCGTTCCGTTAGCTGGAAGTAAAGCTTCAATTTTCGCAAATTCACTTTGAGGTACACTATATAGAGCAGAATCATCTAAGTCTTTTTCCGACTCTGAATCTTCAGCTGGTAGCAGAGTGGTCATCTCCACTTTCTGCATCAATAAAGCTCTTTCTAGGCGCATCCGAAGAATCGCCTTTTCCGTTCGACGAATTCTGACAAGCAAAGCATCATTGTTACTGCATATGTCCTTTATACGTCGCTTCAAAGCTTTGCATTTTAATCGATATTTCTCTTCAGATCCACTTAATCGTCGAGAGTTCACAGTTTCTGGTGCAAGTGTAGAGATTGCGTCTTTTTGACTCGACTTATCTTTCTGCTCCGCCATTACTCCTTTTAGCCACTTGTATTCTATTTAATGTCGTTAACTTCTAAATACTGGCTATATATGTCACCCCAAAGAATTTATGAAACGGTGATGACAGAGTCAAGTTAGCAAACTCCTTGGCTTGTTGTAGGTGGTGGAGTGGGAGCGATGGACTCAAGACAATCCCTATCACGTGACTGAAATGTCCTATCCAAGAGAAAGAATATTAAGAGATATAATACATTTGTAATTACCATAAAGAAGAGATAAACATGAAAATGGTCGTAAAGATTATTTCTCAAGATTTTAATCATCGGCATCCCAGTTTCCAGGACGAGACTGGGGCATTGCAGGCCCACCTGCCCTCTTAGCCATGACAATCTGGTCTACAGTAAGAATAGTGGTTGCTGCATCAGTAGCAAGTTTGATGGCCGATGACTTTATAGCGAGAGCATCAAAAATATTAGCTTCCGCAGCATCAACTATTCCAGTTCCTTCGCTGTCATCAACGTCAACGCCGATTGATGAAACTACTGAAGACGAGTCTTTAGCATGCGCGGCATATAGTTTAGAAAGAACGTCAGTAGCATCCAATCCTGCATTCTCTGCCAAAGTTCTGGGGATAACTTCAAAGGCTTTTGCAAACCCTTTTATAGCGTGATGCATGAGTCCAGGTGTGCGTTCACCAATTTCCGCGCACTGACTCGCTAGTTCGATTTCAGTAGAGCCTGCACCAGTGGCCATTCTAGGATCAACAGTTAAGCACTTGACAACATTAACTGCATCATCTATAGCACGCTCGATATCATCTAGGGCGTTTTTGGTGGCACCTCTTAACAAAATAGTAGTGGTTCTAGCACGGTGGTTAGCAGATTGTTCAAAAACGGTAACTCTATCGCCTCCAATCTCCATTGTAGTGACAGCGTCAATTGAACCTGCTTCTTGCGGTCCAGGCGCAGCAAAGTGGCCTAGTGGAGTAGCATTCACAACACGGCATAAGCGTCTAATATCGAACTTAGAGGGAACCTTAATGCATAGAATACCAGCTCTATCCAAGAAATGCAGAGCAAGCTCCGATACGGTGGAACCAGCAACAATGATACGTACTCCTGTATCAGCAATAGATTTAATTAAAGCTTCAACCTGGACCTCTTCACCTTTAGAGAAGTTGAGCATTTCTTCGGCATTCTTTAGTAGCACTGTTCCTTTAGTTTCAGTATGCCCAGCATCGATTGCACAAGTATAAACAGCAACTTTATGTACACCTCCTTGAACGGGGGCAGTCAATTTCTTAATTTGACCTTCGGGTTCTCTTGGAAACACCATTCCTCTAACAACATAAGATTGTTCCAAGGAAGCGCCCATGATTTTCACTACACGAACATTGTCCACATTAAATGCCTTTGGCCTTTCAGGAGGCATAACTTGCAAGCAAGCTTGAGCTACCAGATCAGAAATTAGATTTTCAGATCCATATTGCTTTGATGCTATTGAAGAGGATATAGCCTTGACGAGCTGTTTATGGTCAAATATATTCTCAAGTGTGTAGGAAGTAAAAGCAGGAGAGTCTAGTAAAGCAGAGACCTTTGAGCATGCAACTTCATAACCTTGGGCAATTTCTGCTGGATGAAGGCCAAGATTGATCAGTTTTAATGCTTGTGAAAGAAGTTCGCCTGCAAACACGATGACCAAATTGGTGGCATCACCAAATTCTGCCTCTTGTTGCAAAGAAGCCATCACTAACAGCTTTGCAGCAGGGTGAACAACTTCTAGTTCGCCGACAATAGTTGCTGCGTCAGAACTGAGAAAGACTTTACCAATACGGTTTACAACAAGTTTTGAGCGGCCAGTTGGACCTACAGAGGTGCGAACGATCTCTGAGACCTCATTACAGGCCAAAATATTGCGCTGAACGGCACCATCTTCGGCAGACTGCGTTTGATAACCACTCTTAAAAAGCTGAGCTCCCGGAGCAGACGGTAACGATAATGACATATCTGCTTGTAGAGGAGTAAAAGTTAGAGTATGCCTTGCAAAACACGGTTAGGTAAGTTGAAAGGGGGTTTGTAGGTGGGTGGAACATTACGGATTTGAGCGCAACAAAATAGGGCACAGTTGGCAGGGCAACAAGCAGGGTACACGTCAACACCAGTCACGTCTGAACATTGGGTAGGTGCTGGGACGCATTGGTAACTACCCAAGCAGATATCACAGTACCAAACCTCTACACCACATTTTAAAGAAACTAGAGAATGAGCAACTTCGATAACTTAGTTGTCATTGACGGCAAGGGACACCTCGTCGGACGTCTTGCATCTATTGTTGCAAAGCAGATTCTCGAAGGACAGCACATTGTTGTTGTTCGATGCGAGGATCTTAACATGTCTGGTGAGTTCTTCCGTACCAAGCTCAAATACCACGCCTACTTGCGTAAGGCTACCAACTTCAACAAGCAAAGAGGTCCTTTCCATTTCCGTGCTCCTTCTCGTATCTTTTATAAGGCTGTTCGCGGTATGATTCAACATAAGACTGCCCGTGGAAAGGCCGCTCTTAAGCGTCTCAAAGTTTTTGAGGGTGTTCCTCCTCCTTATGACCACAAGAAACGAGTAGTTGTTCCTCAAGCACTTCGTGTATTGCGTCTCAAGCCTGGCCGCAAATATACTACTATTGGTCGTGTCAGCCACGAGGTTGGCTGGAAATACCAAGACGTTGTTGCTCGTCTTGAGGAACGACGAAAAGTCAAGGGAGCTGCTTACTTCGCCAAGAAGCAAGCTGCTGCCAAGAAACTTGCCGATGCCGAAGCTGCTCTTGCCGATTCTGATGCTAGCAAAGCCCTTGCTCAGTACGGCTACTAAACGTTTATGCCTTCTGTATATCAATGAGTTGCCATGTTATAAGAGACCTAATTTCAGTAGTGCTGCAGTAGTACGAACTTTGGTGATACGACTTAGTGATACAATTATAAGTAGATATTAGAAAAGATTACTGTTTAAAAGTGTAGTTTTCTTCCGGAATGCGACCACGTTGGAAAGGCGGTTCGGAGCCGCGAACGTAGGTGTCTTCGAAGAGGATTTGCAACTTAGCTTCAGGAGGAGGGCTAGCTTCGGCTTCAGCAACTTCCTTGTTCACGTGCTCACGGACTTCCTTGTCAATTGCCTTGAGTTCAGCTTCAGTAGCGATGCCCCAATCTAAAATGTGATGACGAAGGCCTGCAATAGGGTCATTCTTGGAGCGCATATTCTGGATTTCCTCACGAGTTCTATAAGTCGTACCCGGGTCAGACATAGAATGACCACCATATCTGTAAGTGACGAATTCCATTACGAGAGGGCCTTTTCCAGAAATGCACCAATCGCGAGCAAAAGCAGTAGCCTCTTTTACTGCCAACACATCCATACCATTGACTCTAAGACCGGGCATGTATTGACCGCGCTTGTAGTACTCAGTCATGGCAGACGAGCGAGCAGCTGCAGTGCCCATACCATACTTGTTGTTTTCGCAAACAAATACAACAGGCAAATTCCACAACTTAGCCATATTGAAAGCTTCGAATACCTGTCCCTGGTTAGAAGCGCCGTCGCCATAGAGGGCAAAAGCAGCACACTTCTCATTGAGATATTGGTGAGCAAAACCTAGACCAGCGCCTAGAGGGACTTGTGCGCCAACAATTCCGTTACCTCCGTAAAAGTTTTTCCAGTACATATGCATAGATCCACCTTTGCCGAAAGAGACGCCAGCACGGCGACCTAAAAGTTCGGCGATAACGGCTTTCACAGACGCGCCTCGCATATAAGTAAAACCATGGCATCTGTATGCAGTGATCATAGAGTCCTCTTTAGTAACTGCATGTTCCATGCCAACCGAAACGGCTTCTTGGCCAGTTGAGAGATGGCAAAAGCCACGAATCTTCTTAGCCTTGTAGAGAGCATCGCAAGCCATCTCTAGGCGACGAACCATATTCATGTCTCTGAACAGATTAAGCAATTCGTCCTTTGAAATTTCGAAGTTCGTCTTAGGACCATCTTCTAGCTCATAAAGATCAAAAGAATCTTCAGGAAGGATCACCTCAACCGTTTTGCTGTTATCCGCGGCGGAAGCAAGCCCACGGACGGGAAGGCTTGCCCTGGCACTGCGAGTGCACAGTCTCTGAAACTGATTGCGCAACATTGAATACTAATTTTCAATAACTATCAAGAACAATTCGCTCCTTTTTAATCCCTATGTCAAAACTTCGATGCTATCGTCCAATCGGCGCGCTACGTAGTACAAAAAGGAGTGATGAAAAAGGATACTAAGGTGTTGTATTTTCCCTCGCTTTTGCTTGCCTCCCTTTGACCAAATTCCCCCATTGTCCTTGTCCCACCCAACGGTTTTGTATTTGCCCGGGGACAGCCATTTCAATTTATCCATCTATCCCACCCCCCACCACCCCCACTCATCAAGCCCCCACACGTCCACTCCCATTGCGGCAACGACAATAGTTCAACGAATGCGCATTGCGTGTAGATGTCAGGGAAACACAGAACAATTAAAGCTACTAGCACGTTTTACATTGCTGATACTGAAGCATATCCCTATTGGTAAGCCAGTTCACCGCTCTCTTGACACCTACAATTCGTTTACAAACGGAAGCTTTCTCGAGCGATTTATGACTTATAGCTGTCAGTTTAGCCGCCAGTGACAAAACAGAAACCGGAAGAACTAATCAGCATGTAAGCTGGGTTAACTATACGTACTCGATTTACTTAGATTCCTTTTATGAACTCCTTTGAGCGCTGCTGTCACATTGCCTCTCTTGTTATTGTCGATCTGCCAAGTTAGATTCTTTCGAATGGAATTATGAGAATCATTAATCATGGCTCTCTACTGGACAGGTTCAAACCTTCAGTGATTATATCATTTTTTCGAAGTTAAATTCTCTATTTCTTTCTATCTTTTGCGCATTGAGGCTCGAATGAAATTCCCTTGTACTTCTGTTCATGCCATCTGAGGTGACAAACGGCGGGGAGAAGCCTCAAAGCTTCTCACTTAGCAAGCAGGCAAATTACGCAAAATGGCTGCCATGGAAATGTGGAACCATACAGCAAGTGTGTCTATAGCGTGTTTATCATTCAAAAAGCTCGTATAGCTAGGGCACGATAATAGAAATTCCTCTAGCCAGCAGTCTCTTTGAAATTTAAGGTTTTTCGACAATCCAATCATCAGCCGCTTGGCATTTTTAGCGCCTAAAAGTAAGGTTCAATTGAAGTTAATCACTGATGATGATTGGATACCGGGCATGAAATAGCACTTTAAATCTAACTTTATCAGTGAATGGATCGTTTCTTTGCTTCAAAAGAAATCATTCAGATATATATTTTCATACATTCAGCATCTCTGAAACATTCTTGAATCTTTGTTTTACTACATTTTGCCGCCTTAGGTCTACGTGCTATGACTGGCGTAAGAAAAGCACTGAAAAACGCGTTTGTCAAATCGAAACACCACGACTCGCATCCCGCCGATCTTTGGGCCAAATCCGCCAATTCACTCAATGCCAGGCCCATGAGCGCGGTGCAGCCGAACATGCCCTGCTGCATCTGTCATGAAAGTATGTTCTTCCTTATGCCTGGTGAACGCCCTATAGAGTACTCATGTGGTCACTTAGCTCACAGAGACTGCATCAGCGACATCGATATCGAAAGATTCGCAACTACCGCAGGAGATGACTGTCCTAGATGCAGACCAAACATCGGGACATTTGCAACTCCTTCTCCAACTATTGCAAGCAATCCGTTCTCTCCTGATACCGCAAAGTATTCCCATGCCTCGCCACAAAGCAATCATACTATCGGTACCTGGTCCACACCGTCGTCTATGACCAGCTCCCCTGGCAATAACTCGGAGCCCTTCTTCACAACACCAACCAAGAAGAAATCGGTGTCTGCAGGCTTCTCCGTAGCAGAAGCAGAGCGTACCAGCTACCATACGGATGCTTACAGCGCTCTCACACCTGTCAGCATGGACGACAGTGACGATGAGTACTGCTATCGCAACAAAGAGTCCTTCCGTCAGTTCCTAGACCGCGACACATCCAGCAGATCCTCGTCAAATGCAGAAATGAGCGGCTCAGAATCGTCTATGACCCTCGAGACAATTCGCGGAATGCTGTTCCCTGAGGCCCACCGATGGGCTACTCGATCCTATAGCAATGCCTCTTCCGGATCAGTCAGGTCTACTACGCAGCCTGGCAGACAAGCGTCATCAAGTAATAACAGCCAAGCATTTATAAATGACCCGGGCGTGTTCGGATTAACGCAGGCAAGACATAATGTTCTGGGCAAAGGTATAACTTCGTTGCTTCACATAAACGTCCCGGAAATTCCTTTCGAGCATCGGAGAGGCTCCAATATGCAAGACCGTAAATCGACTATGATCGAGAACCCGCGCCACTCGGGCCACACCTCTTTGACACTGGCGGGAAGACGATCAATTGTACACAATAGCAATAATGACGTGATTCTTGCAGCTCTGAGATCTGCTGTGGACAAAAATGAAATTGACTTGGACAAATACAAGAAACTTCGCATCTGTAGTATAGGACGAGCGAGCAAAGATCCGCAAAAAGGTTGGTCTGATACGCAGCTTTATCTATTTGAGAATGCACTGGTGTGTCTCCAGCACGAAAACAATAGATTCTGTCTGAGAGGAGTCATCTTGGTTAGCCAGCACCTTATTTCGGTTGTTGAGATCAACTCGACAACTCTCAAACTCAAGCTCTCCTCGGCAGGATTTGAAGAGTTCTACTTGTCGTTTCCCACCAACCAGCTATTGTCACGGTGGTCGTATGCACTGCAGTTCCGTCACGCCTCTTTAGAGGAAGAAGTGGAGAGTCTGTCGATCAAACGATATAAATCGCTGGTAGAGCCAAGAGGCCCTGAATTTACTGCGGAGTCGATCAGCCGCTTTTCACAGGCTGGGAACTGGATGAACACCAATATGGTGCTGGTATTTCCAATCGGTGGACAGACAAGCAGCGGCGTTTCGGCCGGGGTGGCCAGATGGAGTGCTATTGTCGAGACAATAAGAGCAGTGATTTCTGAAGCCAGCGGCAATGACACACTTAGCCTGGTGCTTTATGGTATTCCACCTGAAGTTGAACCTGAACACGGTGTGATCGGAATAGGGCCATGCAGCTGCAGCTGGACAGGCTGGGATGCGATTATATCCGACATATCATCGTCCTTGAACGACAATATCTGCAAGCACATGATGCAAGGACCGGGTTTGGTAGTAGAGCGTATGTTTGGCGAAATGGGTAATGCCAAAGAAGCAGCAAACGCGCTGAACCTGGCCATCAGGCTGACTAAACCGCGTTCTGATTCAGGTACCTGTGAATCTACGGGAAAGCTATTTGTGTCTTCTATTCTGTTCTGCTCCGAGTTTGCGTTCGGAATCGATCAGCTTGAACAGACCAGAGATCTCCCGACCATCTACACTATTGACATTGGAGACGGATCGCGCTTAGCACAGCTTTCGAATGAGACGCCGGGTGGCATGCACACGTATGTGACGGACTGGTTTGACATGCCGTCGGTAGCCATTGGATGCTGCAACTCCAGCAGGGCGCTGTCGATAAAGGGCGCGGTTGTGCACTTGAGCAGCACTATGCCATTGGATGAAATCAATTTAGGAATGGAGTGGAAGTCTGTGCAGGTTGATCGCGTGTCTGGATCGGAGATCATTCTCAAGCTAGGTGCGCTGCGACTGGGTAGTAAGAGTTCGGTGCTGCTTTCCATATCTGAAGACTTCAGTGCTAGTTCGACTGGAATACTGCATGCAAATCTCAGTCTAGAGATGTACAACGGCCAGACGCTCTCTTTTAGCAGCTTGCCGCTGGTTTGCAGACGAGACGAAGCGACCACGTTGCAGGAATGGCGCGGAGACGTATATCAGAGGTACGCGGAGCTGAAAGTGTGTCAGGCCTTAGGTAAGGCCAGAAGGTACATTAAGGGACAACCGGGCAAAGCTCTTCAGTTGCTGAAGGAGGGGAAGAGCGAGTTGATTGTAATGCTCAACAACAGGATGATGAACGAAGATCTGGCGCTAGCGCTCATGGTTGAACTGGACGACGCAACTAAATACCTGTACCACCCTCACCTGTTTCAAGAACTAGTTGAGCCAGAATTAGTGGAGCTCATGTGCGGTATAATGTGGCAGAGAAGCATCAGGAAGGACAAGGTGCTTCTGGCCCAGTACGAAATAACTAACCGGAGATAGCTGATGGGGGAGGTAAATGACTGTTGATTGAATATGTGCTATATTTTTGCGCAGAGATGTAAGCTGGAACTAGTTATAGCTAAGTAAACCTGGTTTTCATATTACACGGTACACATAGTGTATTAATTACAATTGATCTATTTACAGCGTCAATGATAGATATCTGGTATGGGTAGCACAATCGATATCTAAATAGTCGAGAGTCCCAGACTAAGCTTTCTTTCGATTAGCATATCTGCCATGAACGTCCAGCGCTGTTCACGTATATCTTTTGCAGTTTTGCCATTGCGCAAAAATAGCCGCTTTGTTTTGACGGGTTCTTCGCGGTTAGCTGCCTGTTTGCAAGCCGCGACCCCGAGCGGAGCTCGGCCCTTCCATAGATCTGCACAAGCCACACAGTCAGTGTACAGACGTTTCGGCGAGAACAAATACTATACACTTAACGAACGCCGGATTGCATTCTTCTGTAGCCGCACTGTGCTAAAATGGGTCGCATACGTTGGCGGATTTGTAGGTATCATAGCAGTGGCTAATCTGGACCGGGCACCTGTCACTCAACGCCTGAGGGTGATACTGGCGCCGTCCTGGCTCGATATGTATCTGGCCAGAAGCGCAGAGCGATCTACAATTAGGTCATACAGAAACTATATACTACCGGATGGACACCCCACAGTGCGCAAAGTAAAGGAAATAGTAAGCAGACTGACGAAGAATCCACCTCGAGACCTCTGGCCGGATCATATGCGCAACATCGACTGGAAAGTCACCGTTATCAACTCGAACGACCCCCCGAACGCATTCGTTCTTGCAAACGGTCACGTTTTTGTATTCACATCTATCCTGCCTATTGCTCGAAACGATGCTGGACTCGCTACGGTGCTCTCGCATGAGATATCGCACGTTGTGGCCAGACATATCGCCGAGAAGACCTCAAGAGTACCGGTTTCCCTATTCATTTCGCTGCTAGCCATCTCTGCCGGAATACCGAACAGTATTTCGAATCTGCAGAATCTGCTGTTTGAGTTGCCATCCAGCAGAGCGCAGGAATCTGAGGCTGACGCTATCGGATTGATGCTGATGTCGTCCGCTTGCTACAATCCCGCGGACGCTCCACAGTTCTGGGTGCGCATGGAGCAAGCTATGAGGCAGTATGGTTTAGCTGGTTCGCCCAGATTTGACTTTTTACAAACACATCCCAGTGATGAGAAGCGACGAAAAGCACTCATCGATCTGCAGAGTCAAGCCCAGGACAGATACCACATGGCAGGATGTGACCAGTACGGATCGTTCGTCTCCGCACTGTTCTAGCGAATGCAATGACCCACGCGTTTTAACTACTGATGTACACTAGGATAGTGTGCTAAACATTTGGATAACTCTACTGCACATATAGCTATAGGGAAATTATATAGTCATACAAACTCCAAGTAGCAGAACTGTAAATATCTATGATCTCTTGCGAAGGTTGGATGAAAGCCATTCGAGACCTTCGTAAAGACCATCACCAGAGGTGGCGCAAGTAGCTTGAATGTACCAGGGGCGTTGGCGAATAGAATGAAGGCCAAGCTTTTCAGTGATTTCAGAGGCAGACATAGCGTTAGGTAAATCCTGCTTGTTGGCGAAGACTAAAAGGAGAGCATCGCGGAGCTCGTCCTCGTTAAGCATCCTTTGCAGTTCCTCGCGGGCCTCGGAGATACGTTCACGATCATTAGAGTCGACTACAAAAATGATACCTTGAGTGTTCTGAAAGTAATGGCGCCACAGAGGACGAATCTTATCCTGTCCACCGACATCCCATACTGTGAAAGAAATGTTCTTGTACTCAACAGTTTCGACATTGAAGCCAATGGTGGGGATGGTGGTAACAATTTCACCGAGCTTCAATTTATACAAAATAGTAGTCTTACCAGCGGCATCAAGACCAACCATTAAAATGCGCATTTCCTAAAGAGATGAGTTAGTATCTGTGAACACAATAAGGTGCCGAGAAATTCCATTCCGTTCCCAATATGCAGCGGGATGAGTGCCGGCCAAAAATCTATCTCCGAGAGATAAACATGATACACACGCTGATTTGCGGCACTCCCGAAAAAACAAAACTGACGCTTGATGCGACTACATTATGCTTCCGGGTGTCGCTGTTGGGCGTTGTTGGCCTCTCCCATTAGTGCAGCAGCCTCCGTGCGTTGGGTCCCGGGCAGCAGCCCCCTCGCTATCTCACAATAAATAATGTACGCGCAGAAGACTAAATATACAGGCATAAATCTGGGAGGCGATCGAAAAAAATCAAGTCGATATGCGTAAACATGCATATCCTATCTAGATTTATAGACAAATAGGATAGATGACCGGAAAAAAGAAGGAGAATGCGCAAGCGTCGCGGAGAACAGGATGAAAACCCAGACATAGCATGCAACGGCATACTCTCTAGTAGCTGCAAGATAATGGAAAACTAGGTTGTAAAAGTACGTACCTTAAGCCCAAACAGGCCCATTACGAGCTTCGAAATTGACATGCCCATTTTTGCAGCTCTTTTTTTTAGGGGAGGGAGGAGAGGTTGACAAACGGAGTAAAGAAAAGTGGTAGTTAGGAAGGAAAGAGCCAGAGTGTATTCGTAGGTCTAGGGAAACAGGCGCCCCCTTCGTCTGGCATAGCAACGCTCTGAGGGAAGCGGGACCCAGTGCTGGGAACGGTATTATTATTATAACAGGGACTAGTGACTACAGGTCTTAGCTGTTTGACAGAACGCTAGTGAAGTAATTCCTTTTATTTAACATGTCGCGAGAAATCACAGGTTAGATCATAAATTATGTGCTTTTCGTTTGTTCGAGTTGTTCGTATTCTGGTAGGCTGCACGCCAATGTGGTTTGCCAAGTAACTAACTAGTAAACCTTTTTCTTCTCGTCGAAACTGATGGCACCGGCGCCCGAGGAAGCCACGAGAATGAGACCGCCTACAATGGACATAGTCTGAAAGAATTCATATCTTAAAAAGTCGCGTCGAGCGCTAGTAGTCGCGTAGGTCCAAAAGTGGTTTGCAGAGAAATTGTAAATAGTGAGGATAAAGACGAGCGAAGCGGCCGACAGTTTCGTCTTAAAGCCGAGTACCACCATCAGGCAGAGCGCCAACGAGACCACCGACACGACTAGACGAGGGATAGTCCATTGGGCAGAGAACAAAAACGTAATAAACAAGAAGACAAGCATGATGCGACCTGCTAATTGATAGTAACGCTTTCGGTCTTTCTCCTCAAGCTCTGGCAAACCTGGAAACCCACGCGAGACGTTGTTACGCACCACGGAGTCGCTGAGCACCATGACCAGGCCACCTACCAGAGATAGGTTTCTAGAGAGAAATGAAAGATCAAAAATAAGGCCGTATACCAGAGCTTGACCCACTACGACAGCGAGCAGCAAACACACAGCAAACATAACCTGTTTTTGCAACATAATCAATGCAGATCCAACCAACATGGAGCATATGTTCGATAGAAGGAATACGGCGACAAAAATGTACGGGATGTGTCTGTAGTTTCTCAAATAGAAGGCTTGCTGGTTCCATTGTGTTAATAGTCTTAAAGAATCTTCCAAGAAAGTAAAAATGACAAGCATTCTTCCGATTGATGGCAAATATGGTCTCAGAGCGTTCGAGACTGGGTTAATGATATTTTCGAGTTGTTCCGCTTTAGTCTTGAATGAGCCTAAAACGCCGCTATTATCGTTGCCAAATGAAAATCCTTGACCGTCAGTAGGTGAGCTAGGCATTTCGTATCTGCCAATAGTCGGCTCTGGCCGGTATGCAAGTCCTGATCTTAATGCCATTTTTCTTTTATTTCACGTTGTACTTGTCTTCCAAGGTGTCACAATCTAAGGCGAGTCAGCTTTATAACGGGTACCCTTCTTGTATCTGTTCAAAACTACTAGTCCCTCTTAACTAGTACCCTTAATTGTTTGCCTAATTATATCGCAAAAATCTCAACAAAATGCGATTGGTTCCTCAATATAATCCGCGGCCAAATGAAGAACACGTTACCAGGAACCTCAAAGAAAAGGGCAAAAGGTCCCTGTGCAGCTATCCCATTGCAAATGCAACATGCATGCAACATAGCCGCTAAACCTTATATCCTTGTTAGGTCTAACGCAATTGCCTGAAAACATTGCACATATTCTGACTTATTCCCCTCTAAAGAACCATCACAATGCTCTGATGCTGATTGCTAGCTAATGGGTAGTATGATTTGCGCATGAAATTCCTGTAAAGTCATTTTGCGCGTTTGTGTTATTAATCTATACGATCTCTAACGCAGACCCTCGTGCAGAATGCCCATAACTCCGTCTACCTGTTGTGATTCACGCTGCACATTCGGATACATTATGACTCTAACTATAATCATATAAAGACCATAAAACTATGACAGGTTTACGCATAATAGCTACGCCCTGATTGGATTTGTTATCTCTCCGACAAGGTTCAATGGCGTAATCGCTCTAATAGCAGTATTTTTATTAGTCACAACACCTGAATCATCCAACTCCCTACTACAAATGCTGGAAAATGCTCTAGTAGCTATATAAACATCTATAAATTAATTTACTGCTTATTGATTCGACCTGACTGCGTATAAAATGCAAAAAGGTGACATGACATATAAAATCTCCATTAGAATTTTTTAAAGGTTGCAACCTTATATATTTTAAACAGGTAATGCTTACAACAGCAATTCGGTATAGTGTAACGGCTAGCACGGTCCGCTTTCACCGGGCAGATCCGGGTTCGATTCCCGGTACCGAAGTCTTCTTTTTTGAATAACTTTTTTTTTTCTTTTTAATATAGTGAATCAATCACTCACTGTTAATATATTATATTCATTATGTGTTATATATCATTATTTTGTCATTAGTCATCAGCCTTCGTTTGATTTCACAAAACCAACCGACTGTCGATCCTGTTCCAAAGCATTTCTTGCTTGGACAAAAACGTAGTCTTTACTAGTATTTCTTTCATGTTCCACCGATTCTTTCAATCTTATCATTTCCTTGATTGTTTCCTCATCGCCTTCAGTTTCTTCAAATTCTTTGAAGGTCTCCCAGAACTGGGTATCTATTCGCGGGTCAGCGAGCTGCGTTCCGTACTTGAATATCTCACGGGCCCTGGCTATTTCATTGACTGATATCTCTGCTTCGGCATATCTCAAACAAAACATAGAAGCGTCCTTGTCAGTACATTGCTGAATCGCAAACTCAAAGGCTTTTCGCGCTGTATCAGCTCCTTCTAGTACACAACATTTGCCTATATAGTAGTTCAGCAATGTCACTTTATCTTTCGCAACAGCTTTCTCAACAGCTTGCTTAATAAATGTAAGAGCAAACGAGAATAGTCCGTTTTGCTCTTCATATAATGCGTAAGCAATATATATATATTTAGACAGTTCAGCAGGACAGTCAATAAGTGCTTGTTCAAACAACTGTCGCATTCGTTCAATAGGCGGGTTGCGTTTCATAACTCGCGCTAAGTAGACATTCCAGAGTTCAAACGCAGCTGGATAGGCAAAAATTGCTATTCCCTGCTCATAGACCTTAAAAGAATCCTCGAAATAACCATATTCTTGCAAAGCCTGCGCGTATCTTGCGACTGAGCCAACTGTAGCGATTTTCAATGAAAGCATCTGATCATAGACACTTTTGATCGCGTCTACAGATCCAGTTGCTTCAACGACACTAGCATAAAATGTCCATAGTTTTATTGACTTGTGTAGTCTTTGCTGTGAGGGTATTGAACTGTCAAGAAAATCGATATTAGCATTGGGATCATGACTAGTTGCAGTTTTCAGAACCTCTAATGCTGCTTCAACGCGGTCTAAACGAATCTCAAACTTAGCCCATTCAATCCAAATATCGCTCAGTTCGTGTGGAGACCGGTAAAAAACATTGGTAGCTTTGTTGTAAATAGCACGTGCATTATCATACTCCTCGTGGGATTCGTAGAAGTGCGCAAAAAGCACCCAGAGCTCAGACAAGTTACCATGAACATTCTTTGGATCAATTTGTTCAACAGCGTCAACAAATACCTGAACTTTTGCGTCGTATGTGGTAACAATGTTAAATCTGCTTATCCATTCTTCAATGTTGTTTACATCTTGCCGCAAACGAACATCGCTCAACAGAAGCATACGACGAGAGAGAGTTTCTTCGAACTGGAACATCCGCAGATCTAATAACGATTCCAATTCCAATTCCTTGGTATCTGAAGATTCTATTTGGCTCATGAGCTTGGAGATCTCAAGTTCTTGAAACGAGGTGTATGCTTCAAAGACATGCACAAAGTCTCTAATAGTAGTGACAGTAGACAAGGCTTCCTTAAAGGTGTCCCTTGCTCTTTCAAGGTTGTTATTTGCAATGTAGTATTTTGCCAAGTCAGTGTATAGTTTTCCTGTTTGGTCAGGGAATTTGTGTAACGACTGGCGAATGAAGGCCGGTGTAGAGAAGTTGGGGAGGTCAACCCGGTGGTGAACGAGCAAGGCAGCAAAGTCAGCATGTAGCTGGTACATGCTTTTGCCGTTCTGAGATCTGTAGTACCTATCCGAAAGTATGTGTCTGTATTGTGAAGCGGCGTCGGTATAGAGCTCCAGGTGCTGGAGTTTTTCGATGAAGACTTCACGTTTCTTTGGAGCGAATTGAACATAGCGCGACCATATTGAGACGAGGGTTTTGCCACCAGCAGTTTCGGCAAACTCAAGGTATAGTGGCCAGAACAAGTGGTGTTGAGACACTGGGAGAGATCTGAGAGCGCGATCAAATGTGCGACGGATCTGCGTAAGTGAGGGCTGTAATTGGAGGAACGCGATGTAGTCTAGCCATAAGACGGGCATATCGTAGAGTAGGGTAAGAGCATTTTCATAGCAGTCATTGACGGCAGTAAACTGCTCCAGGTTGTCGATTGGGGAGACGCCTTTTAGGTACTGGACGCGGTAATCGAGATAGAGCTTCCAGAGTTTGTAAGACCGATCAAGATATGCACAGGCCCTTTCGAACACGACCACAAGAGCCTGCGCGGGTCGGTCGTGGGACTGTAGGTAATTGATATAGCGCAACCACGCATTCAGAGAGTCTGGATGTTGGAGGACATCTAGCTCGTAGGGAATGTCGGACCGTTCTAGATCCATGGTGAGCATGGAGGGTGTAGTGGTGGGTCGGTGGGGGGGATGATCAAGGTGTGGGTATTTTATTGGCGGGTCCAAAAATGGTCAAAAATTGGTCCCAATATGTGGAAGCTAGATACAGGCTGGCAGGGCCAGGGCCAGTTACACCCTTACCTAGATTTTTACACTACCTCACTAAATCGACCAACAATGTCTAGCGCAGGCAACCGGTAAGTAGAGATGACGAGAAAAAACAGGAGAAAGGAGCAATTAGGTATCTAACTGAACAGCGAACAAGTGTTTCCGACCCGTATGTCGCTGACGGGTATGAAAATCAAACTGAAAGGCGCAACGACTGGCCACAGTTTACTGAAGCGGAAGTCAGAAGCATTGACAAAGCGGTTTCGAGAAATAACTCGACGGATTGACGAGGCTAAACGCAAAATGGGTAAAGTCATGCAGGTAGCGGCATTTTCGCTGGCGGAAGTGAACTACGCTACGGGCGAGAATATTGGGTACCAAATTCAGGAGGCCGCCAAGTCCGCCAGGTTCCGCGTGAGAGCGCGTCAGGAGAATGTATCAGGAGTATACCTGCCGCAATTTGAGGCTTATGAGGAGGAAAGTAACGACTTCCAATTGACAGGACTAGGTAGAGGTGGTCAGCAAATTCAAAAAGCTAAAGATGTTTACTCCAGAGCAGTCGAGACCTTAGTAGATCTAGCTTCGTTGCAGACGGCCTTCGTTATTTTGGATGAGGTCATTAAAGTCACTAACAGACGCGTCAACGCTATCGAACACGTTATTATTCCCAGAACAGAGAACACAATTAAGTACATTATGTCTGAATTGGACGAGCTGGATCGCGAGGAGTTCTACAGACTGAAAAAGGTTCAAGATAAGAAACAGAAGGACGCTGCTGCTGCCGATCTTGAAAGAGAAACCGATGCTGCACTGAGAGCAGAAGCCGAATTGGCGGAAAGCCAATTAGTAGACGAACCTGGACAATTGATATCGGAAAAGGACGAGGACGTTATCTTCTGAGTTTGCAACTGTTGCAACGGTGTTCATGACCTACAGATTCGCTCTATTCCACTCGACTCTATTTGGTGCTGCCACATGTTTCAGAAGCCGGACACTATCTTTCATACAATAATTTATGTCAAAAATATCTATTTTGTATTTCGTAATATGTCATTATATGGCGTTCGTCATCACAAGAAGACGGGTCGATGAGTGTGTTATCTATTTTCTGGCATACGTCACGTGGACTTCGTGATCTTCGACAACCAGTTTGCTTAATGCCTGTTTCGCAGTGACCGCACTAGGCTCGTCTTCGTACTCAACAAACGCTAAGCCGGTACCACCTGGAACGACTCTAATGTCTTTGAGGTTCGGGTATGCATCGAAGATGGGAGCAAGATCGTCGGCAGTAGAGTGTGGCGGTAGGTTCTGGAGAAAGAGCGTCCTGTTCGGCGGCAAAAAGTCCTCAGCCTGGTTCCTTGTAGTTCTAGAGAGTTTCTGGAACTGTGGTTTGTTAGCAAGTTCAGCAAGCCGTTTCTCTTTGGCTTTTATGCGCTCTAGTTTGTGGTGCTCAAGCTGTTCAGGGTCGTTCTCCTGTAACACCACTATATCCGACGGAATTTTAGCGTACTGTATGTCCATAGGCTGTCCAAACAGTGGAAACCCTTGCATTTCGTTCAGTGCTTGGTCGGCATCCTCACTGTGCGCGAACGATACAAAGGCCTGACCGCGCATCCGCAAGTTCTTCTTGACAGACACCTCGATCACCGGACCGAACTCGCTGAATATCGTATTTAGCGATTCCTTGAAATCACGTACGCCTAACTTCACGTTTAAATTCCGGATGTAAAGCGTTTTGCCTGTCATTCTTATTTTTTGTGCCATAGAATAGCGTCGCAGAACGCTCGTCAATTCGTGCACCCTCCCGAAAGTGTGTCTGGGGCAGAAACTCTATTTTTATTCTCTTTTCGCCTTTCTACCTTCACGTACTCCACGAGAATGGATCACACTAGCTACTCCATAAACAAACTAGTCCCGCCTCTCAACTTTTGTCCCGTCGAGGCTGGACTCTTCAGATCGGGTCAGCCGGTGCCCGTAAACTTCCCTTTCATTGCACAGCTTAACCTCCGCACAGTCGTATGGCTCGCCGTAGAGGATCCCAGCGAGGCCTTCCTCGCCTTTACCGACGACAACGATATCACACTCCATCACCTCGGCCTCGCCACAGAGGGTGCACACGCATGGGAAGGCCTTACTGAAAATGCAATAAATGATGCTCTACGCATAATTACAGACAAAACGCAGTTCCCCATACTGGTATGCTGCACAATGGGTCGACACAGAACTGGCACTGTCATAGGCTGTCTGCGCAGGCTTCAGCGTTGGAACCTCGCATCGGTGGACGAAGAGTACAGACGTTTTGCCGGAAGTCGCCCGCGAATATCAATAGAACTACACATAGAAGCTTTCGACGCCACCTCTTTCCAGGTCCGCAAAGAAACTGCCCCCAATTGGCTCCTATAACCCCAATCTTCACAATGTGTCCTACGGCATATTATTGGTCTATTTATTCTTTCGTTATAGTCGTTAGTTAGCCCTCTATCAGCTTCGCAGTCAGAGCCTCAAGGTCTTCCAATGAGCTATTGCTCTCTGCGTCGCTGTCGTTAGCACCTTGATGCTCGTCCTTGTTCCTACGATAATCGATCTTGGCGCGCTTCTCTCTCTTCTCTTCTCCATAACTCTCCATCTGCCTATTCAATTCTGCAAGCAGATCCTCATCCTGTTCAAACGGAACGCCCTCTTCTTCTTCTGCATCATCTTCGTATCTGCTAGCTCTCTCAGCCGCATCTTTTCGCTTCCTCTTCTTTGCTAAGCGCTTCTCCCGCGCTATCTCTTTATCCTGAGAATCAACATCATCCATAAATTTCTTTTCCGCCTCAATGAACCGGTCAATCTGTTCTTTCGGTTGGCCCTCTTTCAGAAAATCCTCCTCTTTCTGGAACTCATATAATGAATGGGCATTACCGTCGTCGTCGAACACCAGTTTGGTAGGTCTTTCTTTGTACCTTAGCATTTGCTTTTTGGAGGTGGCGGCCTTTAGCTGCCGTTTAGAGATAATCTTAGCCGGCTCAGAATCTTGTTCATCCAAGTAGCTGTTCTGCTTTTTCGGTTGTAGAATATCCTCGCTGTCAGACAGGTCTTCTTGCTCAATTACTTTATTGTAGTGCTCAGAGAGAATGTCCTGGTTAACCCTGCTGAACATTCTATCGTATTTTGTTTTGGGCGCGTCTTGCGTCTTCTGTTCTTCGTCGTCTGCTACATGGGTAAGTTGGCGTGAGAGGTTTTTTCTTTCCTTCAAACTTGTACCTCCTTGTAGCCTCACTTTAGGCGCTCCAGGAAGCCCAAGACTTTCTGCGTACTCTTCCAATGGTATAGAGTCGAATTTGAAAATGCCTTTATCGTGCTGCAGATATACTGACCTAACGTAGGAGATGAATGCTTTCTGCGCCAGATACTTGATTTCAGTGTCCTTAAAACAGAGCCCTTGCAGTTGTTTCTTGATACTCTGTTTCATCGATTCGCGAATTTTAAGGTTTTCGACGTGTATTTTCTTTGCTTCGAGTTTTTCTATCATAGGTTTTTCCTCGCTCGGTGTCAAGAACATTAGAGCGTGACCATCTTTGTCAAACCTAGCGGTTCTGCCTACTCGGTGAACATATGTAGGTACATCTTCAGGTGCGTCGACCTGGATGACCCAGTCAACAGAAGGGAAATCTAGTCCACGAGCAACAATATCAGTGGCAAAAAGGCACGAGTACTTTGCATTAGAGAATTGGGTGACTGTTTCTATTCTCGTTGTCTGCTTTTGTTTGCCGTGTAAATGTGCCAACGGTATACCTGGACGCATGTGACGAAAGGACTCGAATGCGAACCGCACTTGCTTTCCGGAGGAGAAAAATACGATTATTTTTGATTTGAGATGTGTGCGCAAGAACGAGTAGAGAATAGATAGTTTGTCAGGCAGCGGGCTAACTATGTAGTGTTGCATCAGAGATTCTGGTATGCTATACACTGTAGAATCGTGAATGGATATATATTCAGGTTCCTTCAAGCTAAGTCTGGCAAGGTCTGATAGTTTTTTCGTCTGTGTAGCTGAGAAAAGCATAGTTTGTCGGTCTTTCGGTAGATGATCTAAGATGGCATCCATAGTGCCTTTGAAGCCCATGTCCAAAATACGATCTGCTTCATCCAGCACAAGCATTTTAAGATTTGAAGTATCGAAATCAACAGCTTGATCCAGCAACTGCAAAATTCTTCCAGGCGTGCAGATCATGATGTTCATGCGACCTACCCTTGAAATTTCTTCGTGGACATTCTTTCCACCAATAGCCAGGCCCGCCGAGAATGTGTGGAACTTGCCTATCGATCTGAGCACATCGAATATCTGTACAGCTAATTCTCTCGTTGGAGAGATAACCAGTGCGCCTAGACCGTCGTTGGGTGTCCATTGTTCGTGCACAAGTTTCTCTAGGAGTGGGATCAAGAATGCTAGCGTTTTACCAGAACCTGTTTTCGCAGCTCCGAGAATGTCTCTGCCTTTCAAAGCTAACGGGATTGACTTCTTCTGGATTTCAGTCATCTCTGTGAATGCTTGTTTAGCAAGACCCGCAGCTGTCTGCTGAGATATCGGCAAATCGCTAAACTTTTCAATAGAGGTATCATCGAGCTCGGCTGCCCGCTGTTTGAGATCAGCGAGCACTTTCAGCTCTTTTTCTCGCAACTCCTTTTTTGCGTTATGTTTCGTGTTATTGATGACTTTCTTTCTTTTTGAAGCCATTTTTGAGAAACCAATAAAGCTGGCGCAGTCGTTTCTGGCGAAAGAGATACGTAAAAACAACAGGTACAAATTTATTTTTCGCATTGAACTCTAATCAAGATTTAAAGTTTAAATATACCCAATAGCAGCGTCGCATCGTTCATATAAACTGGAGCCTACTACACACTGTTCCCAAGAAGCTTGACGCGTTACCATAATGTCGTCGTCGAACGTTGAGATTGACGCCCTGCTTTCTTCGGAAGCCAGCGACTTCGCGAAACAGAAAGAAGTCCGAAGAATACTGGATCAGTTTGAACTGGACTACTACTCGATACTGGACATTGTTCCTGGGTTAGATAACTCAAGGATCAAGTCGCTTTTCCGCCGCAAGTCACTCCTTGTCCACCCTGACAAAAATCCAGCCGAGGGGGCTAAAGAGGCGTTCGATCGTTTAAACAAAGCAATGGATGCTCTAAATGAAAAGGCTTCAATGTTTAATCTTGATAGTCTGTACAAAGAGGGATCAATGCAGCTCTATAATGATGGCAAACTGTCAACTACAGACTACACAAAACTCTCAGATTCTGAAGTTTCGCTACTTAGACGGGTCGTCAACTTGTTGTTGATAGAGCAACAACAATCAAAAGCAAAAAAGCTAAAACTTCAACAAAGAGACGAGCTGCGCAAACAAATGGCTGAAGAAGAGCTACTAAAATCAGCATCCACAAAGAAATCGTTCCACGAGAAATGGGAACAGACAAGACAGCAAAGAATGGGCTCGTGGCGGCAGTTCCGCAAAAGCAAATCAATTCAGAAAAAAAGCGATAAAGGGTTTTTGGGTTAATATTCAGACAGTCTACTATTCCATATTGCGCTTCTCATTATAATACATCATGTATATTATTACGGTGCTTTTCAGTTCAGAGGTTGCTCTGAATATAAGGCTCTTGTGATATGTTCCAGATCTTGCTGAAAACTTCCCAGATATTCTTCACATAGACAAAATCTAAAGAGCTCACAATCTCTTCAGGCATATCTGTTTCCACGTCCTTTTTATTTCGAATAGGAAGTATAATGGTCTTCACACCAGCCCGGTGTGCACCTAACACCTTCTCCTTGATACCTCCGACGGGTAATACCCTTCCACGAAGAGTCATCTCACCCGTCATCGCGATATCAACTGGAACTCGGCGCTTGCTAAACAGCGACACCAGCGCCAATGTAATCGCGACACCAGCAGACGGGCCATCTTTAGGAACTGCACCAGCAGGCGCATGTATGTGCACATCAATGCCCTTGGATATGTCAGCCGCGTCATTATCAGCCAATCCTAGATGAAAAGCGTTCGCTTTCACCCACGAGTATGATATCATGGCACTTTCCTTTAGCACATCTCCCAGTTTGCCCGTCAGTTTCAATTGGCCTGTGCCTGGCATGGAAGTGGCCTCAATCAACATTATACCACCATTGCCGCTTCCCATATATGCCAAACCGGTAACAACACCAATTCTGCCGAATACGCCGTCTTCGGTCGCAATTTCTGCGTCGTATTTCTCCGGACCCAAATATTTTGCCAGATCATCAACGATCACAACGGGATTGTAACTAGCCAATGAGTCTTTCTCCTTGCTATCCAAATATTGCGCGTATTCAACCGCTTTTCCTCTGCAAATAGAAGCAATCTCACGTTCGAGATTTCTTACACCCGCTTCACGGGTATACATTGTCGCGATCTGCATAATCACATCTTTGGAAATAGATATATCTTTCGGTTGTAATCCATTAGCTTTGATCTGCTTAGGAAGGAGATATCTGCTGGCGATTTCAGTCTTCTCCAAAAATGTGTATCCAGGAAGCTGAATGACCTCCATTCGATCAAGCAGGGGAGCAGGAATAGTGTCCATACTGTTAGCAGTTGCAATGAACAAGGTCTTCGAAAGATCTATTGGGATATTAACATAATGATCGTTGAAAGTGTGGTTTTGTTCAGGATCCAACACTTCAAGCATAGCAGCAGAAGGGTCGCCATGGAAGTTGTTACCGCTAATTTTGTCTATCTCATCCAGCAAAAACACAGGGTTGTTCACACCAACTTTGCGAAGCCCTTGCACAATTAATCCAGGCATAGCGCCAACGTATGTCCTTCTGTGACCTCTAATTTCTGCTTCATCGCGCACTCCTCCTAACGATATGCGGTAGAATTTGCGATTAAGGGTATCGGCGATACTTCGAGCCAACGAGGTTTTGCCAACACCTGGAGGACCGACAAGGAGGATGATTGGAGCTTTGCCGAGCAGTGCAGATGTGTTGGCGTTAACAGCTTGAGTTGATTTCTGCGAAGATTCTGTAGTGTCAGACATCAACTTGTCAGCAGGGAAACTTCTTGCAGGCACGAGCGCCATAGACTGGGAAGCTTCTGTTAAGCGGGACTGTTTAAGTCGCAAAACAGCTAAGTATTCGAGGAGCCTCTTCTTCACTATTTCGAGGCCGTAGTGGTCCCCGTCGAGTTGAGCCCGTGCACGGGGTATTGTGTTGGCGTCCAAGTTATCAACTGTTGACTTTGACCAGGGAATCTCGCTCAAAGTTTCAAGATAGGTGCGGCAGACATGGTATTCTGCTTGCGTTGGATGCATACCTCTTAGACGCTTCAGTTCATTTTGAGCGATTTTGTTAGCATCTGGCGGCAATTTCGCAGCCTCAAGCCTCGACGCCAAATCATCTGCACCGTCTTTCTCGTAAGGTTCTTTTCCCTCGCCGAGTTCTTCCTGGATGGCTTTGAGCTGCTGTCTTAAAATCATTTCACGTTGCTGCTTTGAGAGCTTAGAGGTGATATCGTTCGAGATCTTATTTGAGAGCTGTACGGTGCCGACCTTTGTGGTAATGGCTTCTGTGACGATGTCCATCCTTATGATAACGTCTGCAGCCTCGAGCACCTTGATCTTCTGTTCGGAGGTCAAGGCCATGGTGGATGCCAAGAAGTCCGCGAGTGCGCCGGCGTCCTCGACAGTGGCGCGTGTGAGGAAGCCTGAGAGTCTCCGAAGGACGGCGGTGTTGAGGTTTTCTGCGCCCATGAGATTTAGCATATCTATTGCGGCAGACTTCATGCGTTCGAAGCTGGCTAAGAGGGCGGGTGAGTCACTGGATACGACATCAGGGATATGGCGAACGACACAGGTAGAGTATCCAGTATCGGGCGTGGACGCCACTGAGATGAGACCGATTCTAGAGATTCCGCGAAGTATGACGACGAATTCTAGCGGCCCGACTCTGTCGATTTGCGTTATTTCGGCAAGTGTACCCGTTTTCTGAAAGTCGGAGACGTTGAGACTCGATTTCAGCGGAGTGTTGACGCGGATAAGACAGGCGACATAAATGGGTTTTGCGTCACTAGTGCGGACCACCTGTTGAGACAGCTTTGACATGAGATCGCGATTTGTGGGTGCGACGCGCAGGCGTACGATTGTGCTCGGCAGAAGGATTGACTTTGCATCGACTGACAGCACGGGCAGGTCGGTTGGTAAATTAGACGACATCTTAAATAGCGACAATAAGGGATCTGTTCAGCAAAAAAATAAGGCAGCTATAAAACAATAAATAGCGATTAATAACGACAGAAAAACAATGGGGGAAAAATCGATAAATGGGGGTAAAGGTATCGTAAGATAACGGTGGCTAAAGATAAGAACAGGTAGGTATGCTCCGATTTAGTAGGTATGACATTTAGAGCTTGTAAATGTAAAGAACCTCGGTGTTACGCGTGACACCTCTGATTGGCTATATCTTGATTAACTTTACTGTGGGGGAGATCTGTGGTTATTTACAGAGAGATTTTTCTGGCCACATAATCTCAAGGAAGAGTTGTCTACGATGCGAGAGTGTAATGATGGCGCAGCGACGGTGTCGTACAACGGCTGAATTTTGGCTCACAATAAGGCTTTGCTGCATCTATGCAAACTAAACGGCGCACCATAGCCGTTGCACTTTTAGTGTTACAGTATAACAAGCCCATTTGCTTAACATAAACTCTAATTCTCCAACTTTCATATTGTTCTTTGGGGCTTTTACAGACTCCACTCTTTCTCCGACTAGCAGCCACGTCGCGTCTCTTTTTCCGATTTAAATACCGATCTCAATCTTTTTGCCGTCCTCGGTTTCCTCTCTGTCGACTTCTGTGCTGCGAAAACAGTTTACACGTCGTCTGCCCTTGCCCTTATATTTCGGCCATCAGGAACACCTACACCGACACACTAGGCCCCTCACCCGCTCCCAGAGCTTGCTGGAAACACACTACGACTTTCACATCCCCACACTTACAACGCAACCGCATGCTGTCCGAACCGATTTCAAAGGCCTCCTCTCATTTGGGCACAGTATCTCCGGTGGCGTTTTCGAAAACAGCAGAAAAGACGCCGAACCCGCTAGCCGTTTCCGCAGAGGCGGCGTACCGAGCTGTGTCGGAGCTTCTTAGCTCGCCATCAGACGCTTCCCCCGCCCGATCTCGCACCAAATTATGCGTCCAGCAGTCAATGCGTGCCCTCGAGACTGCCATCGCCCGCTACTCACCCGAACAGATTGCTATGTCATTCAACGGTGGCAAAGACTGCCAGGTAATGCTCGTCCTCTTTCTCGCAGTCCTACACCTTCACCCAGACTATCTCACCAGAACCAGAAAGATCCCTTGCGTCTACGTCCGCTCCACAGATCCGTTTCCGGAACTAGAAGATTTCATAAAGCATTGCGCCACAGTATACTCCCTAGACATACAGTGGATATCACTTCCTCTGAAACAAGCTCTTCACGAGTACCTCAAATCTATGCCCTCCATAAAAGCCATGCTCATCGGCACAAGACGCACAGACCCGCACGGCGAACACCTCACCACCTTCTCCCCCACCGACGGCGATTTCCCGGAACTTATGCGGATCTGTCCGATCCTCGATTGGAAACTGGCTACTATATGGGACTTCCTCACAGGGGCCAATATACCCTACTGCTCTCTTTACGACAAAGGCTACACATCAATCGGCTCCACCACAGACACTAAACCAAACCCGGCTCTCCGCGCCGAGAACGAGAATGGCTCTGTATCATATTTACGCGGTCCGGAACTACTAGACGACTCGAAAGAACGACTGGGCAGAAATTAACGTACATTCCTACCACATTCAACAATGCATCCTACGACTTTTACATTGGCAATCTATGTTATTATTTTTTTTTTTTTTTTTTTTTTTTTTTTTTTTTTTTTTTGGAATCGTCTATTCTCATAAATAGTAGTTCTAGTCATAAACATAAACACGGTCGGTAATACATCATCTCTTGCGTTTCTTAGAGGGCCGCGCGTTCTTTTCCCGGCGCCTTTCCTTCTCCTGTCGTCCTTTGGCAATTTCACGACTAGATCTTATCGTCTTTCTGTTCTGAGCAGACCCTATCCTCTCCTTAGCCAGCTCAACCTTCTTTAGCTGCGATTTGTAGTCGTCACGAGCCTTATCGGCCCTCTTTGGAGCCTGAATCTTCGTGTGTCGGAACTTGAATCCAACATGTCCCTTCTTTCCGGGAGCATATTCTTCTCCGCTTTCATTTATATCTGATACCTTATGAGCCGCTTTCCACGCCTCGTACTTACCGCTCTTAAAAGAAGCTTGAATGCGCAGACCATTCTCGCCTTTTATCCATTTCGCCCCCTTTCCATTCTCCTCTAGACCCCCATTAGACTGAACGTACCTGCCCTTCTTGCGGTCCCACTTCATGCCATTCTTCGACTTTCCTTCGTCGTCGTCCCGCATCAAGTCAAAAGTAACGTTCTTCGCCTGGTCTGCAAAGGAATTCACGGTGTATCCTTTTTCAGTGGCATCATCCTTGTCTGTATGGCTGATGTAGAAATTAGGATCCTTGAAGGACTTCAGCTTCTTCGAACCACTGATCTGCGACTTGAACGTGTGGTCTATATCATCCATAGTGGCCGGAGTCATGTCCACAACAAGTGTGTTAGATGACTCCTCTGATATATCTTCTTTCAAAGCTTTCTCCTTGTTTAGAAGCTCTCTGCGGTCCTTCAGTCGTTCTTGAATATGGGCAACTTCTTTCCGGCGACGAGCCATCAGATCAGACATTTCACCAAAAGCGTTTGACTTCTTGTTCAGTTCAAACACCGTCTCTGTAGGTCTGTACTTCTCTAATTTTGCCAGGAATGCAAGCCTATCGGCTTCCTTGCTATCAGTTTCCGCCGAGTCGGTCTTTTTGGCCTTCAAAAGCGTATGTCGTTGCATCCAGTCCGAGCCTGTAATCTGCTTAGCCCTCCTGACACTTTCAGTTGACGCAGGATTTCTAGTCTTGAGAAATAGTTTCTCGCCCTTCAATGAAGTATTTCGCATAAGCAAGAGATCATAATTTTCTTTATGAAGGCTTTCTATCTCTTCAAATATAGTCTCGAGCTCATCGCGTGGAAATCCGCCGACCACTAAAGAGTTTCTAAAAGAAACATCAGAGCTGGTAGTGATATTGCAGCTCAGACATAGTTTCAGACCTAAGAAAAGCTCTAGATCTAAGAGATAGGGCAAATCAGCCTCTTTTATTATCGAATAGGCCCAGCCGTGGTTTCCTGCACGAGCAGTACGGCCGACTCTATGAATGAAAATCTTCGGCGAGCTCGGAAAGGTGTAGTTAATGACATTAGCCAATACTGGAATGTCAATACCTCTGGCCGCTACATCAGTAACAACCATAACGGTGGTTAGACCAGCACGGAACTTCTGCAGCTGCTCTTTTCGCGCATGCTGGTCAAGTGAACCGTAGATAAATGAAACAGAGTAACCTAGCTCTCTCAGATATGTAGAGACATGTTCGACATGGTGCTTTGTGGGAACAAATACAATAGTTGAGTGAGGAGAGGGCACTTCACCTGCACGTACTTTTCCAAGCTTTTTTGGCGCGGCTTCGTTTGCGAAGGGCATTTTAATGACGTGAGAGAGAAGGTACACCAATGCTGCATCACGCTCAGATGATCTGATTCCAAAAAATGCCATTTCAAGGTTCTCAGGGATCTTTTGTTCAGCGTCTAAGCGAACAAGCACAGGATCGTGTAGTCCTGCTTTAGCAAACTCTACTAAGGATTTAGGCAATGTAGCACTAAATAGCAAACTTTGTCTGAATTCGGGCAGATAGCTCAGGATATTAGTGAGCTGTAAGGAGAATCCCATCTCAAAAAGACGGTCGGCTTCATCGAAAACAACGTACTGAATGGTTTTGAGGTTGAGGTTCATTTCCACTTTAAGATGCAAGAAACGGCCAGGCGTTGCGATTATGATGTCCGGGTTAGACATCATAAAACCAAATTGGTCCTCTAGACTATCTCCTCCTACTAAAAGAGCACAGCGCAAATCCGTTCCGGAAGAAAAGTCCTTAAATACTCGTATGGTTTGAAGAGCCAACTCTCGACTAGGAGTAAGTATGAGCGCTCTAGCACCCACTTGTGCGGAGTGGCTTTTGAGCATATCTATTATTGGCAGCATAAAAGCCGCGGTTTTTCCGCTTCCTGTGCGAGCCATTCCCACAACATCTTTGCCTTCTAAGATAACTGGAATAGTGCGCCGTTGGATAGGAGTAGGCTGCTTATAACCTTTACGTTTCACAGCCGCAGCGATAGGATTAGATAGACCCAGACCCAAAAATGTTCCTTTATTGGCGCCTTTGTTATTTCGTTGGTCGACATTAGATGGCAGCAGATCTTGTGGTAGCAGGTCATCGCGCTCGCTTTCAGTGTCGCTGGAATGTGAATGATTCAGAGCGTTCGCACTTTGACGCTTGGAGTTCGAGTGCAATGAGTTTAACTTAGTATTGCGCTTTCCAGAACCTCCAACCAAAGAATTGGTAATATCTGTCTCGGAATCGCTCATTTTATATCAAAATGGATGCAGTTTCGTTCCTTTCGCTTGTAGTTGATAGACTGCTAATTTTTTTTGTTGCTGAGTCCGCAGTTTTCCCAATACGACCCATTTAGGAAAGTCCCATTTTGAGACCATGTCATTGAGTTGAAGTTACCTGAATGCGCGGAAAGATGGCGATGCAAGTTGAACAACGAACTGAGTAAATATCGTTATCTCACTTTAAAATACTAAACCAAAAAGTGAAAACATTTCTGAAGAATAAAAAGGTTATGAAACATCATTGGACACATAGTTGGCAGTACTGATGAGTGCATAACCGGCGCGATAGTGTGGAGTTAGCTAATATCGATGCGGTTACGAACCGAATTAAAGCTGTACAAAGGAACGCAGATTTCACTGTTCTAAAATGAATGCTGCAAAGAACGTAACAAACTTCGTAGATGACAACCGTGAAGTAATGGAGGAAAGGCGCAGGCGCGGAAAGAAGAGGGAAATAATGGGTTCGAGCGACATACGCAACCACGTAGGTCCGGATTGATGCACACTGCTGTGTTGACGCACAAGACTTGACAGGAAGGGGCTAATAGGCTTCCATCGCCCCCACTCAGAAAGGAAATTCCGAAGAGTACGGTGACATACGACTGAATCTAGCGGAATAATAAGTTTGAAGAGCAGGCGGAATATAACTGTTTAGGTGACTGACTTCGGAATAACTGTATATACAGCGACAAATTAGGCTAGGCGCTTTTAGCGACACTGCAGATGATAAGGCTGTGCCTGAACAAGTATTAGAACAAAACTGTTATCTTGGTCATCTTTGGCGATGAAGAAAAGGCATGTGCGCATACGTTACAGGAGTACCCATTAGAGCGCGGTCTTATTCAAGTCGCTGATCGTAATCGCAGGAGAGTTAGAAAGCAGTTGGATAATAAGGTTTTCTTCATTACCGTTTTAGGGAAGAGGACCGCGGACCAGGGAGCGCGACCAATTATAAGCGGGGAAAGCATTTGAGAGATAAGCAAAGAAGAACACAATTGACGATTACTCTGCAGTTTCCCCACCAAAGAGGGCAGATCATGCAACTGAGCAGTGAAAAAGGAGTAAAGAGTAGCAATTGATCACGAAGTAGGTCTAATGAGGTTTAACCAGAGAGAGTCAAAACACAACGGGGAAATGAAGATGTACCTTAACTTGACGCAGATAAAGCAGTGCCCAGCCAATAACACCTAGCGGAGAAGAGATAGGGAATTCTGTTTCAACGTTATATTTCCGGTAAACTTTTTCTGTATGTCAGTTGAGAAACTCATTAGAGATCTGAGCGAGAAAATATAGTTCGCTGAACTGATAAGTAATAGAGCCACTGGGTGCTACATAGTAATAGCTGTGCTACGTACTGCTGCGATGCAAGCATAGGAGCGCATACAGTCAATCTCAGTTGGTAGAGAGTAAATAAGTTAGATAGTTAGCTGTGCTAGATATGACGATTCTGCGGATATTCGATGCTGATAGAACAATACGTGGCAGGCGGTTAATCTTCCTAAATGGTCAAGGATGAGTTCAAAATGATAAAGCACGGGAACTTTGATAGGCTGAAGGTTTAAGTTTCCAAGTGACAAGTTAACGATAAGAGATCAGGTCCATCTGATCGATTAGCAAGAAGTGGTCATTAGCAGAGCTGCAAAATTAGCCGAGACAACTCAGACGTCAAGGAAGATGAGCTGAGAGATGGAACGAGTATATTAAGCGCTGTTAAAACTATGTCACTGCTGAAGGGGGCACGCGCAGCGATACGAATTAGACTTTCAGAAGTAGCTTTTGATTGTGTCCCAGTGTCTGATCCGCGGGCCCAGATAGTTGGTGAAAATTACTCATCACTGATGTCTGCAACCTCATCAGGTCCTCTACCGCTTGTTACAATTGCCTTTGCTTGCAGGATTTGCTAAAGAATTATTCCAGATAGATTTACTAGAGCTAAATTGTAGGTCATTCCATTTGCTAGGGAAGTGATTTTTCGTCGCCTATCGCGCAATCGAATGCTGGGCTTCTGTGGCGCGGAATCACCAGAATAGTATGCAAAAAACCTTAAACCTTAATTTTTTAAACCTATTTTATCCTCTGGGCTACAACAAAAGTAGTTACAGCCAAGAGAACGCCAGCCAAAAGGAAAATAGCAGTGATTGGCAGACAGAGGTAAAATATTAGATTGTTCTTAAATTGATGCTTATCAGTAAAAACTTCACCGCGGTAATGTTATCGCATGTATCCGCTCAATATTGTTTATAAATACTCCGATCTTCGCAATATTCTCCGCCTCCAAGAAACATGTCTGAAAAAGATCCTGTTCTCACACACAATGGTCTCCCTATTCCGGGCACCGTCTACCTTCTCGATCTCGAGCAGAATCTGGGCAACGTTGCCCACGGCTCCCAGAAGGAGATCGTCCTTGTGCCTCAACCCACAAAGGACCCAAACGACCCGCTCAACTGGTCCAACAAGCGTAAATGGATGACCTTCATCTGGCCAAGTTGGTACACCTTTTTTGTAGCTGTGCTGGCCGCGGCTCTTAGTCCCGCGTACCTCGATATCGCCGAAGGTATGAACGTCAGTCTCGAAGTCCTTGTCAATGGTTCTGGCTACCTTTTCTTACTCTTCGGTGTCGGAAATCTTATTATGCAACCCCTTGCTCTCAACTACGGCCGTCGCATGATGTTCACTTGGTTCACCCTCATCGGAGGTGTCGCTTTCTGCATCTGGTTCAACTTCATTACAGATGAACAGGAACTCTACGGAAACCGTGTCTTGACCGGCTTCTTCCTTGCCCCTGTCGAGTCCCTCCAGGAGGTCATTGTCGGAGATCTCTTCTTCGCACACGAACGTGGCTTCTACATGGGTGTCTATGTCTGGATGCTCATGGGAGGCACCTACCTCGGACCACTCGCCTCTTCCTTTATTAATGGCTCAATGGGTTGGAAATGGATCAACTACTTTTTTGCTATCTTCCTCGGAGTCGGTGCCGTTGGCGCCTACTTCTTCATGGAGGAAACAATGTACTATCGCCCTAATGCTATCAAGGACCAGATCGCTATAGATGAAGCGAAGACTCACCATCACATGAACGTCGATGACTCACTCGTTGTTCCTATCACTTCTATTGCTTCTGCCAACGGTGATGTCGTCGAAAAATCTGGAGCCGTAACTAGCACTACCATGTCTGACGATTCTGAAGCTCCTGTTGAAGAGTACAGAATAAAGTCTTTCTGGGAAATGCGTCCGGCCCTATACACTAAGCTCCCTGGAAAACCAAACACTATGATCAAGAGTATGTACCGTCCTATCTTGATCCTTTACTACTTTCCTCCTGTTCTCTGGGCAGGAATTACTGTCGCTTCCTCTCTCTCGTGGTTCATGGTTTTGACCGGTACCGTCGCCTCCATCTTTTCTGCAGCCCCCTACAACTTTGGCACTACTGGCTTGGGTCTTATATACATCTCTCCCGTCATCGGTGTTTGCATTGCTGTTTACTTGGGTGGCGATTTTACTGATAAATTGGCCTTGAAACTTGCTCGAAGAAATGGTGGTGTCCGTGAGCCCGAAATGCGTCTATGGACAGGTGTAATTGCGCTTATTACAACTCCCGTTGGTCTGTGGATGTATGGCCTTGGTGCTGCTAGAGGTGAACATTGGATTGTACCCGTTCTTGGATTCGGTATTGCCGCCTGCGGAAACACCCTTGCCGCCTCTCTCCCCTACACTTATGCCCTTGACTGCTACAAGGAATTCGGAGGTGACGTTATGGTATCTATTATCTTGGTCCGTAACCTTATGGGCTTTGGATTCGCCTACGCTATCACACCATGGGTTGAACACTCTGGCCTTCAAAACTGTTTCATCGTCGTAGGACTCTTGGGCTTCATCTTCTGGGTTCCCATGTTCCCTATGATCTGGTGGGGCAAGAAGTCTCGTGCTTACACTGCACCACGTGCTTGGAGATACGCCAAGGACGCTAGTCATTAGATAAAACTATTGTGTTTCTTGATTGTTTTGTGTTTATTTTGTTAGTTTTCCTGGGCTCTGAATATGTCGCATTTATAAAAAGGTTTTCATAGCTTGTTCTTTAATAATAGGTAACTCGTAGTTATTCAACCTGGATTGTAGGCTACTGGAGTGTTTTCGATTGCTTTTTATACGCACGAAATATTGCAGCATCATTTTTTCTCTTTATATACGCGGTCTATATAGAAGCTAACATGAACACAGTATAAAACCGCCACAAGGGGTAAATCACCTCACTAGAATATACAAAGAAGTTCCGTATTACAAATGTAAGCAAATGAATGGCAAGATCTCCACATCATTTCCTTCTTTGTCATCAGCACAGATCTCAAACAAAAGAGTCTTAGTTCCGGCAGGTATCTCCTTCTTCGATACCGTAGAGACCAACTCGGTCATTTTCATGCCGTATTTTTCCTTTAGCTTTTTTGGAGGGAAGAAACTTGCATACAACAAACTCACATTGTAAGAGACCATAGTGATACTAAGTCCTTCCTCTTTCTCGAAGTGATCAATAAACTCTTGCAAAGTCAAATCCTTGTAAATGTCAAAACGTCCCCAGATTTGATCAATCTCCTTATCATTATACTTGATTTTGCCGGAAGCAATTGGTTCAGAGAAGCCAAAAAAGGGCAAGGCTAGATTAATGAATCCGTTTTTAAATGCCTCAATACTCTTTTCTTTGCCTTCAACAAGCTTCAGTAATTCCAGATTAACTAAACCAGTGACCAACGCAGTTGTGGTGGCAATCGCTGGAATAATCTTTCCGGCAATGAATTTTGTCTTCGATCGATCAGCGGGTTCAATGCTGTAATTATTGGCACGAAGATTGGATGCTGCAGTGATAAAATCAATATGGAAGTTACTGTCGTCATCCTTCTCAAATTCCACCGGGTTCAGTCTGAAACTACCAAATTCTGAAGCAGGCGGAATCTTTGAAATAAGTTCCTGAATTTGATCAGTGTCACTCGTTTCAGTAGCACCTGCAGGATCAGGGTCAGTGTCTTTCTCTTTGATTACGATTCCAGACTTAGGAATAAAGTCGGGTATAATCAAACTATCGATCACTTTCTGATAAATTTCAGGACGGTTATCCACAGGAATTCCAAAATTATAAGCACGCAAATTAGCAGCAGCTTGAACAAAACCGAAATGTGTAGGATTGTTGATATCAAACGTCAGTGGTGTAGGTGCTCTCTTTGGACCTGACCAGAATGGGATACCAGCCGAAGTAACTGAATCCTTTGGAAAGTTGTACAAGAGTTGAACAATGTCGTTATGAAACTTGGTTTCAAACTCTAAGCGTGCCCACGTAATGCAATCTTCGAATGATGTGGCTTTGGCAGCGACAAGGTAGTTGTAAAGTGTGTTCAAAGTACCAATCTGATCAGAAGTAGTGCTCAGAGTGTTTTCAATAAAATTGGGGTTGGATAAATACATGTTAACCATCTCCTCCTGGCTAGTGAAGTATTCTTCAAACATGCTTTTGGCCCAGGCAATGGTGTGTTCAATTTGATTGGGGAAACTCTTCAACGTGCAAAGAGGAATTGATTTTTCTGGGGGATCGCGAGATGAGGAGTAACTCTCGGTAAGATCAGGGATGACCACTTGAACATTGCCCTTAGTACCAAGCGTACCGCTTTCCAAGAGCGGTTTGCGGAAAAACACGCAGCGTCGATCCACGTATGTGCGGGCATCAACGTTATCCAGAGCATTGGCAACTATATGAATAGGCTGCCAGAAATCATCATCAAAGATGGTTTCTGTATCAGCTCCGACTTTTTCTTGCATGGCGACAATTTTGCCGTTAAGATCAGGGTTGATACTTGTGACAGCTTTAGCAGCGGCTTCGCTTTTCAATTTTCCAACATCAGGAGCGCGGAATAAAAACTGTCTGTTCAGATTGCTACGCTCGATAGAATCCATGTCTGTGATCGTAATTTTGCCGTTAGGTCCAACACCAACCCCGAGTAAAGCCCAGATCTTTAACATTTCACAACCAATTGCACCTGCACCAACAAGGAACGTGTTCAGATTAGAGATTTGATCCTGAATTTTCTTACCCAAAACAACTATATTGCCATCATATCTAGAACCCACTTCCTTGCAGTCGTCTTCAGATAAATTAGGAGGCAACGATTCCAAGGAATCAAAATACATCCATTGTTTGGCAGGTGAGAACTTTCCAGTGCAAGCCTTCAGGACTTCCTGGGCAGCAAAGCCACCAAGCATAGCAGTCATAGGAGCTAAATTTCCACGAGCCTCTAAAGCTAACTCAGAGATGAGTTTCTCATCGATAATGGCATCAGAAATTATTGTGGGATATTCCGTCACGACATTTTTGGCAATATTCAGGAGTTTCTCAGCGTCCTCTTTATTTCTAGGACGAGGTAGAGCCGAGTTCTGTTGAATGAACTTATCCAAAGCGATGAATCCGATATGAAGTTGTGCGGGACGGTCGAACTTTGCAAAATCGGTCACAAGATAGTCAGGATCAGAGATTGATTCAACAAGAGGTTTGAATTCCAGAACTTTGGGCTGTTTAACTTGATGGAATACTCCACCTCTTTCATATGTACCGTACTTAGATACATCACCAACTGAAAAAGTATACGGTCCAAGCACTTTGACGGGCAGGGGATCAGCTTCGTTCAATCCGGGCATTCCTAGAACTTCAGTGAAACGGACGTAGTCGCCATCTTCAAGGCCATGGCGAGTTTCATCGTGGGCCGTGACGACACCATCAGACGAGATTTCCGAGAGAATGCCAGATATGGGTTCCTCACCAGTAGGGTCGAGCACGGTGAACTGTTTTCCGAAATCATTGAAGTGCATGCCAAACAAGCCTCTCACAGACGAGCTGATGAACGCGGCTCCTGAAGCGCGGGTCCATTCATTGACTTTTAGTTGGAGTTCAAGAGACTGGTTTGTGCAAACGACTACCTTGAAAGCGGAGACAGTGGACTGATTGAGGGTGTCCAGAACCGAGACCGGGACGTATTCGTTCAATTCGGCGACCTTGGAGAGGCATGCCTGGGCTCTGGGCTTACCGATATCTGCCAATGTCAGATAATACTGTGCCGACAGATCGATCAAGCTAGCAGGTGTAGGGTCGTAAAGAGTCAAGCTCTTGACGCCTGCCAAAGCGACGTTCTTTGCGATTTCCACGCCTAACCCTCCAAGGCCGATAATCAGCACATTCGAAGATTTCATCTGCTGCATTGCCTCCTTTCCGAGCACATACAGCTGGCGCGAGTACAGAGACTCGTCAATGTCTCCTGATTGGTTCTCCATGCTGCAGAGAAAAGTCGATGGCAAATATAGAAGTGTGAAAGGTAAGTTAGATGGTCGTGGAATGTCATAATTACTCGTTGTCAGCACATCAGGGTTTAGGGTACTAAATGGGCTGTTAAGCTGATGTTGTTGTTAAACAGCTGGTTGTCAAGGGACAGCGCCTCATAGTCACGTGCACGCGGGTGGAAGCATGCAAGATAATCTAACAGTTGTTTCGGCAACTGATTGCGTCCCTGCGTGAACTGTTATGGAAATTTGAAATGTAAAACGAAAGGCGGATAATGTGGGATATTAGTTTATGCTGTTTTCATGTAGGACAATTGGGGTTTAGACTTCTCCATAACAAATTTAGATGTGTCTGCCCAAAATGGAAGTGGGACACATCTGAAGCATCTACCATGCGATGAGATCAGAGAATTATTGAGATAGTTCATCAAGTTATTTATTGTCTTTGTTTTCAGTTGTTATCTTTGAATCCTTTGAAACTCCGTTATATCATTGCCATTGCTGTTAATATGTAATGCATAGAGCAGCTTTTCGAGAATAGCCCCCCACAGCACTTTTTTATGCCCTCATTTATAGTCCTAGACAACTCAGCTCGCCAATTGAGATATTGGCACCTTCGTAATACGGCTCAGCTGGTTTTGACCGCGACTGACTTCGTAGTACAAATCCGTGTATTGCTCGGCATTCATGTTCCTCAAAAACGTTGGATCATGCGTAATAATAATCAACTGAAAATTGGCCTGCTGACGTCTATGGTCAATCAATGCAGATAATGCTTCTGCTAGTTTTTCCGTGTTATCTTTGTCCAGATTAGTGGTAGGTTCGTCAAGAGCAATAATTCCACAGTTAGCACCAAAACATTCCGCTAGTGCTAACCGAATTATGATGCATGCAAGGACCTTGTGACCCGCAGAACATCGTCCTCTCATATCTAGCTCAACGTCTTGCTTTTTCATATATACCCTATACTTGAAGTCTTTCGATGAGATCTCACTAGTCGCTTTTGCAGTATTCTTCTCTACCTCACTCTTGATACCAATGGTATCAATGTCAGACCCGGTATATGTTCGTTTCCATAGATCATCGACTATTTCGTTCACCTGCTCCATCTTCGAACTGTGGTACTGCATAATACCGTTGTCCAGCTTTTTTGTATACAGCTGTAGCTCATCTCGCGCCTTTCTCGTCGCTTCAATCCTAGCCAGCTTTTCTTTGTACTCACGATTCACGTTCTTGTACTTTGGACTATTAAGTGTTTCCTCAAGGTTATTCAAACTACTCCTCATTTGTACTATCTCACCTTGAATGCTTCCATGCCGTCTATTAAGTTCAGAATGATGAGATTTTAGCTCAGCTAACCGTTTCTCATGATCCGCGAAAGTCAATTCGTTACCTTTCTTGAACTCATCAAACTCAGTTTGCAAATGTTCACGCTCGCGATTCAAACGGCGCAGTTCCAAATTACTCTTGGCCTGTTGCGCGTAACTTGATATGTTTTTGGCTTGAAATTCCAAGTCTTTGATTTGGACATCAAGCTTCTCATCTATAAGATGTTGCTTCTCGGCTGTCTGGTCTTCATATGACTTTATGAGTTCAACCACCTTCTCTATCGCTTCATCTATATGACCACCGTTTTCTGAATCTTCTTCTTTTAAAGCCCTTTTCAGTTCGTATCCAATATTGGCCGTTTGATTTTTTAGCCTTTCGAAACCAACAACATCCTTAGATTCAAATGCTTTCAATGCTTCACAAGCTGCCTTCATGTCAGCTTTACGACTAATGAGACCCTTAGAGATATCTTGAATCTGTATTTCACATTCCTTCACTTCCTTCTCAGTTTGGTCCACCGCAGTCAGACTTTGAGTTAGCGACTCGCGAAGTGAGTTCCTTAAGCTAATCTTATCGCGGATAGAACTAATATCTATTTTCATTTGATCTATCTCGTCTTGTATCTCGACTATCTTTCCACGTTGAATATCTAAGAACTGTTGTTCGTTGAATCGTCGATCAACTAGAGCTTTTTTAGAGGAAATAAGCTCAGATATTTTCTGCAGAAGTCCACCTATGCTATTCTCATCGTGGACAGCATCAGTTGACTTGCTTTGAGTATCGAGTCGCAAGCGAAATAAATCAAGTTCGTTTAGCTGAAACTGTAATTCATAAAGAAGCGGCTCAATCTCGCTATTTATAATATTGTGCTTTTCAAAGTTCTTCAACTGAGACATTAATTGCCCTAATGTGCCGTGCTGAAGAGCAATTTTGCCTTTTAGATCATCCATAGCAAGTTTGACTTCTGTGATTCGTCCATTAAGAATCTTCAACATGCTGCCAAACGAGGAATTGGTCAAAGCCATTTTGACCGAATCACTTGCGCTCAAGTCTTTTGGCTTCAGGCAGACATCTGAGCTCGATATACAGGCCGAATCCTTTTTGCAAAAAGCGCAGAAAGAACCAGAGCTGTATTTGTCGAAATTATCATTTAGAGAATTCTTGAAATCAACGACAAACTTATCATTATCAGCAATAGGGGCTGACTGTTCGAGTTCATGAATGAAATCTTTACCATTTTTAAATTGTAACAATGACAGAAACTCGCTTATCTGATCTTGCATATTCATTCTTAGTGCAGTTAGCTCGGACAAAGTATTGGAAAGCTCTGTATGCTCCTGCTCATTAGAGCGTTGTGCTAAATACAATTCGGACATCTGAGCATAGGTGTTAATTTCAGAAGCTTTCCGAGCAGATATGAACTCTTTGGCGCATATCAGAACTTTTGCTGGACAACTTGAATCAGTAGTTAGGCCATTTTGAGTGGATGCCACCTTTGAGCGTAATTTTGCAGCAAGTGTTTCTACAGTCAGCTGCTTTTCGAGAATTATGGCTGTTAGAACATCTTTCTGCTGCAATTCAGGAGCACAAGAGAGCATTTGCGTGGATAATGAGGACAGAGTATGCGCAATCTCCTGATCTAAGGAGTCAATTTTGCTGTTAAATTCCTCTTGGCTGATATTAGACAGTTTTTTGCTGTCATTAAAGACCTTATTCATTTCAATTTGTTGATCTCTCAAAAGCTCAATTTCTTCATTCTTCTTAACCAGATCAGTGTCTAAAGTAGTGCTCAGTTTTGCCAATTTAGACTGTATCGCTTTGCAATTGCTATTCTGAGAGGCCTTTATTTTTCGTAATTCTTGAAATTTCTTTTCGAAATGGTTCATTTGCGAATCGGCACCGGCGATTTCATTGCTAAGCGTATCACGCACATAAACGAGTGAATCGCGTTTCTTAGTAATTTCTGATTCCTTTTCATCCATTTTCTCTTTCAATTCATTCCAAATAGCTTTTATTTGATCCAGTGTCTTCAATGATTCAATATCATGAGACTTGAAAGATAGTTCGAGATCTGAAACTAATAAAAAACTTGTAATTTCGCTTTTCATTTGTGCAATTGATTTTTTTATAGACTCTTGAGTGGACAGGAGTCTAGTTTTTTCTGAGATGCATTTACGTATCAACTTTTGGAAATTATCTATTTCCCGGCGTTCATTTTGACGGTCAGTTTTCGCTTTTTGAAGCTCCTTTGTAATCTTCTGGCTCTTCTTATCAGAATTTTTAGCATAATTCTTTAGCTCATTATCAGATTTTTCAATAATTTCAATATTATTTTGAAGATCAGTAATAGACTGTGTCACTCTATCAATTTTTGCATTGTAATTGCCGTACTGTGCAATTAACTGTTCGCACTTTTTCATGTCACTTGCTACCTGGCTCATACTCTTTTCGACCTCACTAGATTCTGTCTTTTTCTGTTCGATAACTTCAGCTTTCTCGGACATTTGGTTACGCAAAATAGTTGCCTGTTCTTTGTCGCTTTTGAGACCTTCGAGATGCGCTTCGAGGACATTGATCTCGTTGAGCTTTTCCTTGCAGTATTTCTTAAACGTTACAATTGCTTTTGAGTATTTTTCGCTGTCAAATATTTCGTCAAATATGTCCTTTAAAGTCTTAGGCTCGCTTAGTGGCCATAGTGATTCCTCCTGGTGACAAAAAACGACATATTTCAGTATTGCGGCTGGAACACCAAGAATACTTGTCAATGCGGTGCTAAGCGCCTCTGCCCTGTAAGGCTTTGTTTCTGTTCCATGAGAAGTAGTCATTTTTAGTTCACAGTCTAGTGTTTTGAAAGTTGTAGAGGCACCAGTTGAAGAAAGCGACATAACACGAGTCGCCGTGAACTCGTCGCCCTTAATTGACGTCCCGCTCAGTCTTACTTGCGCTTTAACTACTGGCTCGTGGGCGAGCTTTGGGTCAAGAATGAAGTACCCACCTTTAGAATTCGGTGGCAAAATACCCGTAGTGACATACCTTAAGCATTCCACAATCGTAGTTTTGCCTGATCCGTTCTGACCCGTGATCAGCGTTAATGGCGTTTGTAGTTGAATCACCTGGGCGCTTCTGCAGTCAAACGACCGCACACCAAGTATGCCTAGTTGGTCAATAACAGACCTGCAAGTTAGCGCCAATTCTCTTATTTGTTTACGTGTACGCCTTTTATTCCTTACTTACATTATAGGGGCGGGTTCAGGTGTATATAGCGCGTGGTGGCACGTTGAGACAGACTCTAAGTGTGATATAGGAGGTGCGTGACAGAAATGACGTCTAAAATAGAGACAACTGCGGCATCGGTTCAGGTAGCAACAAGGTCTTTACAAGATAGAACTATAGTTCTGAAAAACGCGCGCCATTCAACAGGGTCGCCTTTGTATTTGACAAAATGTACTTCTGTCAGATTCGAGTTCTGAATAGCTGTGCACCTGATGTCACCCGCCAGGCCGCACCGCCGTCGATCTGTAGTGCGGATCTTAAGGCAAACAAAGTTGCGTTTTCCGTCGTCTAACGGTAAAACAATATTAAGTCTATGCAGTATAGACCGCAGCCTCGGCACGAGTTGGTCCATGGGCGCTGCTGTGTAAAACCGCGTAAAAGTGAGAGATGGGCATATGTCTTGGAACGTCCGGGCGGCCTGCGACATGGTCTGGGGTATAGAATGCGTAAACTGAATGTTGCTTGGCAGCGAAGCAAGGAACTCCGCGTCTGTAGAGTCGTCGGGCATAATATTCGCAGGAGAGTTGTTGTATGTTTCGGGTTGTGATAAGAATAATACTGGGTCTTGTATGTTTGGCAGCTCTTCATCTTCAAACTCAGGGGCAAAAACAGGTTGAGACGAGTGAAATTCAGTCGTTGAAAATCTACTCGTTGCGTTCGATGTCGGCTCCGAGTTCAGGTCAAGGCTCAGCCCTTGCACCATCTTCATAGCCAGTTGTACGGGGTCAGCACAGGTGCCGTCTGGGTTGAGCAATGAGTTTGGTCGACGCAACCAGGGATGTTGAAATATTTCTTCAATTGTTAAGCGCTCGCCTGGGTTCAATTTAATCAGACCGTAGAGCAGCGAGAATGCCTCAAACGGGATACGTGACCACGGGTTGTAGCCGTCCGGACGGCCGCTGAACGATAGGAACCTCTGGAAATCAGGATCTTTGCTGACAGGTTCGTCCCATGGCGTGCATCCCGTGAGCAAGACGATAAGAACTATACCGCAAGACCAGATGTCTGATCGAGTGGGATCATAGGGACCTTTAATTACTTCAGGAGCGACGTAAGGCGGCGATCCAACCGGGTCTTTAGCCTTCTTTGTGCGGTCTTTGTATTTGAATAGATAAGCCAAGCCAAAATCGCCTAGTTTGAGGTTTCCGTTGGCGTCTAAGAATATGTTTTCGGGTTTTACGTCTCGATGCGCTACGCCCTTAGCGTGAAGAAACCCTATCGCGCTGATAAGCTGATGAAAATATAATTGCGAAATGTTCTCGTCTACACCGATATCTGGCTGGATCTTGTCGAACAAGTCGCCGCCACCGGCGTACTCGATCGCCATCCACTTCCACAGATGGTTCTCACCAGCGCCGTAGAACGCTATGATGTTGCTGTGTTTGGTCTCAGAGCAAAACTTGTGCAGCAAGACCTCGTTGTTGATCTTTTTTGCGTCAATACCTTGCGATTTCGCATTTCGATAGTTAATCAGTTTAACCGCGAACGCGCGCCCGTCTGTAGGATCCTGTGCTAGTCTGACCGACGCGAAAGCACCTCTGCCTATCACGGGCCCCAGCTGGAACTCGAACTTCGGCAAAGGCTCGCCCTGCGAGAACTGTGTAAACTGCGACCATTGCGACATTTGCGAATAAAAAAAAACTATTGCACTTAACAAATTAGCGAATTAGCGTCTAAAAACGCGCTGTGTGACTCTCTTTGTTTACTTTTCGAAAGGGAAAACTGGTTCCAGGGCTTTTGGTTGCCTGGGCACGTTCGCCACATACAGCAGCAAGGGCCCAGCATTTACCTCTGGGCAGACCATCATATGGGTTCGCCAAATGACTCAATAATATATAGAAGTATTACTATTACTATGTAAAGATAGAGAGCTGTTTCGATTGTCCATTTCCATACTAGTCAAAAAACAGCCTGGGGTCTAGTTAATGCTTCTTGCCCAGCACTTTTTGCAGCGCTGATTTAACAACACTGGCCGATTTCTCACACTCCTTCACAGTCAGCCCTTGCGGCACTATAATCTTCAAGGCAGGCTTTATAGGTCTGCGTTCGAGAGATTCAATAGCTATCTGGCGAGATAACAGTACCCCGTCTTGAAGACATAGGTCAATGATCTCTTGCAGGATAACTCGCTCGGCATCGTATGTCACTTTCGAGTTCGACAACGCTCGGCGTCGACGATGAGTCGTTGATTTACCACTTAAAGAAAACGGCAAAGAAACCTTTCCCGCAGAAACCCGTCTCTTCAATAGCCCCTGGCCATTGACCTCAAAGGTTTCGTCATATGAGATCTCGGGTACCAAAGGTCCACGGCGCTTAAGCACTGACATCAAAACTTCAGGCTTAACTTGCACTATGATAAGGGGAGATTCAGGGTCGGACAAGACTTTAATCAAGTTGGAAACTTTACTTAACACAGCTCGTACGGCTTGGATATTCTTCTGAAGGTCCGTCAGTAACTTATCGCCTTCACTTTCGAGAATATCGATAGATTTTTCAGCGGAGTTCGCTAACACCGCGGGAAGCGCTGCTGAGAAAACCACAGCCGGAGAGTTGATACGCTGGTGAGCAACAACGTCATTTGAGCCGGCGCAAAAACCGCCACCGGATCCTAATGAGTGTGCAAGTGATCCAATGGTGATATCAATCTCGGCAGGCTCAATATTATAACGTGACAATATACCTTTTCCTTTGTCTCCCAGTACACCTAGAGACCAAGTCTGGTCCAGTATGATACGGAACTTGTATTTCTTTGCGAGCTTTAAAATCTCGGGAACGTTAGGAATCTGGCCAGTAGCATCATATATGCCTTCTATGACCAAGAAATGACGAGTCAAGGGTTTGCGCTTCAGGGAAGAGGTGTACACCTTTTCGAGTATACTTTCGAGATCTCGGAGGTCGTTGTGAGCAAAATAGTGCGCGGTACAGCGGGATATTTGGATTCCCTTTTGTATTGCAAAATTGACGTTCTGGTCTGCGACAACGATGTCACCACGCTTACAAAATGCAGGCAGGACAGAAGTGGCAGTAGCAAGTGCTTGAGTGTATATTACAACATCTTCTGTGCCAAGGAAAGCCGCCATCCTTTTCTCGAGGCTGATTTGAACATCTAAGTATCCGTAAAACCCAGTAGGGCCACATACACCCACACCGTATTCTCGGGTAATGCGGACGGCATTAGCTTTGACCTCAGGGCGCTGATCAAAGCTGTACAATGAGGGGAGTGCGAAGTTAACAACCTCTTTGGTAGAAATGGCGGCGTAGTCGATTGGTTCAAAGGCTTTTGATACGGAGTAATGCGACGGGAAAGCGTTAGGCGGGGCTATTAATTCACCATCGCTGCTAAGATCGGAAGAGGAGGTCACCAAAGAAGCGGAATCTGTACCTGGACTACTGGGGCTGCGTGGGCTAGCGTCGTTGGCTGTAACAGGATATAACGGGGGAGGAGAGGTAATATGTGTTTTGGGACCATTTGCACCGACAAGGATCGGATTGCGAGACAACTGCATGCGTTGGACCAATTCTAGGGACTCTGGGACAAGCGGCTCTGGATACCAGTCGTCAACGAGCTCGTCTACCTCTTTCTCAGTGAAAGGGACGTAGGTGCGTTTTGAGACGGCTTTACGCGATGCCAAAAAGTATCGTATGGCAAAGAGAGCCAGACCGATCTCCAAAGCTGTTCTCACGGGGTCGTTCTGGTGAGATCTCTGGATATAGCGTCCCACCATCGCAGCGCCGGGGATGTGCTCAGAGAGCCCAGAGAGCCAGTTCAAAGTGTCGTTGATTTTTTCGAGACCAGACATTGTAGGGCGTTCAGGGGTTCAAATGAGTAGGACGGTGGAGTTAAAAAAATGTACAATCAAATATGGCGAAAAGTAATACAGGTGAAGTGCTGAGAGTGCTGGATGCGAGGGCCACAATGGCGAAAAAGCGACGGGCGTACACGGATCAACAAGACAAAAGGATGTTGTACGGGAGAATCAGCTAACAAGCGAGATAAACAGAGCCGTGCAAGACTTATTCAGAGATAGTCAAACTTCAACAGTCGAAAACAAAGGATATGTTTTGAACAAGCTGCGTTTTTCCGAGGACTTAAAAGCGGAGGGAGCGGTACGCTTATCACTTGGAGCAAGGACAGGGGGGTAGGGGCCAGAAGAGAGAGTAGGTGCTGTTGTCAGGGAAAATGACAATGTCAGTGGGACTACAATGAGAGTTTCCAGTTTTAAAGCAGACAAAAACGCTGCATATCCAGTTAAACAGATTATTAGCACAAGAAAATGCTTTTTTTGGCATCTGTTTTATAATGATATGATAACTAGACAATTGTTTTGACAGGTGTGCCTACACTGCTTTATAGATCTCCAGTGACGTGGGTGGGCACAAGGGGATGTGTGGTCGAACTTGACTAGGCCGTACTCCCGATAATGCCGATACAAGACGACACTGGCATTGAAGTGATAGCACATCTATTGATTCAATGTGTAAATATGATTATGATGCGAGCGATGTTGTAAAGACGACAAGTGCATTATTAGTTTAGACTAAGGCTCCGCGACTGATAGCGCCATACCGGTTGATGATAACATGCATGTCGCTTATCACGGACTTGCGGGCTCGCGGTAACACTCGCTGCAGCTCGCTCAATCAATTGCCCGTGTCTATGTCTGTCAGTGTCTGTATCAGTGTCAGTGTCTGTATCACTAAAACGTCAGATCGCATGCTTCACATGCCCTCGTTCTGGCTCTATGGGCGTAGTAGACTACTGCCAATGAGCTAGCTTACCAAGCTTAAAGTTTGTCATCCCCGCTGACTAACCTAAAATTTAGTAAGCGATGCCCCGCTGACGAATGTATATTAACAGGCGATGCCCCCGCTGACGATCGCGCAACCACAAACTTACCAACGTACAGGCACTTCTAACTCTCGTTTTTGGCTGAGCAACTAGCATATACGCGTTAGCACTTGTAACACATTGCTGTGCAGGAACCGGAGATGGCTGAAACTGACAAACTGTTTACTCCGCTGACAGTTGGCAATTGCGAACTGCAGCATCGCGTTGTACTAGCGCCGTTGACCAGGTTCAGAGCCGAAAACCATATACCGGGACAACTCATGGCCACCTACTACGCTCAGCGAGCCAGCCCCGGCGGGCTATTGGTTTCTGAGGCTACCTGGGCCGCACCTATCGGTGGTGGACTGCCAGGCAGCCCCCGAATCGACACCCCTGAGGCCGTGGCCGGCTGGAAGAAGGTCGTTGACGCCGTGCACGACAAGGGCGGTTTCATCTTTCTGCAGGTCTTTCACATGGGACGCGTCTGGCAGGGGAACAAGGAGCTAGACCATCTGGTCCCGCTAGGCGCTACCGATGCGAAGTACGAGGTAGAGAGACCCGGGTACACGTATTATAAGCCGGTTGCCATGACCCGCAAAGACATGTTAGACGTGATAGAACAGTACGGAGTCGCCGCTAAGAACGCAATAGAAGCCGGTTTTGACGGACTCGAAATACATGGCGCAAATGGCTACCTGATAGACCAGTTCGTCACCGACAATATCAATACGCGAACTGATGAGTACGGCGGGCCGGATATTGCTAACCGAGTAAGGTTTCCGCTCGAGATCGTCGATGCAGTGACGGAGATCATGGGACCGAAAAGGACGGCATACAGGATGAGTCCTTGGGGACTGTTTCAAGGGACGCTTGATTCAGATCCTGTTGAACATTTCTCGTATCTGGCTGCTGAATTGGCCAAGCGGGAACTGGCGTACGTGCATGTCATTGAGCCGAGGAACGAGTCCAACGGTCATAAGGACCGCTCTGCGGAAAAACTCGGTATAATTGCTGAGATCGCTGCCAAAAAGGGCAAAACACTCGCAGAGATGTCGTCGCTATTGCCTTTGAAGAAAGCACTGAACGGTATTCCTCTAATATCTGCTGGGAGCTGGAACGGTACCAACTACTTATATGCAGTTAACGACACTGTGGACGCGTTGGCGTTTGGAAGATGGTTTATATCGAACCCTGATCTTCCACGAAGACTGCGTGAAGGTATACCTCTTCAGATGTACGACCGTTCCACGTTCTACACGGTGGCATCGCCAGAGGGATACATTACGTACCCATTTGCTACTGAAAAAGAAGCATAAGCCTATATGAGAGGCTTATCTATTTGCAGGATATATGATATATACATAGAATAGTTCATTAAATGACGAAGGTACTGGCTTTGCGCTTGTACGCCTTGCAGTCCTTGAGCCAGCGACGGTAATCAGCGACCGATCGAATCTTCTCGCCGTAGTAGTCAGGGACAGGGTTGGACATAGACTGGAACCTCGGATCAACGCGGTTCTTCTTTATATGCTGTAAAAATGTGTTTTCTTTGGCTAGAAACTCGGTACGCGTCTGTGAGCGCAGCAGATAGGTGCAGCGGAAGATAGCCTGGCCGACCAAGGGGCCGAGAATGACGAAGGCAGCAGCGCCAGAGGCCATGATACCGCCGAGCATGACATAGAGCATGTCGACGCCCATGAACGTTTTTGTCGGGTCAAGTTCTATGTCCTGTGCGTAAGACCAAGCGACGCTTGATCCGACGACCGCCATTGCCGCTGAGCTGCCCAGATTGATTCGACGGCGCATGGATCGCACCGCGAGAAATCTGTCCCAGGTCATAGCAGCTGGTGAAGTAGCAGTGCTGGCATAGCGGAGACCAAATGCTCTGGTGCAGCCAATTCTAGTTAGCATAATGATCAGCTAAGTGTGGTTTGCCTGGATTAAGAACAGAGCGGGATGGAGTCAAAAGACGTTCTTCTCTTTTCTAAGTGGAGACGAATGTGGTTTACAACAAAGTATGTTAAGGTGGGTTGGGTGGTTGGCAGGCGAGGCAGAACTCTAAATTCGCTTTTGGGCAAGGGTTAGTAGGGTAGCAACCCTTCAGTTACTTTAGCAAGGTTTTTTTCATTTTGCCTGGAGAAGAGATCAATCGTATTGAGAAATGATCCGAGACAAGCGCTTCAAAGATGCGGGAATATCGAAAAGCAGCCTGCGAAGGCGCAAGAGAAAGGCCCGGGACAAAATACCGTTAGATGAGCTGAAATCAGCCCTGGATGAGATTCCCACGTGTACGGCAGAAGCTACGCAAAGCAAGGGCAAGAACGTGCATGTGTCGAAGTCAGAACAAAAGACAAATGAACGTAAAGCATTCAGAGAATTAACTAAATCCAAAATGACTCTGGATCAAATCAAACAGCGCGTAGTCGATCGGTTATCTGAAGAGCGCGAAAGTGTCAAACCATGACGATAATGATCACCATCAAAAGTTACAGGGAGCTGCGAGGGCTGCTGTCGAGCAGCAGGGGAAGCGTCTTCACGTCTCTGTTTAAGAACGCAATCTCGTAAGTCGCAATGAAAAGAGGGAAATCTGCTAAACGCTTTTCAAGCGCTACTAATTCATACACTTCACGCGCGGTCAGCACACCTTGTGCGCTCTGTCCGTTGAGGAGGTCGGCTTCCACCTGCTCAATGGTCGCAGAGGAGTCATTGTTAATAAACTTGCGGATGATGAACTCCTTTCCGACACGGTGGTTTCTACCTCCCGCGCAGGAGGTGATAAGATCGGCGACCCCGCAGGATTCCTTCATGAACGTCTCGGGGGACGTTTCGTCTGGGAAATAGACGTTTGCAAAGTGGACCATTTCCAGCAGACCTCTGCGCATGATAGCTGCTTTGGCGTTATCGCCCCAGTTCATGCCGTCTACGTAGCCTGAAGTTAGTGCTACAACGTTCTTCAGCGCGCCAGCCAAAGAGGCGCCAACTGTGTCGTAGATAGTTTGTACATGGAAGTACGGGCGGTGGAAGAGTATCTTCCATAAGCGGAGAGCGACATCGTTCTGAATTTTTTCCTCGACGTTAAACTTGTCATCCATTTCGTCGTATGCAATAGTAGTTTCAGAGAATTTTCCCTTAGCGATTTCTGGCGCCAGGTTAGCGCCAGAGAGTACCCCGCAGGGAATCGACAGGTGTTCCGAGACGAGTCTGCAAGGGATGTCGACCTGGCGGTCCTCGGGCTTGATGTCGAGGCCCTTGATGCAGGATATGGCACGCAGAGGGTGGGGGGCGGCAGCCATTTTTAGCTCGTCAATATGTTCAGCCAATTGCTTGCACAAACGGACCAAGAACTGGTGAGGAACATTGAACACGAGCAAATCGGAGCCCTTAGCCGCTTCCACTATGTCAGTAACCGCAACCAGGTTCTTAGGAAGTTTGATTCCCGGCAAATATTTGACATTTTCATGTTCTGTATTGATTATTTCGCTCAGATTTCTGTCATTGACCTGTTCTTCGTGGACCCACATGCGTACATGCTGGTTAAAAAGATCTGGGTGTTCAATAGCATTTTGCGCGGCGATTTTCGCAGTTACACTGCCCCAGTTGCCAGATCCAATCACAGAGACTTTATGAGTCGACATTCTTGCAATAATCGCAGCTTTTTGAGTTATTAATTTGCGAAAAAGTGGTGTAGAGGCGAAAATTGTGAACGGCTTATATACCTGACAGATCGGCTGCGGGCAAGGCGAAGAGCATGCAATGGGCCTTGGTTGTATGGGGAGGGGTTCAGTGTCGTGCACACCCGTTGTAGGGTAACAGTGCCACGGTCCAGCGAATAGGCGGCCAGAATTTTTAATAGTAGAGGAAAAAACCGTTATTCTAATAAATAAAATCCGTTCCATTTTACAAGTTCATTCGCCGCGACAATGCCCAGTTCAGTGCTTTCTCCTTTCGTTCAAGGTCGAGGCCCTGAATGATCGGCATAGCCTGTTCGGGTCGCGCGTACAGACGCTGCATGCCGCCAACGATAACGTCCGGGGGAGCGTACTGCAAAGTTTTCTCAAATGCATTTCGCGTTTCTGGCACATTATCCAATCTCGCATACATGCGGTTGTACAGCTCTATAGCCAGAGCGCCACCTTTCACGACGTCATGTGACCCCGCAGCTTGCATAACCATGCCGCACGCCAGCGAGTACTGGTGATCAGACAGCCCATTGGCCGGGAAACAGTCGAACAACAGTGTCGAATAGTCGTGCAGCGCTTCTGCAAACACCCCTGACGGACTCAGAACAGACATCTGCGTCAGCAATGCGAGTATGACCGAGTGCGCCGCTTCTGCCCAGTACCTGTTGGTGTCGGTAATAGGCAGGTCTCGCGTGTATTGCATACTGTGCTCATAAAGCTGTACAAGCATTTTGTTAGTCAGATTATTCGACACAACCTGTTCAGCGCAGTTGAGATCGAATAGCGTCTGGGGCGTCCGTCCTATTGGAGTAGCGAGTATACTGTGTAGCAGCGTGGCAATCGAGTTACTGTCCAGCAGTTTCAATGCCGTCAAAAATGCAAAATCGTATGCCGGCACGCTACCCACAGAAACTATGCCTCTTTCTATGAGCAAATTTGAGCTATTTCTGAGGGTATCAAGGATCATGAGTGGCAGTTTCTGAGGTCGCCGCGGGGACGTGAGCAGCGGCGTGGCAGCGTGCTCAAGTAGAGTGAGGATTATATAAACAAGAGCCTTTGTTTCTGATTGATTTCTATTATTCTGGCTGTTCAAAAACTGTGTAAGTGCCAAGACGGTCTGTTCGACTGCGCCCACGTCCACAATGCACGAACCAGTGGCCACAGTGAGCGAGGCCGTCTGGTCAGTGACAGCTCGGGGTACAGTTGATTTATCTGCCAGCACACCCATGGGGCTAAAAAGAAGCGTATTGAGCATGATCGGGAGCATCCGCTGCGATAGCTTAGCTGGAATGCCCTCGCCGGGTGCATCAGGGTTGAGCGTGCAGACGCGGGCGTGAGCAAAAGCCAGCACTGGAGAGAGCGGAGCGGCAGATGCGGCAGAGCAGTACGACTTGAACAGTTTGGACTGGAGGTGTGAAGGCACTTCGGACTGGTAGAGATGTAGTGAGGGTGAGACAGAGCCGGCGAGTAAGCCTGCAATGATGCTGCACGTGGAAGGCGCTGCCGGTGCGGCGGCGAGACACGCATTGAGGATCGACGATATAAATAGAGTCAAAGTGATTGTTGGTTCAGTAATTTTGCGTTTTCTTTCGAGTGACATCTGCAGCGCGGCGATAGTTACGAGGGAGACGTATGCCGATTGTATCGGCGATGTCTGCCACATTGGTGAAGTAGCGAGTGTGGAAGAGAGCAAAGCGACATTTTCGGCGTTCTTGACCGTGGGAAGAATATGTGCAAAATCGCTTAACAGTTTATTAGGCGCTGATGAACCTTCGGCGAGGTCCTTGAGTAGCAGCTGTATGCGGTTGCGGCTGGATTGGTCCATGGTGGTGGTTGGTGGTGGTGGTGGAAGGTAAGTTTGAGCCGAGGAAGGGCGTGGCGGCAGAGGGCCGCGCAAGACAATAACATAGAAGCTACGAATTTGAGAGTGCAAATAGAGAGCATCAAACTGGTCAATTTGTTGCATTATAGCAAAAAGAATCGAGGCCGAGACGGCGGTCATAGCAGGTCGCGGACGGTATCAGCGGGACGACACACTTTGACTACGCCGGACGGAGATATGACGAGCGGCCGATTAAACAGGATCGGGTTAGCAACTAAAGCGCTGATCAGTTGGTCTTCAGTAGTATTCTCTTCGCCCAGATTCAGTGATTTGTACAGAGGTTCCTTTGAGCGGATGATATCTCGTGTAGACCCGCCGAGACGCGCTATCCAGTCGCGGTAAGTGGTCTCAGTTGGAGGTTCTTTGAGGTACTCAATGATATTGACTTCGTGGCCGTTCTCCTTAAGTATGGCGAGAACTGTTCGCGAGTTGCTGCATTTCGGGTTGTGAACGAGCGTATAGGCGGCCATAACGAGCAGTTAGCAATAGCGCGAGCCAATAAAAGCACGTGAGAGCACGATCCGGAGACAGGCGTCAGCTTGGCAGCCTATAGTGGTTGCTAGGGCAAAATGGGATCCCCAGTGTGGGGTAGAAGTGGCGCCGCACCCCGGGGAAATGGCGTGTGAATTGCGATCTCTACCTTCCGGTCTGCCTTTCCTTCGAGTGCACGTTATTGGCGGCAGTATAGTCTGGAATAGACCAGTAAAAAGAAAAAGAAAATTGACCAATAAAGCAATGGCAACCAGGTTATTTGTGTGCGACATCCAGCAGGCGCTGAGACAGTCAATTTACTCGTGCGATACGGTAATAACACAGACGTGCAAGCTGCTTGACGCCGCCGAGATCTTCGGCTGGTCAGTAATTGTCACAACGCAAAAAAAGCGCGCTCTAGGCGAAACTGTACCAGAGATCCTGGCCAAACCTGCATTCAAACGGGCCGACGTCAACAGCGACAAGACACTCTTTTCGATGATGATCCCGGAGGTGAAGGACATTGTCCAGGCTGACGATACCGTTATCATAGCTGGCGTTGAGTCTCATGTCTGCGTCCTCCAGACGGTGCTCGATCTGTGCAGGTCCAATATCAAGGTTTACGTCTGCGCTGACGCCGTCAGCAGTGGTAACAGGGGCGAGATACCGATTGCCCTCAGCCGTATGACCTCCGCGGGCGCTATTGTGTCCACCTCCGACTCTGTCATGTTCGAGCTTCTCAAGGATGCGAGCCATCCGAACTTTAAGCAGATGTCTCAGCTCATCAAGACGACCTTGCCGTCCACGGGCGAGGCTCTGCTCACTCTTTCTAAGATCTAGCCACCCTAGCCGTCCGCATAGACATTATCATCGCGTGACCATCTCCCTAGACGTAGCTCCGACCGCAAACGCGACCGCCACCCCAAATATCACAGCCATCTTCGCCAAAAGAAACAAACAAACCTAAAAAAAGAAAAAAAAGAAGAGAAAGGAAATGAAATACCGCGAATCAGTACCAATGCCCAATACTAATATGACCGCTCGTGAAGCACCTCCGACAACCCGTTATTTCATGCATAAGGTTCGTTAATTAAACCTTATTTTTACTTTCGTGGTCCACTGCATTACGGTCGCGATTACGTAACTAACGTCCGTTTGGCGAAACACTGCGCCCGCGCATACTGTCTGTGTACCGTCTGTCAGCTGTCAAGAAGCAGCGATGCAGCTACAGCCTGCGCTCAACGCGTTCTGCCCGTACTTCCCGCAGCACCGGTTACTTACCGTCCGCAAGTCCTGCACTACGTAAAAAACTCTATCTCTAAATTTCCCAAAACCTACACGCGTGCTCACTACTACTCTGAAACAAACACCTCTCTTCTACGCTGCACACATCTTTCTACTGTTCTACTCTCGCTGCGCGATCTAATACACTTACAGACGTCTTGTTTCGACTTGATCTGTTGCTTTCCCTAGTTACTATCAGAAACTCCGTACGCGTATCGTGCACCAGTCCTGGCACTCTCCTGAACCCGCGACATCTTGACTAGACTCCCGCGTATTATCGCGCCCATCCACATCAATGCCTTCAGGTTCCGCTGGCAAGTACTACGACTCGAATCCAACAGATCCGCTTGATCCATCAGATTGCGCCCCCTATGACTCCGATAGCGGCTCTGAAAGCACCATTGGGAGACCTGTCCCTCATTCTCCGACTCACAGGATCACTATCGGAGACCTCCGAAGTAGTATGCATTCCCCAAAGAACCGTAATTACCACAATCTCAGACTCTCAGGTATATCCGCAATCCCCTTTGCGCCCGCACGCGATGGTACTTCAAAGATATCTGCCGATCTGCGCTTCGATCTGCATTCCCCCATGATTACTCCGAAACGTTCAGCTTCTATGTTCTTGCGATCTTCCAGCAGCGACGCCCTTCACACCATCGGCCCGCCCGTCTACGGCCGCTACGGCTCGCTCAGACATATTGACTCCACTATTGCATCTAACCACGGTCAGTCCGTCACGAACGACGACCTCTTTACCGGCCTACAGCACGAGGCTGGCTGGTACGACAACTTCACAACAATCGACTGGCTTCATGACGCAATTAAAGACTCCTACCGCAGGTACTTCCTCTCTACTATCCCAGGAATAAGAGGCCGTTTTTATCGTGCCTGGGATGCCTCTCAGGGCTGGATCGTCATCGTCGTCATCGGAATCCTCTTCGCCTCAATAGCCTGCGTAATTGATATATCGGAACCGACTCTCAACGGCTGGAAAACTGGACTCTGCATATCTGAAGAACACTCAATTTTTTCAGACTTTGAATCTTGTTGCAATATGGCGGGGCCTAGTCACAAAAAGTGTACTACGTGGCTCTCTTGGTCCGAACTCCTATCTACAACTAAGGCCGAGGGACCAGTCCTCGACTTCGCCGTCTACACACTCCTATCTCTGCTCTTTGCTCTTCTGGCCGTGTTTATCACTCTTACATCTAATACAAATGACTCTCACCAGATGCCCGACAGCATCCAAGAACCCTCTCCGACTCCGGGCGAACAGCAGCCATTGTTCCACACCGAAACCCAGGAAAAGGTCAAGAAACCGGCCCCACTGTACGGTGCAGCTGGAAGCGGCGTTGCAGAAGTGAAAACCATTTTATCAGGCTTCGTTATCCGAAAATACCTAGGTACCTATACGCTTGTCACCAAGTCCGTAGGCCTGATGTTTTCGGTGGCATCTGGCCTGTGTGTGGGCAAAGAAGGCCCATTTGTACATATCGCCGCTTGCGTTGGCAACATTTGCACCAGATTATTCTCAAAGTATGACATGAATGACGGCAAGAGAAGAGAAATTATCTCCGCGGCTACCAGTGCAGGAGTGGCATTAGCATTTGGCTCGCCGCTTGGAGGCGTACTTTTTTCTCTTGAAGAAGTCTCATATTACTTCCCGCACAAAACATTATTCAGGACATTTTTCTGCGCCATGTTTTCTGGCCTGTTTTTGAAATTACTGAACCCCTATGGAACCGGCAAAATAGTCATGTTCGAAGTGCGGTATGAGCAGCCTTGGAGAGGTGTTGAGCTTCTTTTCTTTGTATTTTTGGGTCTAGCGGGTGGCATATTCGGTGCCTTGTTCTGCAAACTGAATAGCAAATGGGAAAGCAAAATTAGAAAAAAGCATCTTTCAAAACACCCTGCATTTGAAGTTGCAATCCTGTCTTTGTTGACATCAGCAGTGTGTTTCTGGAACCCTTTCACCAAACAAGCAGTGACGGAAATACTCAACGATCTCATGCAACCATGCACATCAATTTTTCACACGTCCACCCAAAAAGAGAATGTTTTGTGTCCGAGTTTGGACGAAATACCGAATGCCATGAAATCGCTTTCAGTGGCATTTCTTATTAAGACTGTCCTGACTACAGTCACTTTCGGCTCTAAGGTGCCCTCCGGAATATATATTCCCAGTATGGCTATAGGAGCTATGTTTGGCCGCGTTGTTGGTCTTGGATTGCAGTATCTTCATCATACTGCACCTTCTTTTGGCTTTCTCTTTTCGTCATGCTCTGGTGGTCCTCTGATGTGTGTGAATCCAGGGGTGTATGCTATGATCGCAGGTGGTGCATTCATGGGAGGCGTAACACGCATGACAGTCACATTGACAGTTATCTTATTTGAGTTGACTGGGTCCCTCGAATATGTTGTACCATTCAGTATTGCAGTGTTGACGTCTGTGCTGACTGCGAATGCCATCGAACCCAATTCAGTATATGACCTACAAATTGCCGCCAAGAAATATCCATTTCTAGATCCTCGTGAAAGTCCAGTGTATGTGTCTACGCTGGCTGAAGCTCTTGATGACCATGGTGTGCTATCTGTCAAAAACGGAGCGACTATGAACTACCCGGTCATTGACATTTCGAGGTCAGGGAAGGTGAGCGCATTGCAACTAAGTATATACTTGAAGAAGCTACAAAAGAGCGGAGAAAGCGATTCGGGTATACCGGTTATTGGCGCGGGCCAAGTTGTGCAAGGCATACTTCCTGGGCCAGAATTGGCATTTGCACTTGACGCTATGGAGGCCGAAGTAGGAAGACCACTGGAGGAAGACGATATGTGTTTACTAGGGTCCATTGACAGCAATGCAGTAGTGGATGATGAGGGAGTACGAGGTCTGCATATTCATGGAGTGATAAACACTGGGTCGATCCAGGGAAATGAAGAGAATGGAGGAACCGAGGAAGGAACCAGTGTTCCACCAGTGTGGGTGAGCAACAGTGACGATGAAGGTACTAGTGTTGTTGATTTGCGAGTTTTTGTAGACCGGACGCCTCTAACGCTGGACGTCGAGTCGCCACTAGTAATGGCGCATACTTTGTTTGCAAAACTCGGTCTTCGATGCATAGTAGTGACGCAGTCAGGAAAGTACTATGGAATGTTGTCTAAGAAGAAGTTCTTAGAGCTCACTAAGCGGTCGACAAAAATCAAGTAGTTCGGGACGACAGTATGAGGGATCATTTTATGTGATCGTTTAGGAATTTCTTGTGTGTAGCAGAATGCACCATATCATTAACGAAGTCTTTTGATTTTTTTTGTTCTTTAGATTTGCCGGAGAAGATTGAGTCATCAGTCCATGACCTTTTCTTTTTAGTAACCGTAGTGTTTAGCAGCGGATTCCCTTGTTTTATCATGTTTTGTTTGGCCTTTTCGGCGCGTTCAGCTTTGATTTTGGCGAGTTCCTGTAGTAACAACTGCTCGTCATCGGAATCGGAATCGGAATCGGAGTCGGCATCAGAATCGGCATCAGAATCGGCATCAGAATTGGCGTCAGAATTGGCGTCAGAATCATTAGACCTTATCGTTTCAACAGATTCAGTAGAATCAAAAGAGGCATCTACACCCGAACGATCTTTGTTTGGTTCATCAGACGACAAAAGCCTCTCTACATCCGGTGTTTCAATAGGATCACGGTATTTTAGCGTAAGATGACTAGGTTGAGCGCGCGAATGCGAAATAGATGTTTTTGGCTGGTCGCCTCGTCCTTTTGCTGAATCAAAAGTCGGTCTGTGGGCAGTTGTCATTGTACAAGTGGTTCAGAGGGAAAAAGCTGGGTAGTTGCTGGGAAATTGACTTTAATCAAAATTTACGTAGAAAACGAGAAAAAGGGCCAAACAGCGACAAAAACGATGCTCAGGGCGCCACTTCCTGTAAATAATTCACGGAAATTCGTGAAGGAAATTTTAAATGAAGGATTCCGTATTGATTCACGTCGTTTAACCGAATTCAGGCCTGTTCAGATCGAGTTTCCTGGCGATTATGGTGTCGTCCGTTATACTCAGGGACATACAAAAGTACTTGTATCTGTAAGCGCAGAGCTGACTCAGCCTTTCGAGGACCGCGCGTCTGAGGGAACGTTCATGGTCACTACTGAATTAAATCCGATGGCAGCGCCATGGTTTAACCAGAATGATAGCTTTCTTGATAGAATTATCGAGAAGGCCATAAGACGGTCCGCTGCTCTCGATCTCGAGTCTCTGTGCGTGATCGCAGGCAAAGTGTGCTGGAGAGTCCGCGCGGACGTCCATGTCCTCGAGTTCGACGGAAACCTCATAGACGCCATATGCGCAGCTGTTATAACAGCGTTGCGCCACTACCGTCATCCTGATACAGCCATAGATCACACAACAAATGACGTCCGTCTTATCCCTACTAAAGAGCGAAACCCCATCCCGCTAAACATTCTCCACACGCCTATTTCTGTCACCTTTTCTTTCTACCACGGCATGACACCTCCGTCCAGCAGCGCCCCGCCGACCGCTTCAAAGGTTAACGGTGACGACAACGAGGAAATGAACGACTACGAAGATAACGACGAACAGTTGGACGAAGACGAATCCGACACTACTACGCCCAGTCATATTTGTTTGTGCGACGCTACAATGGAAGAAGAATCATTCCGGTCATTCTTTCTGATCGTTACCATAAATAAAAGTAAAGAGATTTGTCAAATGTACAAATCGGGCGGCTTCCAACTCAGCACTGACGCTATAATCGACTGCGTGGAACAGAGCTACAAGCGGGCCATCGACCTCACAAATTTCATCGAAACCAAACTCACAGAGGATTCTAACCTGCGCGACCCAGAGTGGAAGATAAAGCTCGCCCGTGCAGACAATACCAGAATAACCTCATAGTTGTCTTTGAAACTCTTCTAATGCCCTTTCGTATCGCAAGCGCACATCATCCGGGAACTCTTCTATCTCCTTTTCTGTAATCTTTTGCTTCCGCGCTGAAGGCTCAGTGATTACATGGAAATGTTTCCATTCGCCGCGGCCAACCACAAAAGCCACAGCCGTGCCAGCCTTTCCTGCACGTGCAGTTCTGCCTACTCTATGAACGTATTCTCGCGCTGACAACGGCAGGTCATAGTTGATCACGAGCGACACTCCTTCTATGTCCATTCCGCGGGCCACCATATCCGTGGCTATGAGGATATCTATATTTCCTTTTGAAAATTCGTTAATAACTCGTTTCTTCTCGGCCGGAAGACTGTCGCCCATGCAGAAACCCACTGCCAACGAGGGCGACGTAAGCTGCACCAGCCTGTGTAGCCTGAGCGCGGATTCGTTTGAAGAGACGAATACAAGTACCCTTCCGGCTTGTTTACGAGTTTCAAGCAAATGCACCAATAGTAACGGCTTGTCTTTAAGCGTTTTCACGTTGTAGCTAAATTCCTCTAAACCTGTAGGCAGGGCGTACTCGGCATCTGTGGACCCTATTAGCAAAATCTTTGGGTTCTTTATATTCAACGAACCAAGTTTCCGTGGATCTCTGGTAAGCGTAGCAGAGAAAACGAGAGTCATAAAGGGAGGCAGGTAGTGCATATTGTACATATCTGGTTGGTATTTGCGGCGAAGTTCAGAGCAAGATGTAACAACAACATTGACCCAGTCTTGAAATGATTGGTTCAGCAGCCTGTCGGCCTCGTCAATAACTAAAAACTGTAGATGCTTTAAAGTGAACCCTTCAGTTCGGCGAAGATGGTCTACCAGTCGTCCTGGAGTGGAGATCACTATATCAGGTGGAGATTTAAGTGTCTTTGCTTGCTCCTCTGTAAACGCCCTACCGGCCTTCAGGAGGGTTATTTTGAGACCAGATCCACGTGAAATGTCGTAGAATATAGAGGCTACCTGCTGCGCCAATGGCTTTGTAGGCAGGACGATCAGTGCTCGTAGTTTTCCAGACTGGCGGCCCCATAGAGTATTCAGAACGGGTAGGGCGTATGCGAGCGTCTTTCCTGATCCAGTGAATGAGTTTACCAGAAGGCTGTGAGACGTTGCAGAGCCTCGTTGTCGCATGCATTCGTTTATATACGGTATCGCACTAGTCTGGACAGCGAAGGAGTTTTCAATACCTGTCGCCCGCAGGTTATCTAGAAGGGTGCCATTCAGTGCGAACACCTTGTCTGAGAACGGCAGGCTCGCATCAGGATCGACATGTTCGGGTTCCACTATCCAGTTCGGACGGCTCTGATATGCTGTTTTTCGTTTCTTTCGTTCTGGCTGCGGGATAGGTTCTAAAGGTCGCGGTTGCGTTTGCGTTTGCTCATCTTCCTGATCTGAGTCGATTGCATCAAGTTCAGATACATCGATCTTCGGATACAGCAGCTCCGGCAGCCGCTCCGAGAAGGTCTTGAACTTCTCGGAGGCAATGAGGCTTCTTTCAGACCTGGATTCCATGCAGTAGAAGCGATGGTTGGCTGGCTGTAAAGGAAAAGGTCTGGAAAGAAACCTTTGATGTTGCTAAATCTTCACACTTGGGTAGCGAAGGTTAAACGTGGTTAAAGGGTTGGGAATATCCAGCCGCACGGTTGTTACCCTTGTGTGCATATTACTATAGCAACAGTTAACCCTACAGAAATACCAGTCACGTTGTGAAACGTTAACGTTAGACACACCAAAGATCCCAATGCCGACGCACAACTAATCGAATCATCTTACTCAATATGGCTGAAGTTGAAGAAGCACAATACACCGAGGCTGCTCCTTATGTCCTAGCCACCCCTCTTCCCGAGGATGTTGTTGCTGAGGCTGACAGCGTAAAACTTTTCAATAAATGGACCTTCGATGGTGTTGAAGTTAAGGATATTTCATTGACCGACTACATCCAAATCAGACAGCCTGTTTATCTCCCGCACAGCGCCGGCCGTTACGCCGTCAAGCGATTCCGCAAGGCTCAATGCCCTATTGTCGAACGTCTCACCAATGCCTTGATGATGAACGGACGCAATAACGGTAAGAAGCTCAAAGCTGTTCGCATCGTTAAGCACGCTATGGAGATTATCTACCTTCTTACTGACCAAAACCCCATCCAAGTCGTCGTTGACGCTATTGCCAACTGCGGTCCCCGTGAAGACAGCACCCGTATTGGTTCTGCAGGAACCGTCCGACGACAGGCCGTCGATGTATCCCCTCTCCGTCGCGTTAACCAGGCTATTTCCCTCCTTACCATTGGAGCCCGCGAGGCCTCTTTCCGTAACGTCAAGACTATCTCTGAATGTCTTGCTGAGGAACTCATTAATGCCGCCAAGGGTTCTCCCAACTCCTATGCTATCAAGAAGAAAGACGAACTTGAGCGTGTTGCCAAGTCTAACCGTTAATTAGACATGATCGATGTATTGAATGTTCTCATAATTTTACTGTAGTTGTATCAGTTGTAATTTCAGAGTACTTGGTACTTCTTAGTACTTGTACGTTACTTTTAGTGTTAACAGCATTATCTACAGGTATTTTTTTCATGTTATTCGTGGTTATTCATGGGTATCATAACACCGAGTCAGCATTCCTAGAACAGCGAGTTCAGCTCGCTTAATATATCCTCGTAGCTCATGTATCCTTTTTCGGTTATGCGCGATTGTATTTGACCAATTTGTTCCTCTGTCAGCCGTATAAAGTACTTCTGGCTCGTGACAAACGACGATCCGTCCGTTAAGGCATACGCAGCCTTTTCTAGCGCCTCAGTGTCGACCTTTACTCGCTCACCAGGCTTGACATCCCGTAGTCGCTTCAGAGCTCCCTCATAGGCTGTTCTAGCCGCCTCCTCTGTCTCCTTAGCCCGTTGTCTAGCCTGGTTCCGTCGCTTTTCCAGGTCTTCCTCGATCTCGCGGCGGCGCTGCGTTGCGTACTCGCGTACTTCGCGAAACTGCTCTTCGTTTGCCTGTTGCCTTTCACGCTCCATAATGCTAATTGTCCGCATGTACTCGTTGTAATGTTTTACCTGGTCCTTGCGCGCGATCGACTTGGCTTTCTTCTTCCCGATCTTCTTTGTGCGAACAACAGACGGACCCGCCATTTCAACCCCACCGTTTACCACACCATCCATTTCAGCTTCAAGATCATTGTCTATCGCATGTGCAGGCACGCCATTGTCACTGCCAGCGTCGTCGTCTGCAGGCACACCGTCGTACGCCTCCGTTGTAGGCTCGTCGATCTCGCGAGCGCGATCGGCCTCCGCAGTCCCGTCAGCAGCCCCAGGCCGCGTCCAGCGCAGATACGCAAATGCAATCAGCAACAGCGGACTGTAAACGGCAATATTGCTCCATGCAGACATACTTGAACCGAGGTGGCGTTGCCAAAACAATAGTCAGTTTCCAAAATAGCAGAAAATAATCAATCACAATACCCTAACCCTCACTGAAAAGTTCAAGATTTTTGACATTTGACCACACATTTAGCGGTGGTCTGCGTGTCTCTCACACACATACACTTTCGAACGCTTAGCATACACCTACCGACAAAACCAGCTGGCGTGCTCTGACCATTGTTGAGCATTCTTTCTGATACATTTTTGTCACGTTTTCGGTTATAAAAGTGTAAAATGAGCGATCGCAGCTACAGTTATGACGAGCAGGGTGAAACGTGGCCCTACTTCGCCCTGACCGTGCTAGGGGCTGTACTTGTCCCCAGCTCTCTCTCATTGTACAAAGCGCTGAAAAGGCGCAGAAACGTTGTCCCGTCCGAACTCGATGGTCTGTTTTCACCTCCAAAAGAAGAATTGGTGAAGTCGACAAAACGCGAAATCGAGACAAAATCGCGCTGGTCGCCTGTAACTATTTCTATCTTAGCCACGGGTTGGATTTTGTTCATCGCAATCCTGTTCTCTGTCTGGTCCTCTCCGTACGCCGCAGTGTCTGTCTACGATCCGTATGAAATGCTAGGTCTGTCCTCTTCTGCCTCAGACAGCCAGGTGCGAACTGCATACCGTCAACTCTCCTTGCGATACCACCCCGATAAACTTGGCCGGCTCCCGGAACAGGAACGTGAAGCCGATGAAGCCAGATTCTTGGAATTAACTCAGGCATATAAGGCCCTCACAGATGAAACTGTAAAGGAAAACCTCCGTCTCTTTGGCCACCCAGAAGGCATGCAGGAAACTAAACACGGCATTGCTTTGCCCGCGTTCCTCATAGAGACGGGCTCACCTTACGTCGTGTTCCTCTACATTCTTATTGTCGGGCTGCTTCTCCCGGCAATGGTAAGCAGCTGGTGGTCAAAATCTAAGAGCTACACGCAGTCAGGCATTCACATGACCACTGCCGACAGGCTGATCAGGAGAGTCGCTAACAGACATTTTGACGTAATTACCGAGGAGGACGTCCTAGATATGCTCTCTGAAGCCGAAGAGTTTAAAATACTGCTTCCTACTTCGTCTCCCGAATACGTTCGAGCTCTTATTGATGCTTACTTGAACCGCGTCGAGCTAGATGAAGCAGAGCATCTTAATATGCTTACTATTGCTGCTCGCATGCCCATAATATTGAAAGCGCTACTAACTCTTGTTTCCTCTTTCCGCAATTACAAATCTACTGTTGCAGTGATCAACGTCATGCGTCATTTTAGTCAGGCAGTGTATCCTGGCGATAGTGAATTACTTCAGCTTCCCTACGTCACCTCAGAGGCTCTTGAACAATCTTCCGAAACCGACCCTGCTCTCCCTCCTCCTAGCAAGCGAAGTATTCTTGATCTATTTAAGCCAGGAATGAATCTTGAAAAGCAGAAGGCATACCTTGCCATTGACGATGACGACAAAGCAAAGAAAGCTGTCAAATATGCTGCTGACATTCCAATTCTCAACATTGTCGACTCGTATTTCAAAGTACCAGGTGAAACAAAAGTGACACCTAATTCAATTGCGCATATTGTTGTGAAATTCGTTGTTACTCCAGCATCACATGCTTATGTTCCTCTAGAAATAGATGTCAACGACCTTGAATACATTGAGGATGCTGAAATACTTCGTGATCCTGCCAAAACAAACTCAGAAGGAACCAAACTAAATCTAGGACGAACTCCATTTTTACCTACGGTTTATGATCCTTCTTGGTATTGCGTCTCTTTCAACTTGCGTGAAGGGCTGCTAGTTGACGACTTGCACCAAGTCACACACTACGAAAGCAATGACTTCAGTTCTGTCGATCCATCATCGACTAAACCTGTTCGTGTAAAGGTTAGCACTTTTAAATCTATGACTTCTGCTCCTGTTCCGGACAAACTCGGCGAGTTCAGGTTTGATGTCGAATTGGTGCCTACGTGCCACTTTGGTTCTGGAATTATCCATCGTCGGGTCACTACCTTCAACACAGAGGAGGAATCTAGCAGTCTCTACACTGGTTCTCAATTTAGAAAGGTTGTTACGAATCCGTATACTCGAAGTGCAGTGAGCTATGCCGCTGTGACGACGAACCTCTGCATAGAAAAGCCTGACGAGATTCCGAAAGTGCAAGAAGCTACAGACAGCGACGAAGAGGATAAGGATGATGAATCAGACTCTAGCGATGCTGAAGAAGATGGAGAAGATAAGTCTGCTCCTTATAACTGGGAAGAGATCAACACGGACACCGAAGACGAAGGAGAAGTCGAAAAAGAAGGTGAAAAAGAAGATGAAAAAGAAGGTGAAAAAGCAGATGAAAAAGAAGATGAAAAGTAGAACATGAAGACGGTTCTTCCCAACAATGGTTTCGAGTTTGTTCGATTACTATATTAGACAAGAAATCCTGCAATGAACTATAATGATACATTAACAACTGGCATGAGCAATATACATGCCGATTAACGGCTAGAGAGTTCAACACCAAATACGGGATTTACTTTAGATCAACTATTTGTCGATATATACTATGATTACATATAAAAGCAAGAAGACGAATGAATCGTAAGAGATTAATCTGCGTTGTCGTATAGGGCCAGTTTATCGTCAGATTCTGCTTGTTTTGAGTCTTTAGGAGCATAAGTCTTTCCATCGCCTTTATTGATGACGATATGGATGTCAAACACTCGCAGTAATAGTTCCATTGTATCTTCACGCGGGAGCATCAGATTTATAGAGTTCTGTCCTCTCCACAGCGGAAAAAGCATTTTTTCTTTACTTTCGGCATTGTCTACGACAAGAAAGGCGCAACCGATGCTCAGCTTTGATACGTTTGCTTTGAACTCGGCGTCTTGGATGTCATCGAGTTTCGGGAAAGCATTCTCGCAGAGGAACTTCAAGTTTTCTAGCCCAGAGCTGACGACACGGTTGGACGTCAAGTACGGGAAAAGCACTCTAAGTCCTTCGTATTGGACACGCCATTGACACTCGCCGGGGTTCTTCTGGATCGCAAACATTTTTATACCCGCGTGCACAAGTTTTAGTCGACCCTCATTTAGCTCAATATACTGCCGCAGTTCCGGATACAGGTAGTAAATGATTCTTGCCGGTTCGCCAGTGGCGTTGCGGACAAATAGTGCTTTACGTGCAAATTCCGGCTTGATATCGTAGAAGGAGTAACATGAATCCAACACTTCGTGGTCCTGCTTCACAAACCTGAATGGTTCCTCGTTAGCATCTCGCGGCAATTTCTTCTTGTTTGCCTCAGGTTTTGGCGCCGGTTCCGCTTCCGCTTCGGCATCGTGATCGTCATTCACACGCTGCTTCTTATTGGACGGACGTTCGTCGTCTTCCAGCTCGAACACAGCAATGAAGAATCCGCCTGTGTCCTGGAGATGCGGGTACACACGCATACACAGATTGAGGTTCAATAGTTCTGTTTCGTCAGGAATCGGCGGAAACAGGCTCTTCGGGTGTTTCTCTTCGGGCTCGGTGATCCACTGGAAAGATTTGTTCATCACTTTCCAGTTCGAGAGACCCGGTCGGAACTTTAGGCCAGGAAGCATTGAGCTGGCATCAATAAGTTTGAGCTTACCTTTAGATAAACGCAAAGCTTCAGCAACAACAGCCTCGTTCTCGACGGGATTCAGCGAACATGTGGAGTAGACGATCCGTCCACCAGGTTTCAGCATCTTGACTCCGCGCATCAGAATGTTAAGCTGTGTCTGATGTAGTCCAATACCGTTGCCTGTATTCCAGTCGCGCCACACGTTTATATTTTTGCGCATTGTGGCATCACCCGAGCACGGAACGTCGGCTAGTACACGGTCGAATTGCAGGAACGTGCCTGACTCAGTCTTGATCTTCGGGAACAGCTGTGCGTCGTGACTAGAAACTAGTAGGTTCGGCGATGCAAGCCGCTTGACTTGGTGCACCAACATATGCGAACGCACAGCGTCAGAATCATTAGCAATAACCAACCCCGTGGGCATAGATCCGTCTTTGGTGTCGTGCAGGAATTCCAGCAGCTGCGCAGTCTTCGAGCCTGGCGCTGCACAAAGATCAATAACTGTGTGGTGCGGTTTAACGTCAAGCACAATTGGAGGAATCATAGAGACTGCCTCCTGTCTGCATATATGGCCCACGTTCGTCTCTGCGACCAGGAACTTCTGGAAATCAGCAAACGGCTTGTTCTTGCGTATCACGTGCTTCCCCACATTCATTTGTAGCGCTAGATTTCCAGGATACCAGGGCAGCACCACTGGCGGTTGCACTTCCTGACCTTCCCAGATGATATTCTGCAGTTTTGGTTCATACTTGTTCTTGATCAGGTTGCGTACCTCTTCTGTGAAAGGTTGCGAGCCTGTCACTCTGAACGTCATGGGCAAGATTTCTCGGCATGAAGCAATAAACTGATCCCATTCAGACTCTGGAATAATTCCTAGCTCTTTATAATACGACTCAAACTTCTCATTTTTACGTTCTATTTCGGTCCAGTTGCTAGATCCGCGATCTCTTCGATCTCTCTGATCCCGGCCACCCTAAGTACGGTTAGTACTCTTCATCTCTCCCTTATCTATCGCAAATTGCCAGATACATACCGATTTCTTATGCTTCCATCTCTTCGCCATGGCGAACCTGCTTTTATAAAATGGTAAAAGAAAAAAATAATGCAGGTAAACGTAAAAAAAACCTCTTCGAGAATGGGAGGGAAACGCCAGAAATTAGAGTTTTCACATCGACGAGGATGGTTGCGCTAACGAGGACCCTGAACTCAGCTGTCTGTCTTCATAAGTAGGCATTTTATTCACAGACGCAGTAGCAGCTCCAGTTGCTCCATTCTCGCTTCGCTTCCGTTTCTTGTTTCTAGATTTGTTCTTGGTAGGCCTCTCCTCCCCTTCGTCAAACACGTCGTCCGGCAGGTTGTAATCTTTAATGCACTGAATCGTAACAACATCAGTCTCCGCATTGTACTGCGGCCCCAGTTTGCACATCTCCGTAAACTCTTGGCATGGCCATTGAATATCCAACTGTTTGCTGCCTCCTAGGTCCTCTAATCGCAGGCCAATGAAGAAAATAGACGTATACACAGCGATTAGCTTCTCTTCTGTGTTCTCTTTGGCGTCGGATCCGTCTGCTGTATTTTCTGCTACTACTTCCTTTTTGGCCGACGTCTCCAAATCCGCGTCTTCGGCTCTCACAACTGAATTGAGATTTCCTTCCACTACTTGTTTGGCATCGTCGTCTGTCTTCACGTAGTACACTTTGTCTATCGACTTGATAAACGGGTGAGCAAGAGCGATAGTGTCCAGAAGCTCCAGCTTGCCGACCAGATGCCGCAGCTTAGAGTTGACAAGACCGTGCCACAAGCTCTGCTGCTCGGCGCCGCCAGTAGTTGAGGCACGGATTGTCAAGTAGTATTTATACTTATGAAAAAAGTCGTGCTTGACAAAGAAGTCCGACCAGGGGCGCTTGTTCTGCATGATATCGTCAATAATTTTACCTGCGCGAGCCATTTCGTCTAAGATGATCTTCTGAGTAGACATAGTAATGTTATGAGTGGCACACATGCTTGGATATGCTGGCGTAATCACAGGCATACGGTGAGATCGATCACCAGCGTATATTTTAGGGTTCCAGACCCGCACCTGCAGCGGTCCGTCTTCTATTGGTTTCAGGAATACAGGCTGTGGCCACGCCCATTTGGTATAGATATTGAAAAATCGTGACAGGATAACTGCGCCAACGGCGTTCGGGTACAGTTGACAGACACGCGCAACCAGCATAGCCCAGGCGACACCACCGGGGAAACCGACTACGTTCGCATAGACAGCGCGTCGTTGTGCCCACAACTTTATGGCTCTCAGAGCGTGCTTGAACACTGCTGGTCTCGGGACGAGTTCGAGGATTTCGTCAGTGACTCGCGTGCCGTTCAGCGAGCGGAGATCGCGCTCGTCTATGTTTCTCAGCAAGTTTTTATCTTTGAGGGTTAGTGTGATAGGCACCTGGGCGATATCAAGATGGGCGAAAATGAGATCAATAGGAACGCCACCTATTTTCGTCTTGATAATAGGAACGTAGGCTTCTGAAACGGGTGATATTTCTTCTAGGTCTGGTTGACGCCGCAATATTGCGTCAAATTCCTCAAAGAAGTTTTCCCTTGTGACATGCTTAGGAACAACTACTAGTGTATCAATGTCTGAACCAGGACCATATACGCCTAGTCGGTACGATCCAAACGTGAATATTTTGCCACCTGCATCTTTGGCCATACTTTCTGTCATTTTTTTCTTCAGGCTCACGGTCTTGACAAACTCCTCGACCATCTCTTGCAATCTGTTTAGAATGGCTATGCGCTTCTTGTTCTCTGATTCTGATTCGAACGTACCCTGTGCCTTCAGTTCCGCAATCAGCGCCTCATTCAATTTCTTCTCCTGCTCCGTAGGTAGCGCTGTCGATATTGGCGGCGTCACGCCGTACATTTTGTCTTTCTGGTTCGACATTGTTGCGCTTGCTGGATGCAGGTAGAAGGTAAGTGTCTTTGGTCCTTGGGAGCGCCCTTTTGGTGTGGGGGCCAGGGCGTCTTCAGACAGTAAATAAATAGAACATATATAACATACAAACGGATTAAATGCAAAGAAATTAAATTCAAGGTCGCAGAACGGTTATAGAGCGGTCCTAGATGTGCTCTTTGCGTGCTCCTCATCGCGCGCACGCGTACATGTCAGACACGCGGCCGTAGGTCAGTCCAATGGCGCAAAAGCTTGCCGTACATGTAGAGCGGAATAGCAAGCAGGCTAATGAATATCTGAATAGATCCAAACACTACAAATGTAGTCTTGTACCCTGAACGTGTCGCAAAGTCATTAGTAAATAGGGAAAAGCAGAATCCAAGAACGTTCTTGAACAAATTCAACGAAACCAGCGACTCTGATGCAAAAACCCTGTAGGAGTCAACGGCGTACGTAACTGAAGTGGTCGATGCAAGCGAGCATCCAAACGAAATAATACCAAAAAACACCGTAGGAACAATCCATGAATCTTCGGCTTCACTAGACCAGCCAAATCCCATCAACCCAATTGTGATCGACAGGAATACAAACATTATCATCACTAGTCTGAACTCTGGCTCATAAACACCCCCGTTCATTTTCGTCATTTTCCTTGCAACTATGTCCGATACTTTCCCAATCACAGCAGTTCCTAGTATGCCTCCGATAAATGGGGACACATAAAGCAATCCCACGATATCTGAACTGAAGTTGTATGGAGGAGCACTGAACACCTGTGAGAGTAGTTCTGACATCACGATCAGCCAAACAACTGCTAATGAGTAGCAAAGAGTAGAGTATAAAATAGCAGGATAGCTGTATAGCAGAACAGGACGAATGAAAAGACGTAAAAACGACTCGCCGGAGTGTCTTCCAGTGTATACTGCTAATCTTTTCAGGTACGGTTTCTTCGGCACATTAGCGGACGAGGAAGACGCAGTTCGAACAACGCGCTTTTCAGGAGAGACAGCAGGATCTTCCTGGTCATCGTGGGGCATTACATGATTATCAGAGACGCCACCGTGAGCGCATTTCTCAACATCTAGCTGGCCAGGGGCTTCTTCAGTGCTGGCACGCGGATCAAAGGATGTGAGCTCAGAGTCGACCGGAGAAGACTCGACATATGGTATAGCTCCAGGCTCTCTCGCTGTAAAAGAAACTTCAGCATCAGGTGGAGCATTAGACATGCGGCTCATTCTTCGTGCACGAGAGGCGAGATGTGCAAGATGTGTCTCGCGCTGCGATCGCTTGTTCGGTACAGGATCTCTCATCCAGAAGGTTTCAGGAACACATAAAAACGTGAGAAAGAAATTCATACCGACAATTATAGCTAATATCCAAAAGACCCAGTTCCAGCCAAGTCCGTTGATAATGAAGCCAGAGACTAAGGGAACTAGGTTCTTTCCGCCTAAGAGAAGAAGTGTGTATATGCCTAAACGATAAGCGCGTTCGTGATGGAAGTAAATCTCGGCAATAGAGGAAGAGGGAAGAGACTCGCACGGAGACACACCGATAGCCATGATTATGCGAGCGCCGAGCAATGAGCCGAATGAGTGCGATGCGCCTCCCCAAAGAGCGCCAGCGAGAAAGAACAGAATACCCACTAAGTAGACTAGTCGCTTGCCCCATAAAATAGCTACAGGTGATGCAATAAGGCAGGAACAGCCTAGAGCAAGCATGAAAGCACCGACGAGGTAAGCGAGCGTACTTTTAGGAACATCGAATTCTTCAGAGAGCTGCGTGAACCCTGAGGCAAGTATAGGCGTTTGGCCACCGCCGACAAAACAATGGAAACCAATGACTATTAGTGCAAGTTCTCTTTGCCATCTGGGCCAATTAAGAGGGTCATTAGGATTATCACGTGGCTGAGGATGCAAAATGATACCAGTTTTCGAGCGTTTGAGGTTGTCAGAAGGAGCAGGAGTTTGCTCGCCCGTAGAGCCTGGCTGGTCGTTGTTATCAGTGAGCATCACAATCGTGCCTAAATAGAATCGTTAGTATATGCAAAAAAAAAAAACGGGGGCGGGTCTATGAGGTTCTAGCTAGAATAACGCGCCAGTCCGCATTCAATATAGCAAGCTGGGGTTGTACGTACCTGAAACGTCTACTTCGTCGGATAGCTGGCGTATACCTAACTTCCAAGCCATAGTGATAAAGTGTTAAAATGCAAAAAAGGGTAAACTAGAAGAGAATATTAAATAAGACAAGAAGATGCAGGTGGTGGAAAGAGTCAAGGGTCGAGAATGTGGTCTTAAGGGTCTTTTAAACAAAAGGGTATTCAAACAACAAATAGAATGCAATACGAGATTTGGACCAATTACAGACCCTGATCTGATCGATGTAGTTAACTCAAAAAATGTAAATCCTAAAGCTTGTTAGAAGTAGCAATTTTACTTTATTAGGTATTTTACCATACGACAAGGAGACTACTAATACGATAGAAAAATGCCTATCCAGCAGCCAAATACGCAGATCAAATTGACCAATGTGTCAATTGTGCGTATGAAGAAGGGGAAGAAACGATTTGAAGTAGCATGCTACCAGAACAAAGTGCAAGACTGGCGCAAGGGCATCGAGACCAATATCGACGAGGTAGTCCAGATTTCGACTGTGTTCTACAATGTCAGTAAAGGGCAGGTTGCGCCGACTGAGGACCTCAAAAAGGCTTTCAATACTACTGATACTGACACGATTATTCGCGAGATATTGATGAAAGGCGAGTTGCAGGTGGGTGGCAAGGAGCGCCAGCAACAACTGAGCCAGGTGCATGCGGAGATTGTTCAGATCATTGCGTCACGATGTGTGAATCCCACAAATCTTAGACCGTACCCTGTTAGTATCATTGAGAAGACTCTCAATGAGATTGGGTTCAATATTAGTCCGAATAAAGCCGCCAAAGCCCAGGCCTTGGACGCGATAAAGACACTCGTACAGTCGCAGATAATTCCGATATCAAGGGCCCGAATGCGTGTCAGGATCTCAATCAGACCATCCAAGGAAGCCAAGAGACACAAAGAGAAAATTGTGCCGCTCTTGGAATCTGTAGAATCGGAAGATTGGGATACCGAGTGGGAGTGCATTGCTTTCATTGAGCCAGGCAAATACCGCACTCTGGAAACACTTGTTGGTGATCTCACTAACGGCCAAGGGGCCGTGAGTCTACTGGATACTGCTGTGGTAAAAGAGAGTGACTCATATTTCTAAAGAAAAAGTCATGATACGTCTAAAGGGGAAAAAGACAATATTGCAAAACGTATTTATGAAACATACAATAATTAGTTTTCTTTTTGTCCACGAGGAACGCGCAACTTCTTAGTCGTGATTGCGGAAGTACCATAAGGACTTGAGGAGAGCCGACAAAGAGGCGAGAGTAACATCTTCGTGTATTCCGACACCCCATCGGGTCTTACCGTCTTCACTGACTACTTCAATGTAAGTCACAGCGCGCACGTCGGATCCCTTGCCTATAGCATGTTCCTTATAGTCCTTGACTGTGATCTTAGGCTCGAGTAATTTTGATAAAGCGTCAGCAAATGACGAAATAGGACCGTTTCCAACGCCGTTCAGATCGTATTCTTTTCCGGTGTCCAAACGGATCCTGCCCTGGAACCTGCGGCCGCCTTCTTTGAATTCGTCCTTGAGGATCTCATAGTCAAGCACTGTGTATGGAGCAGTGTAATCACCAACGAAATACTCTTTGGCGAACAGATCAGTGATTTCGCTCGCAAGGAGCTCGCGACCCAGATTCTCAGCTGCATTTTGCACGACTTTTGAGAATGCGACTTGAAGAGACCTCGGCAAATCTAATTCGAGGTTGCGGAGAATGATCCAGGAAGCGCCACCCTTGCCGCTCTGAGAGTTGACTCTGATAACTGCTTCGTATGTGCGCCCTATATCTTGAGGATCCAAGGGCAAGTACGGGATTTGCCAGACGAGCTTTTTGTCGGCTTCTTCTTTCGAGGTGATTCCAAGTCTCGCGATCTCTTGTTCTCTTCTTTGGAAACCCTTCTTGATGGCGTCCTGGTGTGATCCGCTGAACGCACAAACGACGAGCTGCCCACCGTATGGAGCACGTTCGGGAACTTTGATCTTATTGCATTTTTCGACGATATCGGCGATCTTGGGGAGATCAGAGAAGTCCAAGTTCGGGCTGATTCCTTGAGTGTAGAGATTTAGGGCCAAAGTGACCAAGTCGACATTTCCTGTGCGTTCGCCGTTTCCAAATATACATCCTTCGACGCGGTCGGCTCCAGCAAGCTGTGCAAGCTCTGCCGCGGCGACCGCACAACCACGATCGTTGTGCGGATGTAGGGAGACGCATATGGTGTCGCGATCGGGCATTTTTGAACAGAAATATTCGATCTGATCAGCGTATATGTTGGGTGTAGCCATTTCCACGGTCGCAGGGAGATTGAAGATAATTTGGTCCTGCTTGGTGGGTCCCCAGGCTTCGTGCACTGCTTTGCATACTTTGACGGCGTAGTCAGGGTTTGTATCGGAGAACGTTTCGGGCGAGAACTCAAATCGCCATTCTGTTTTTTGCTGACTCGGATCATCTTTTGTGAGTTGGCGGACTAGCTTAGTGCAGCGGACAGCCATAGCAAGACTCTCTTCCTCGGAAAGGCCGAAGACAATGTCACGGAAGCAGGCGGAGGTGGCGAGGTAGATGTGGACAATGGCCTTTTTTGCACCGCGCAAGGATTCGATAGTGCGTTTGATCAGTTCTTCTCTGCACGGAGAAAGAACCTGGATCCATACATCCTCGGGGGCAGTCTCGACTGCGTAGCGTGTGAAGTCGAAATCGATTTGAGACGCTGACGGGAAAGCGACCTCGATCTCCTTGAAACCGATGTCGACAAGGGCCGCAAAGAACTCCTTCTTCTCTTCTACAGACATAGGATCAGGCAGAGACTGGTTTCCGTCGCGCAAGTCAGTCGCGAGCCATCGTGGAGCCTTGTCGAGAGTCTTCGACGGCCATTGCCGGTTGTCGAGTTTCGGGCCGACGAACTTCTTGTACTTAGTGCTTGGATCTTTGAGCATGGAGGGTCTTAGTAGTGGCCTCGCGCAAAATTTGCTAGAAATATAAGTGTTACACAATATAAAACCAAGTGTTGATACTGGTAAAAACCACTAAATTTGGCGTATGAGAATTTTATTTATGAAGTGGTCGAAGAAATCTCGAGATCGAATTTAAGCTTTTAGGTGTGCTTCTTCCCTATGACTCTTAGAGTCTTCGGTGGCCTCTGATTGGCCAATAACTACAGATCGTCATCATACTATAATTTTTGCTTCCGGGACCTTCAGACAGACAACCTGTATGTGTCACTGTCATCTAGCCGATTAACCGACGAGCCGGACGGCATTATTTTCGGCGGTTTACTGTGCTGGATCAGCCGCTTGATCAGCAGCCTAACCGTGCGGTCGCAATCCAATAAACGTACTCGGCTGCCAGTGCTCTACGCCGATCGACGTTACGAGATCAATGTATTGTGAGACCACACATGCTCTTGATGTGCATTTTTTTCCGCGTACTGTAAGTGCGTCGTTACTCGCCCTTGAAGTTAGGTTTGCGCTTCTCGGCGAACGCTACGAGAGCCTCAACGCGGTCCTTCGTCGGCAGCACACGCTGGTACATGGCTTCGGCCCAGGCGCCAGTTCCACCGACGACAGCCTTTTTGGCCGCGCGGACACCAATAGGGCCTCCTTCGCAGATATTCTGTGCGATATCGATCGCTTTCTGCAAAGAGTCAGCCGCTACAGCGGTAGCCAGACCCCATTGGAGCGCCTCCTCTGCAGGAATGCGTCTGCCAGTGAGAACGGCCTCAAGTGCTCTAGTATGGCCAACGACCTTCGGCAAACGCTTGGTGCCACCGGCACCAGGGAGAATAGCGAGTTTGGTCTCAGGGAGACCCACAGCTGAGGTGGTCGAGAGCACTCTGAAATCTGTCGCCAGCGCGATCTCCAGACCGCCGCCAAGCGCAAGACCATCAATCGCAGTCAGCGTGGGTATCTCGAGGTCTTCGAGGATATCGAGCGTCGAATTCAGCTGCTGCAAAAATGCTGCAGTGTCCGCTGGAGTAAACGAACGACGTTCCTTCAGATCAGCACCAGCGCAGAAGATCTTGGGGACGTTTGACGCAAGAATGAGCGCTTGCGGGTTAGTCCGACCAGTCGCGATATCAAGCACACACTCCCTCAGCTCGTCGTTCAGTTTCAAGGAAATTGCGTTCTTCGCTGCAGGCCGGTTGAACTTCAGCACTGTAATTGTACCGTTCGAAGCAGTAGGCACTTCGGTCTTGATAATCGTGGACAGCGATCGTACCCCGGCACGAAACACAGGCTTGATTCTCAGCAATGCAGGCATTATGCACTGTTAATTGCGTGCTTTGATGGTAGCAATTGGGGCAGACAACACAATATCGCTTCCTTATAAAGCAACCGCTTGTTTTTTTGTGGGGAGGTGGGGTCGGAGCTTAGACGGGCATTGGGGATGGGGGTAAGAACAAGCAGTTGAAGTTGCGGTTACCCGGCTTAAGGGTTTTTTCCAAGCGACTAAAAACCAGCCCTGTCAGGGCTTAATGTATCGTTATAGCAACCATTTAACAGTCACGCAAATTAGTCTGTGTCAGTCCCCAATACACGCTACCCACGCAGCAACAAGCACCCACCCACTTCGAAACGAACTTCACATACAACTAAAATGACCCTCGTAATACAAGAGAAGGGCACGTTCCAGCACATTTTGCGTTTGTTGAACACTAATGTTGATGGAAACATCAAGATTATGTATGCTCTCACCACCATTCGTGGTATCGGCCGCAGATATGCCAACCTAGTCTGCAAGAAGGCTGACGTTGATCTTAACAAGCGCGCTGGTGAGCTCACTGTCGAAGAGCTTGAACGCATTGTCAACATCGTACAGAACCCCACCAACTACCGTATTCCCGCATGGTTCCTCAACAGACAGAAGGACATTGTCGACGGTAAGGACAACCACGTCTTAGCTAACCAGATCGACAACAAGCTCCGTGAGGACCTTGAGCGTCTCAAGAAGATCCGTGCTCACCGTGGTCTCCGACACTACTGGGGTCTGCGTGTTCGTGGACAGCACACTAAGACTACTGGTCGTCGTGGCAAGACTGTTGGTGTCACCAAGAAGAAATAAGCAGTTACACACTGATATGCCCCCCACACCCATCCTATCCCCTGTTCTTCTTTGTCTGTCATGTTTTGCAGATTAATGTCTCTCTTCTTTCCTGCACAGGAAACGATTTCTATGTCTAGATATTTCGAAATATCATGAGATGTCAAATTAAATATATTATCGTAAACGTCGTAGACAACCAGCTCACTAGACCTGTAGTCACAGATTATGCTAAAAGATATGCCCTTTCTTCCCAGAAATCGTTTTTGATTATGTCACAATGAAGCTGTTCTAGTTCTATCTTTGCGTTCTTGTGCGCAGCCCTTGCTTTCTGTCGCTCGGACATCGTGCTGTCGACATCCTGCAAAGGCTGCGTCTTCACGAGCACAGTGCCCTTTCTAAAGATCTCAGGCTCGTTGTTGTAGTTTATGCCGAACTCTGAGAACAACAGCTCGTTTTTGTCGTTTGAGAACGTGCCTTCAAGTGCTTTGTTAGCCTCTTTCTCGCTCAGTCCCTTCTTCAACACTAACGCCCAGAACGTCGTATTGTACAGGTTGTTGATGTGACAGTCCGCCTGTCTCCAGCTCAGGTAGTCGCGCAGCTCCTTCGCAGATGGGTAGAGCACAGCTCGCGAGTCAAATGATGGCAACATACCAGGTTCAAGCGCGAACCCGAAATGTTTGCTCCAGCTGTACACATAGCGAGCTGTGAAGACACTACACACCGTTGAGACCAGTTTGCACTCTCGACGACCAAAAAACTGCGTGCTCCGTTTAAACACAAACGAGTATTCGTCAGAATCGCCGTACGCAAACACAATATCAGATATCTCGTTCATGACGCTCGCAGCTGATTCGTTCATTAGCTCTAGCGCCCGTAAATCGTTCGGCTTCGTAAACTCGTATCGCTTAGATAGCCGGTGGAACCCCCGCCCGTCAATTCGCACAACAATATACGTGCCAGGCAGCAGCGAATCGTCTCGCTCGTAAGCTTTAACGTACTCGAACCTCGAATTAGCCATAATCCTGTCGCTGATCGGGCTGCTCTTGTCAGGCTCAGATCGCTGTATAAATGGTACTACAGTTACCCTTGACAAGACCAAATATTACTCTTATTACACTTGCACGTCAAACCGACTGCCCTGCCATTACGCTGTAGTTCGTACCCTCAGCCTCTCGATTACTCTCCCTTTTTGCCTCCCGTTGCCCTTTTCCTTGCCTCTGGTTATTAAATAATCATTTTTTGCTAGACGACGTCCTAAGCGCCTACCAATGAATGCACGTGAAGACAGTGCCCCAATAGACAATCAAGATGATGATCTGGATGTCCTCATGACGGCGTTCCGCAGTTTCTTTGAGTACGGAGAAACTTGGACTGCGAGCTTAGATGCACAGATAGCTTCCTGGAAAAGGTTCGCGACAATCAAGGGAATCTCAAACTCGATGTTGTTCGAACGTCACCTATCGTTGCTGGAGCAGATCAAGCAGCACATAGACCTCAACCATTATGTGCTTGTGGAATGCCTGCAAGCGCCACTACAGATGTGTCTTAGTCAATACACACCTGAATACATACATGCACGTTTGTCAGAGTCACTGCCTATCAATCCCTTGGACGACGACAAGGTTGTCCCGACACTGGCCCTGCTGGCCAGAGACTGGTCTCCAGAAGGACAATTGGAGCGCAAACGCACTTTCAGTCCTATATTGGACGCCATTGAGGCGCGATTTCAACACAATGACCGCAGCACCGTCAGAATACTTGTACCTGGATGCGGACTAGCCAGACTTGTGTACGACCTGGCTCGCGCCGGCTATCAGGCACAGGGGAACGAGTTCTCTTACCACATGATTGCTTGGACCATGTATATATTCAACGCATGTACGAAAAGACACACTATCTACCCGTACATTCACAGCTTTCGAAATGCAAAAAGTGCAGAAACTGTGCTTCGGCCAGTCACGTTCCCTGATATCATTCCCTCTCAAGACGCTCTAATGCCCGGAGCACACGACGGAGAGCCTTTGCTGAGCCTCACCTCCGGTGATTTTCTGGAGACTTACTTTAAATCAGACTGGGACTGTGTAGTCACATGCTTCTTTATTGATACTGCGCCATGCGCAGTTACCTACATAGATAAGATCTACGAGATTCTCAAGCCAGGCGGGTACTGGATTAACCACGGACCTTTCATGTGGCATGAACATCCTGATGGAGAGTGCAGTGACGCGAAAGATGCAGAACAGATCTATGCAGACCGACTCTATTTGCCGCTAACTAAAGAGGAGGTAATCATATATACTAAGGAACGGTTTTCTGTGCTGGAAATAGCTGAATCAAGCACGACATATTCTCACAATAACGAATCACTGCTACAATCGGAATATTCTACATCTTTCTGGGTAGCCCAAAAACTATAAAAGTTATTTCATTATACATGAGAACAAAAGAATATAAAAGGGAGGATTCTGGTAAAACTAATTGGAACTGTCTCTCTTTGCGACTTCACTTGAGGAGCTTCCACTGACACTTAGCTCGATGTCGTCATTGTTCGATCTGACATTCTTGGCATCAATTGCCTTTTGACGAATGACCTGTTCTGCTGCCTCCAAATCCTCATCCTTCGCGTTCAAGAACCATTTCTTTCTCAAGAACATGGGCAAGAAAGGCAGGTCACCCTTCTTCTCAGCATATAGAGAGACTAAGATGACAATCATGACGACAATCCAGTACACGCAATATGAGACTACGGACCCGATAGTGGCAGAATTTTGCCAACCGAAAAGGGCGTTGAAGATCATCCATCCTCCGGAAGTCTCGGGGTTGCAGCAGTTGACATGCCATACACTCTTCCTAATATCGTATGAACCCGGACCACTACCGCTTTCGGAAGCATCTCCACCTGTGAGTTGAGAGAAAGCATAATTCTCGAAGTACCACACAGCCTTGGAAAAAAGACCGCCGCCGACGAGGTACAAGAAGCAGGTTGACACGATAAGGAAGATCTGAATGGACATATAGTTACCACCCTTATAGATTAGGTAACCGACAGCTACACCGGCAAGGAATCCTGTAATAACAGGAAGAGGGAACGAAGTTGCAGGGAGTGCGAGGCCGACACCACCGATGAATACCACGGCTTCAAGGCCTTCTCTAAGAGTTGTTACAAATGGCAAGATGAAGAAAGCATAGCGAGAAGTGAACTGCTTGCTGGGGGTTATTTTATACTTCATACGCTTCCATCTTGTACTCATATCGGCGTCATTAGTGTCATTTTTAGCAAGGATAGCCTTAGCGATTTTAACACGCCATTTTGCTTTCATCTTGTTCATGCGAAGCATAGCGAGACCCATAACGGAGATGATGATACTGGCGATAATTGAGAAGACACCTTCCCAGATATCTTCAGTTTTTCCCCAGATATCGCTTCCGAGACCATAAAAGACACCGATGAAGGCACCTCCAAGGATGAGACAGATACCAAGGCCTGAAAGACCGCCAAGCCAGACCTGCTTGACTAGCGCCTTGTAAAGCTGCGGATTCTCATTACTCGAGGCGATACTTTGTTTAAGAAAGGAGAGCAAAACTGATATAATGATAGAAGCCTCTAAGGTTTCACGAAAAACGATGAAGAAGACGGCTGGTGCAAACACGTCAACCATTGTGTGCGAAGTAAATGAGAAGTTACTGGCAGAAGGAGGAAAAGGATGGATATATAACACAAAGAAATAAAGTGCGTTCTTTTCCGGAACCTTGCTGCTGCAGTACGAGAATAGGGGGAAAGTAGACCAAAGAGCTGATTTATGAAGGGAAACAATACTACAGGAATTTTTATCACGGAGCTAAAATGAGACTATTGAACTTTATTTTAAGGTTTTGTGTGGGATATTGGTTGGTTATTCAAGTAACTTATCTGATTTAGCTTGGCCGATGGCCCGACGGAAAGCTTATCCTGAGTTCAAGAACGATTGGCTCATTGAAATAAGGTTAGTGGGTAACTGCCGAACCCCCCACACCCAAACATGAATTTCCCCATGGCATGCCGCCTGAAGCGTTCGGCTCCTCCGCCGGTGACGAAAGGACACCGAAGGCGGTACGAGTGAAGTGACATTTTAATTGGACACATGTGCTGTACCACTGAAGAGATTTGGCAGACGTCACGATTGTAAGAAGAAATTTCAATTGGGATGTGCCGCCAGAAACCTTGGCATACAAGTCATCTATGCCTAATGGAGTAACAGAGGGATTTATTAAAAATGAAACAAAGTTTGCAACAAAACTGCAATGCAGAGGAAATTAACGATATTCTCCTAAACGATATTCCGAATTCTCTAATCTGGACAGTTACGGGCTTCAAAAAATATCAAATGGCTAAACTGCGCGAACTCTGTTGTTGCGCATGGTTAGAAAATTTAATGTGGTTTGGACCGGAAGGGGTTATTAAACCAGTCCAGATGTTTAAGCTATACAGATGTAAGGCCAGTTAACGGCTTACATCGTTCATGAAAGCAGAGCGGCATCTATTATAAGCAGCAATAACACGGTTTTGCGCAACAAAGTTCTGTAATCGCATGAGCAGGAATTGCACTTCGATCTCTGCGCGGAACTGAGGAGTAATTTGTGAATCATAGGATACCAGTTCGGATAATCTGATACTCAATAATGAAATAAGCTAAGCTTAATTCTCATCGGAACGTTAACTACAGCTAAACCTAATGGCTATTAAAAAATTTAGGCTGCGAGATTTTGGTTTCTGCCGGAAATTTAGGCAGGAAATTTCGCAAAAAAAACTCACGCCTAATTTAGTAAATGCTGAGATTGGCTTGGCAAAACAAGTCATTATGCAAATCTTGAGCGTATCGACTTATTTCTTTCGGTTGTTCTATCGCCCCTTGCATCTTGGTTCCGCGATACAGTGCAGGGAAAAATCGACTTGAAACAAAAGCCTGCGATTATCCCCTGGTGGGTGAATTTTCAGGAGAAAAAAATTTTGTGGCACCCCCTATTGTTGTTAACTCTGCCGTTTCCTCTCTAAAAATAAGAAGAAATAAAATTTTATTATTTCTTAAGGTTCTCCGCTGTTGCTTTTCATTGGATGAACCTTGATCTAATCTGATAACATTATAATCTTATTCCAGGTGGAGGGTGTTAGTGTCTTTGCAATTAACCCTTTTTCGACATATTTTTCTTTGCTTCTGAGTACTATTTCTCATCCTGCTTCTTCCGTGCCTTTTTTATATTTCTTTTATATCCCGCAGGTTTTCACTTCCTTCCTTATTTATATTCCTTTCTCATTGCTTGCGATCCTCTTTACGCAATTGCTTGTTCTTACATACCTGCTGGCCTTTGTATTTTGCTGTCGCATACCACGAACCCCGCTTGCGCTGTACAGTTCTTTTTCTTTGTCAGTGCACAACTTTCCGGGCTTGTCTTTCAGTATTTTGTCTTCTAATTGACTCCAGGGGCTAGTTTTTTTCTCTTTCTTACCATTGCGATCGACTTTTGCTACCGTGTCTCTAAAAATCATGCTAGCTAAATCTCTCGTGATAGCTGCTCTTTCTGCGGTTTCCGCGCTCGCTGAGACTCATGAATATCACTGGACCAGTGAATGGGTTTATGCCAACCCCGATGGCATGTGTAATAGACCTGTTATTGGTATCAACGGTGTCTGGCCTCCTCCCGTTATCGAGGTAACAAAGGGTGACAGAATCGTCCTCTACTACACCAACGGTCTCGGCAACGAGACCAGTTCTATCCATTTCCATGGTCTCTTTCAAACAGGTTCGAATACTATGGATGGTCCTCCTGGTCTTACTCAGTGCCCTATCGCTCCCGGTGAAACTATGCTCTACAACTTCACTGTTCCAGATCAGGCCGGTACTTACTGGTGGCATTCACATACTGAAGGCCAATACCCTGATGGTATCCGTGCTGCTCTAATCATCAACGACCCCGAAGACCCGTATGCCGACATGTACGAGGAAGCGTTCACTCTCACAATCTCCGAATGGTACCACGATTTAATGAGCGACCTTACCGAGAGTTTTATTTCCGTCGCTAACCCCACTGGTGCTGAACCTATTCCCGATTCAGGTCTGATCAACGATTCTCAGAACGTCACCTACAGCCTCAAGCCCAACACCACCTACAAGTTCCGCATTATCAACTACGGAGCCTTTGTGTCTCAGTACATTTGGTTTGAGGGTCACAACATGACTATCATTGAAGTAGACGGTGTGGACGTTGAACCATATGAGTCCGAGATGATCTACATCACTGTTGCCCAGCGTTATGCTGTTTTGATCACCACCAAGTCCGAGGAAGAACTCGTGCAGCTGAACCAGGCTGTCTTCCCGTTCGTCTCCTCAATCGACCTTGACATGCTTGACACGCTGCCCCCCACACTCAACTGGAACACTACCGGATGGTTTGTCTACGAGACGGATGCCGTGGACAACAGCACCCGCCCTGAACCAGCACTCTTGGAGGGAACATTTGACGATTTGAACTGGACTGATGACTTCTACCTCACCCCGCTTGTTGTGCAGGACCTCATTACTGACGACGAAGTCGATCAGACCATCACTGTCAATGTAACTATGCAGACCCGCGCCAACGGAGCTAATTACGCCTTCTTCAACAACATCAGTTACCTTGAGCCTGTTGTTCCTATTCTGTACACAATTTTCTCTGCTCCTGAAGACCTCATTACCGACTCCAGAATCTACGGATCGACAACCCACTCGTTTGTGCTTGAGTACAACAAGACGGCACAGATCATTTTGAACAACCAAGACCCCGGTAAACATCCTTTCCATTTACATGGTCATCAGTACCAGCTTGTGGAGCGATCTGAGGGTTCTGACGACGACAGCGTATTCATTACATACGACCCTGATTCTCCAGGTGAGCAAAGACCTAATCCTGTCAGACGAGACACTGCATACGTCAGGCCCAACGGCTACATGGTTATGAGATGGCACAACAATAATCCTGGAGTATGGTTCTTCCATTGTCACATTGAATGGCATATTATCCAGGGGCTTTCTATGGTTATCGTGGAAGCACCGGAACAGATCCGCGCGACACAAAACATCACCCAAAATCACCTGGACGTCTGCAAGGCCGGCGGCTACCCTATTGAAGGAAATGCTGCAGGTAACACTGTTGACTATTTCAATTTGACCGGTGAACCGCAAGACGTGCCTGAGCTGCCTGCTGGGTTCACTGCCAAGGGTTATGTGGCCATGGTATTCTCTTGCATTGCCGCGTTCCTAGGAATGGCCTGCATCGCATGGTACGGTGTTTCTGACATCAAGACAACACGTCGCATATTAGAAGCGGAAGTCATTAAGCATGAAGGTCTGGAGAGTATTTTGGGCGACGAAGAATTACAGCGCGATCTCATCAATGACGCTGGCGACGGACCAGCTAGTCCGCTTCTCTCTGGAAGAAACAGCCGAGACAGCAACATCAGTCGACGTGACGTCTAAAGGTCGTTTTTTCTTTGTTCTATTTTAGTTTTCAGTTAACAAAAAACCTTTAATGTATTGCAATATACGAACCTATGATTTTTTTAGCTAACAGCCTGTGGTATGGGCCATCCCTTACTCTACTATAACCCCCACCAAATTACCCCCACCTCAGCTCAAAGGGGAACCGAAATCTTGCTGCATTACTACCACAATGGCTGTATCAGGCGGAAGGGCTTTTCTGGAAGCTTTACATGAGGCCGGGGTGACTCATTGTTTTGTTAATCTTGGTAAGTTATTGCGCTGCCTGAACCACTTCGGCCCCTGGACGACAATTAACCGAATTACCTCTAGGGAGCGATCATCCGTCTATTATCGAAGCTTTCACGAACGACCCTGTGCCTCTAGAGATCGTCACCTGCCCCAACGAAATGGTAGCACTATCTGCAGCACAGGCTATGGCACAAGTCACTGGCCGCGCACATGCCGTTATCGTGCACGTTGACGTGGGTACGGCGGCTCTAGGAGGCGCTCTTCACAATGTATCATGTTCGCGCGTGCCCGTGCTCATATTTGCCGGTCTCAGCCCGTTCACGCACGAAGGTGAGCTTCCAGGCAGTCGTACTGAGTATATCCATTACCTGCAAGACGTACACAACCAGCGAAACCTTGTAAACAACTATACGCGGTTTGACTACGAGATCCGATCGGCAAAACATATCAAACAGATGGTCAACCGTGCGCTGATGTTCGCAAACTCAGAACCAAAGGGTCCTGTATACTTGTGCGCTGCACGTGAGGTCCTCGAAGAGCAGATTGATCCTTATAAGTTGAACCAGAATCAGTGGCTACCCGTAGAGCTGGGCGTTCTGCCGCATAAAGCCGTGCAACATATTGCCCAGCTTCTATCTAGCGCCACCCGGCCACTGATCATCACTGGCTCAATTGGCCGCGACATTTCTGCCGTGAAAAATCTTGAGAACTTGGCTAAGCTATTAGATATCGAAGTGCTCGACACGGGGCTAAGTGACCTCAACTTCCCTGCCAACTGCCATCTATGGCGCGGATCGGCTCTTGGCTCGTCGCCACTGATACCTGAGGCGGACGTCATTCTCATTTTGAACTGCAACGTGCCATTTATACCGACTCAATCCCGTCCCGCAAATACTGCCACAGTGGTGCATATAGATGTCGACGTGCTCAAGGAGAACATGCCCCTGCACTACACCTGGGCCCAGTACAAGTACCGTGTAGATGCTGCTGCCGCTGTATTCCAGCTGCTGGAGTACTGTGAATCTCATGAAATGAAGCGTGCATCGACGCAGGCTAACGTGCAGCGATACGAGCAGTTCGTCGCGGAACTTACTGCAAAAGAGCAAGTAGCGAGCATGGACGCACCGCTGACGGCGCCTGTAGCAATCGCGTGCATCCGCGAGCAGATCCCCAGGGACAGTATGATCCTTTCGGAATCTGTGACTAACGCCCTGAATGTCGTGCACCATATGCGGCTGTCAGAACCGGGCAGCTTTATGAACTCTGGCGGCGGCGGACTAGGATGGCTCGCTGGCGGCGCGGTCGGCGCGAAACTCGGTCTACAGAGTATTGGCCAGACCGACAGGTTCTTAACCGCGTTTGTCGGCGACGGCTGTTTTGTATTCTCGGTACCGACAGCCGCGTACTGGATGGCGGCCCGATACAACGCGCCGTTCCTCACTATTCTGTTCAACAATGGCGGCTGGAACGCGCCAAAACACTCCACATTACTCGTGCACCCTCACGGTTCGGCATCTAAGTCTACACGCGCCCAGATGCATATATCTTTTGAGAACCCAGACATAGACTACGGTGGTGTCGCCAAAGCCGCGTCTGGCGGATCTGCTTATGTCGCCGAGGCCTCGACAATGAGCCAGCTGCTCGAAGCTTTACCACAGGCAATCTGTGCCGTCAAAAATGGCAACCTGGCTGTCATTGACCTCAAAATTGTTAAAATCCCGTGACTTTAGCTCTACAGATCTCAATGTGGTTGAACACTCTCACAGCCGACCCCCAAAACACCTAGAAAGCGACACGCTAGTGCACGATCGCGAACATATTACTTGCATGATCCTCGATATACAATAGTCTGCTGTAAAATTGTTTTATATAAATTTATTTGCAGCTATAAGTAAAGGATATATCTACTGCCATATTTATTGCCACATTTATTACCTGTTCGCAGTGCTGCCCCGAATTCGCCCCTCTTGTTAAGACGTTCACTTGATCCAACATTACTTTGCCACCATGCCTTGCAAGACTACTACTCGATTGCGATCCCCGATCGGACCACGACAGTTTGCCTCCGAAATAATCGCTGCCGTCACCGTCCTAATAGGAACAGCTCTGTGTGAGCTCGGCGCCGTCCAAGACTCGTACTACGCAAACAAGAAAAACATACTCAACGTTTATGTAGTCAAAATAGGATGGCTATGGACTACAATAGCTTTCGCTCTAATTGTCTTGCGTCAAACTCAGCGTAACGGTAAGGTCGCAACCAGAGAAACCTATGCCAGCATATTCAAGTACGCCCTCGCCACTGGTTGGTGGTACCTATTCACACAGTGGTTCTTTGGACCCCCCTTAATGGACCGTGTGTTTCTGGGGACTGGCGGATTCTGTGCACACTATCTAACTCCAGACCAGACCCTGTTCCACCCCGTTTCAGGCGAACTCATTCTCTCGTCGGCCACTTGTCGCTCCTCGAAGGGCCTGTGGAAAAACGGCCATGATCCAAGCGGCCACGTCTTTCTCCTGACACATGCAGGAACGCTTCTGTGGCACGAACTGCAGCCCACTTTGACACTTGCAGAGCTCAAATCGAGCATCCTGCTCAAGTCCGTCTTTACTGTTATGCTTGTTTTCTGGTGGATGCTCCTAATGACAACCCTCTACTACCACACCGTGCTGGAAAAGATATCCGGACTGTTTTTCGGGCTAATATTCAGTTCTGTTTACGTTTTCGTTCCATAATACCGGCTCTCTTTCTCTCCCTTTGCATCGAGTCAGTGTATTCTACTTATAACTACTTCACTGGTATTCAAACATTTGTTATATTATTCCTCAAAGTTATACAAAGTACCGCAATTGGCCTTGCAGCATTACATGTGCGATTGCTGGGCCTTGAACACAGAGGTGTCCTTGATGATGTAGTCCGTAGAAGCACGGGCCTGCACTCTGCGGATGTCGTTCATGGTCACTGAACGGCATTCGTCAGCAGGGTTGTAGCCAAGACGGCTACGGCCATCAACCTTAGGAAGCTCAGACAGACTCTGGGGAGCAACAGAGTCGTCGGGGCGCTTGTACAAAGTAACAACAACAGCTCCACCCAGTCCTACATTGTGCTGCAGAGCATATCGAACGTTGGGGACACGGCGCTTGTCAGTCCATCCACGAAGTTGCCATACGAGTTCAGAACATTGCGCTAGGCCAGTGGCACCTAGAGGATGTCCCTTGGAGATCAAACCGCCAGAGGGGTTGACCACATACTTCCCACCGTAGGTGATATCACCGTTGCGCACTAATTCACTGGCCTTGCCCGGTTCACATAGTCCTAGAGCATCAAGAGAGATAAATTCATTGGCAGAGAAGCAGTCGTGCAGTTCAACAACTTGAACTTGTTTGGGAGAAATTCCGCTCTTCTTGTAAACTTGCTCAGCAGCACGCTTGGCCATATCATATCCAGCAATTTGCAAGGGAGAACGGGAGAACAGTTCAACGGAATCAGTGGCCATAGCTTGAGCGGCGATCTCGATAATTTGGTTCTCAAGGTACCTGTGTGTTTGCAGGAACTTCTCGCTGACAACAACTACAGCACCAGCACCATCGGAAGTGGGGCAACATTGGAGCTTCGTTACTCCACAGTGGTAGTGAGGAGATGCTTTGATTTGGTCAAGGGTGTAAATGTCACGGAACTGTGAGTAAGGGTTGTTGGCAGAATGGCGATGGTTGATCTCCGCAATCTTAGCGTAATCATCAGAGCTGCCGCCATATTTCTTGCGATAATCCTCAGCAGCATTGGCAAACAACTGACAATTGATAGGAGCAGAACTTGTGCCACAAACCTCAGACATCATCTCCAAGGCCTTGCCTAGGGGAGGAGTGTGCGTGGGCCATTTGACGTCTTTACCAAGACGTCCGGGTTCCATTTTTTCCCATCCGATTGCCATGGCACAATCCACAGAACCGGACTCGACCATTTGGCGTGCAAGGTAGAGAGCGGTAGATCCGGTGGAACAGTTGTTGTTGACGTTGACAATAGGAATAGATGTCATACCTAATTGATACAATACACGCTGACCGGAAGTAGAATCACCGTAGCAGTACCCAGCAGCAGCAAACTGGACTTCGTCGTAAGTGATACCGGCATCAAGTAACGCTTTCGTACCAGCTTCCAATGCCATCTCCTCATAGGGAACTTTGTTACGGGGTTTGATAAAGGCAGTCATGCCGACACCTGCAACAAATACGCGACCCATTTTTGTTTAGAAAGTTGATTTTTGTATTTTTGGAACTTTTTGGTTGATCTGAAAAGTTAGCGAGTTTCTTTTGGCAAAAGAAATACGTTACCGAAGCAGTATTCTTGACCGTATCCGATATATATATATAGTGTTGAAAAAGGTGTGGGGTAATCTGTCCCCGCTAGAACCTACCTTACCTCGGATCTAGTTAGGTTAAACCTTAATAGAAGAGCATTAGAAATGGCAAACCGCCGAACAATCCATTGCCGTACGTCTGAGCGGTCGGAAAAGCCCTTTAAGGGTAAACCCAAGACCCGATAACCGCATATTAGACTTGCCCATAGTTAGATAACCGTCTCCGCCTGTTTGGATGGTGCATCTCAATACAATATCTAGGCCGATGGATCTCACTGGATCAGCCTTGCTTGAGCAGCTTTATCGGATGGATCGAGAAGTCGCCGGACGGTGAGACATTAGCCCAATGCTGGTTTGTAACAGTGCTGGTGCTGTCACATGGTAATGCCTTTCGCTTGAGTTGTGCCTGTGCTGGTTTCCGGCTTTTTGATCTGGTCGGCTTCTCTGATTCGGCTATCAATGCAGCCTGTTTAGTTTCGCTGGCCAGTATCTCTTGATAGAAAGAGCCTATAAGTTCTGCATTAAGCCATAATTCCGTGCTGCCAATTGGTGTTTTCTTTGTTTGATCTGCTTCGTAATCCTCTGACAACCCGGCGAATCCACTGGTAAACGGGAACTTTTTGCCTTCGGAGATATCTAGTAGATCGAATATCGCGGTCATAGCCGTATAATTGTTTCCAACATCTTGCAATATACTTTGAATGCTATCAGAGACGGACTTGAGTGCTCGTCCGAACATTGTAGTTTCGGAATTCGATACGGAACTTACCTGTTCCTCTGAGGTATAGTGTACGTGCGACATCAGCATTATCATATCGGCGGCTATCGAGTCGTGGCTATTAACCATCAGCCCTTTAATAAAGGCCGCTGCTGTTTCTGAGCTCACTGTGTATAGCACTAGTGCCCTTAAGACCTCTGAATAGTGCGCTTTAGTTCGAATATATGAATAGTTCATTTCAGAGCCAATATATATCCCTCGGATACTCGATCCCGTGACTGTGCAGTAAATCGTGTAGAAGTCATAAACGAATGTGAGCCCCTTTTTGCACATTTGGCACAAAATCTTCGGAGACAAGAACACGTCGTGTACCGTTAATGCGACGATAGAATTTGTCATAGCAGGGATCAACGGTTTTAGTGATTCGCGGCTTCGATTCACGGTAAGATACTCTATCCAATATGCCAGATGTGCTATCTCTTCATTAGTGATATTTAAAGGTCTAGGAATAAATTGTATGGGATCGCGTATGTCTGTGCCGAGTTCTGTGCATTCAATTTTGACTAGCAGAGACAAGAGGGACACCCCGCATTTGTCAGCCAAATATCCCAAAGAACTGCTTTGCTTGATGATAGAAGCTGGTACTGTTGCCAAATAGGACTTGAAAAGCGCTCTAGATATTTTGTTGTGACCAATCTCATAGAGCAAGTTGATTACGAGAGGGGCCAAATCTTGGACGATATGGATATGAGAATCGAGAGATCCATAAGCATATCCGGCCATTACTAGCATTCTTTGGTGATCCAATGAGTCCCACTCAGTCATTACAGTCTCCATAGTCTGCATATCTGCGTCCCTGCCAGTGTGGAAACCAATCTCAAAGGCACACATCTCCGATAGTTTTAAGCGATCTGTAACAAGGCACGATTCTGCTACAGAGGAGAATAAATGATCCAGGATCTCGATTAAACTGATGATGCTATAGTGAATGTTGGAGTCCCATGCATTTGAGAGCAGTGGAATTATTCTGTTAAAATTTGTCTTTGTGGGTTGATCCAGCGCAGAAGCGGCAATTTTTTGGATTATGTTTAGAGTCAGCTCATTGTTGTGATACAGCGTAGATGGGTCCTGTAGCTTTCTTGACTCCTTGAGAGCAGCAAGTCGCGAATTGAGTCTTCTTATATGTCTAAGACACTTTGCTGATGTCCATAAAGATCCGTATGTGTTATTGAAGCCATCCATGTTGGCTTTTGATGCAATAAATAGTGAATGGTCAATTCCTCACTGAAGATATAAGTGAAAGTTTACACCACTGCACAGCCACCTTTCCCGTTGAGAGGTTACAAATACAAATCAGTATTAGGAGCCCGTATAACTTTTACGAATAAATAAAAAAGATAAAGAAGGTAAACGGCAGTTGTGTCGCTGCTAGTCTTTTTGACGCTAGTCACGTTGTTTGTTGTTGGGGGTAGACAGTTGGTTACTTGATTAAGAAATGCGGCTCAAATCACGTTCTCTCTACTCAAGCTGACAGGGCCCCACCCCCTACTCTCAGCTTTTGTCACACCGATTGCAGGCCTTAGACATGGATAACTTCGCGCGGAAAGGATATACTGCCTTAGAAAATAAATCGGACTATGAGGTTCAGTCAGATGCAGTACCTAAGCGGAGAATATGGCAGAAAGTCACGGTATGTGGACTTCTGTTAGCTTCGCTAGGCTTCCTGCTCAGCTTTGGGTCATTGGGGCTAGGAATGTATGCTGCAGCCATGAATAAAGGGGTCATTATGCCGCAGTGGTTTCTTAAAGGAAAAGCTTATGTAGAGCTTGCGCGTCAGCGGAGCTGGGCTACTTTGTGTCCGTATTTTGAAGACGGAACCGTCTGGAAAGGCGTGTCTAATGACCCCGCCTTGTTGACCGACGATTACGTTCTTGAACAGGTCCATATTCTCCACAGACATGCTGAGAGGTACCCGACACCAGGCGTGAGCAAAAAGCTCGCCGATTTAAGCGATAAAATAAGTTCCGTCTCCTGGGACGACGCTTCTGCATCGCTGCTGGTCAACTTGACTTGGCTCAAGGACTGGAAGTATACTCTGGGCACAGATTACCTAGTGGCTCGTGGCGTCGGCCAGGAATTCCGAGCAGGCTCTGACTTCTGGGCCAGTCATGGAATCCGCTTATTCAATGCCGCCGAAAAGGGCAAATTCTTCTATACTCCTGAACTCAATGTCGATGACACAGGTGAAAGGCTCCCTCCGCTTGTATTGCGGGCAACTACGCAGTCTCGCATCGAAACGTCAGCAAAGGCCTGGGCTGCTGGTTTCTTTGGCATATACTCTGGCCAAACGGATTTGCATGAATCGGACGTCTACAAGCTCGTCTTGCTAGAAGAAGCACCCGGTATTAACAATACCTTGGCAAGTTACTACAGCTGCTCAAACTCTAATGCCCCTGCACCATACCACACAGGCAGCCAACGTCGCCAGCAGTGGGTCTCTGTCTATTTGAGAAAGGCAGTCACGCGTCTTCAGAAGTTTTTGCCTCCAGACCTGGCGTCGAATTTTACCGCCGAAGACGCTTATTCCTTCCAACAACTGTGCGCTTACGAAACAGCTGCCTATGGCAGCTCAAAATTCTGTGACCTGTTCACAATTCACGAATGGAGAGGTTACGAATACGCCGCCGATCTTGAATTCTATGGCAGTGTCTCCTTTGGGTCGTACACTGGTGCTGCTCAAGGCGTCGGCTGGCTCATCGAACTTGAAGCCAGGCTTGAAGGGCGCCAGATCACAGAAGCTGCCGCGTCAATCAATACCACTTTAACATCATCTCCAGACACGTTCCCTACTAAACAACGCTTGTATATGGATATGTCTCATGACAGCATAATAGTATCTGTCCTGACTGCGCTGGGACTTGATCCGCTGAAACGAGACCTGCCTTCTACCACGCTGGACCGCAAACGCACATTCTCGCTGTCTATGCTTACACCGTTTGCTGCACGCCTCTTCATAGAGGTCTTGTCTAAAGATGGCGTGAAATATGTTCGACTGCTACTAAATAATAGGCTGGTTCCTCTTGATTCTATGCAATACTGTACTGAAGACTACAACGGTCTGTGTGATTTGGAGTCTTTCTTACACTCTCTCAAGTATGCCATTGCGCAGGTCGACTACGACTCGATTTGCTTTGGCGAGCTTCCTGAAAGTTGGTGATAGAATCATTTATGTATAAATACGTATATTATAAATATCCCTCTAAGTCGGCTTAGATTATTGATGAGCAACATATAGATGACGATGATGATCTTCCGATATTTTCCCCACAGTTATGGGTTAGGGTTAGTATTATATATATATATAAATGTCGTGTCCACGGTTTCTCTTACATTCTTCATTCTGCCATTAATTTTCGAAACCTGCAGTCAATTGCACGAGAATTTGAAGCTTACCCTGCTAATTTATTAAGGAAAATGACTTATACATTAATTTTGGTGCGCCACGGTCAGAGCGACTGGAACGAGAAGAATCTTTTCACTGGATGGGTTGATGTCGGTCTCACTGACCTTGGACGTCAAGAAGCGAAACGAGCTGGAGAATTGCTCAAGGAAAGTGGACTGGCTCCTACTATTTTGTACACCTCGAGATTGACACGTGCTATTGAAACTGCCAACATTGCCCTTGGTGTTTCGGGCCGGTCGTGGATCGATGTCAAACGCAGTTGGCGCCTCAACGAGCGCCACTACGGCGCTCTGCAAGGAAAAGACAAGGCTGCTACCCTTGCTGAGTTTGGAGAAGAACAATTTATGACCTGGCGTCGCTCTTTTGACATTCCTCCTCCTGAAATAGATGACAGCTCCGAGTTTTCTCAAGTCAATGACGAGCGCTACAGCGACATCCCCAAGTCCGAGCTGCCCAAGACTGAGTCTCTGAAACTTGTCATCGATCGTCTTCTTCCTTACTGGCAGGCCGAAATCATTCCTGATTTGAAAGCCGGCAAGACTGTCATGGTGGCCGCTCACGGAAACTCTCTTCGTGCTTTGGTCAAGCACCTCGACGGCATTTCTGACGAAGAAATTTCTAAGCTTAATATTCCTACAGGTATCCCCTTGGTTTATGAGCTTGACGACAATTTTAAACCCGTAAAGCCCGCGTACTATCTTGACCCAGAAGCGGCTGCTGCTGGTGCCGCGGCCGTTGCTGCCCAGGGAAAGAAGTAATGCTACTATTAGAGCGTAGCTTTCTATACAGCAATAGTATTGAATAGAATAATATACTTATAATTAATCAGATGCACATATATTAGAGTAAAACAAGAGACGATATGATTGCGCAGAGCGATATCATGAAAATGCTAGGCATGGTTGCACATCCTGTGCCAAAATATGGTGCTGTGGCTGTCATACTACTATTGGCAGTAGTATAGAAATAGAATCCTGTAGTAGTCGAGGTCGCCACAGTTTGTGTTAATGTAATTTGTGAAGAAACTCCGTGAGTCAGCAATCTAGTCAATGTGATTGTAGTTATATCTGAAAAGCTCCTGGCCACTGACTCTTCTGCATACATGCTTGTGACTGTCACGGGTACAGGCGTAATATCCGGGGCCGTTGTACAATCTTCGCATTCAGAATTGGTCATAACCGTAGCTGTTTCTGTTCTAGTTTTCGCATGGTTCGTCGGTGAGGCTTCTGTATCAAAAGAGGTGCAATATTCGCAAATCAAAGTAGAAGGAATAGAGCAATCTGTCGGACAAACATAAATCCACCTGTCCGAAGTGAGAGAAGTTTCATATACACAGCTAGTGGCTATACTAGGAGGTAGTTTCGTCGTCACAGTATGAGTAGTAACTATTTCTGTGGTGAGGAAATGAACCGTAGATGTCTTGAGCGGCGCAGAAGTGGTAACATGCAATGGCACAGAACTAACAAGTTTGGCGGTCGTTATAACTGTTGCAGTAGTGTGTGGGTGTATTGTCGTCAACTTAGATGTGACTGTCTCTTTATGCTTCGTGCTATCGGTTGTCAAAAAGGCAGAAGATGTGTAAGTGGCCGAATGCAGTTCAGTCGAATGCAGTTCAGTAGAATACAGCTCAGTTTCGATAGCAGAACAGTCACAAATTAGCGTACTAGGAATATAGCAATCAGTAGGGCAAACGTAAATCCAGCGGTCAGTTGTCATAGAGCTTTCGTAGATACAGCTAGTAGCGATTGTCGGAGGCAGCCTAGTGGTAATAGTGTGTGTCGTCACAAGTACATCAGTGTTAATCGCAGCCTGAGTGATCTTAGTAAAAATAAGAGGTTCCGTGGTCGCTGTTGACGAAGGCATATTTAGTGAAGTATCATGAGTGGCAGAGCAATCGCAGAGTAATGTAGTGGGAATGTAGCAATCAGTAGGGCATACATATATCCAACGGTCAGAGGACATAGAGCTTTCCGAGACGCATTTTGTAGCAATGGCAGCAGGCAATGATTCAATGACAGTATGTGTAATCAGCGGATTAAAAGAGCTAGCAGTGGTAGCGACAGTATTCGTAACAAACGAGGGAGAGTGTCCGGAAGAAGTATCCTGTTTACTTGCAACATTTTTATCTGTCTTAAAGCTATAAAAACTGTAAGAACTGTGAGTAGCTGCCTTTGTTTGCACTGCAGTAGATACGAGCTCTGAAGAGAGAACAGCTATGTCTTGTTTGCCTGGGTTCCAACAGTAGGAAGGACCAGCATAGCTTTCGCCCTCACATCCAGAAATGAAATCTATCACTATACCGCTGAAGAACGTATACCGAACAGATATCTTAGGCGCATAGACAATACCTTCTCTCTCAGTGCATTCCACACGTTTAGTGATATTACAAAGAGCAAAATCGGCTATTCCTGTAGTTTGAGAGGCAAATAAAACTTCAGTAACTGGTTCAAGCAATTCAACCTGGCAAACATCCAACGGATTATACTCTTTTGAGAGCACCAAAAGCCATGTAACGTCGTAAGTTAAGTCAACTACTTCTTTAGCCGCTACAACGTCGACACTACTTGTTGAATTGCAGTCACAAAGAGGAGTAGGTACAACTTCTTTTCCAGTAGATGCAGAAGTATATGAAACTGAGGTTTTTAGAGTACCCGATGAAGCCAAAGCAGCAGAAGGTGCTAATGCGGCAGATGAAACGTCCAAAGACGTGCTTGTGCTAGTATTGGAACTCGCTGAGTGTGAATGAGCGGTGAACAAAGTGCTAGTGCTGGGGATAGAAAGCGAAGAAATAAGACTAGTAGTTGAATTTAGAGACTCGGCAAATGAGGAGGCGATGCGATATAGAGAGTTTGAAGAAGAAGCAAATGCGAGAGACGAAAAAGGCTTTGATGAATGAACAGAAATCAATGAAGTTGGAGCAAAAAAAGCAGATGACTGATTTAATAACAATAATTGAGCAGCGGACAAAGCAGAAGATAGACTGCTTGGAGTAGACGACAACGCCGAAAATGGACTGCTTGGAATAGACGACAAAGCAAAAGATGTACTGCTCGGAGTAGACGGTAGTCCAGTAGAAGGTGAATGTCTTAAAGCAGAAGAGGTTGTATTTAAAGCTTCAGATGAGCTGACAGTAGAAGTGCTAACACCAGAATATAAAGAGCTGGAAGAGTCGGACAGAGAAGCACTAGAATATAAAGAGCTTGAGAATTCAGGCAGAAAGTCAAAAGAAGACAAAGAAGAATGTAATGTATTAGATGAAGAAATAGTAAGTGAACTAGAAAGGAAGCTGACAGAGGAAGGGTTCCAACAATAGGTAGGAGAATCTGAAGAATCAGTGCAACCAGTTGTTAATATTTGAGTGACAGAGCCGTTAAACAAAGAAAACAGAACATTTACATCAGGAATACATAGCGAATTGTCGACGTATTGAGGAGATACAGTCAGATTGAAGTTGAAGTTCGATGGATCAGTAGAGGTTAACTGATAATGATGATTGTAAATGACAAGCCATTGAGGAGCAGTGACCGATATAGAGTCTAAATTAACAAATGACCATTTGAGATCTGATTTGACATTCCATTGGACATTATATTTACCATTTTGAAGTGGTTCAACTGACTTAAGGGTAATATGATTTGAGTTTGAAGGATCGACAGAACAAAGAGGGAACAGATCGGCAACGGCCAGTACAGGAAAAGCGAATGAAAGGAGTAAGAACAACAAAGTCATTGCGATCAATAATTTATTGGAATGAATAAAATTGTTTTTCAGTCATATTGACTTGCATTTATATTATTGACTATTCCATTATGTATAAATTGGTTGTAACATGTTTCAGTAAAATGTCAAATTCAATAAGTCGCAGTTTCCTTTGAATATAAGGTTTATTTGAAACGTGAATAAGCACGATCCATTGCTTATATTCGCTGCGCGATTAAGAAGACAATGCAGTGAAGCGGAAAGGCGATTGTTATGAATTTTGCATCCTTTAATAAAGTGGGGCGATATGAAACTACCAAGAACTTGGTCCAGACCAATTTGTACTAGTTGAAAATAAGGTTTTGACTACGTAAAAATTCACGCGTAGCCGCGTCGACACAGGTAACTTCTTTTACGATCGCACAAGAAACTACTATTATTTATCTTGCTTTTATTACTGAATTTGTCGTAGAAATGAATTAAAAAAAAAACAAAGTGAGAGAGCTGAAAGAATGAAACGACTATCATTTGCAACTTCAATTTGACGAAACTCTTCTCCTATGGAGCAATGACCTAAAGAACCTCTTCTTTGCAGGAACTTCATATATTTGAAATAACGGCTTATATGGCTCTGGCAGCTCAAAATTGGTCTCAAAATTACCAATTGTGTCTAATTTTGAAAATTCGGCATTCAATTGCCCTTCAAGAATCGTCAATCTTTTCCCGATCGCTCTACCGATCTCTTTCTTTTCTGTTTCTTCGTCCGCTCCAAAAAGTGCAAATTTGAAGCCTGACATTCTATTGCCTTCTTTCAATGCTCCAGATTTAGAGTTAGCATTATCGCTTCGCTGGAAAAATCGGCTGAATGGTTTCCGCGCCCGTAAGGCTTTCTTCGGCTCTACCGAATCGTCGACATTATACCCTTCTAACCCACCCGTATAACATCCATCTGTACCCACCTCTGATGCCACGGGTGTGCTTCTCCAGTTGTATGAAACAGAGCTGCGTGCTGACTCGGTGGCGTCTTTAAGCCCTCCGTTGGATTGGCGCGCTCCGGACTCCTCCGCTTCAACTTCAACGAGCGGTGGCATCTGTGCCTCATTCTTAATGCCGCTACTCTCGACTGTGGCTGCATACACGGAAGACCCTTCGTTCTCGCTAGCACCTGACTCTTCTTCGACTTCTTCATCTGTATCGTTGTCGCTGTTGCTGTTGCTTTCACTCCCGCTCTCTTCTTCCTCATCATACTCCTCCTGCTCTTCACATTCGATCTCGAATTTTTCGGTAGTAGGAATTGTATCAAAAACAACGTGCTTCTCCTCAGTCTGCTGATTTGCATCACGCTGGTTTTCAACTTCATTTTTTTCTAATTCTTCATGAATATCTTTAGAACTTAAGCAGATCTCGCCCACTTTCATGTCTAAGGATCCTTGAAGCTCCGCGGGCTCTGTTTTGGACGACTCGTGATAGTTCTCTTCTCCTTTCTCTCTTTCTTCTAAGTCCAACTGCTTTGCATGTTTTCTCTCTTCTTTGTTTTCATTCAACTGAACTGCTTCCATTTGTTCTAGCCACTAAGAATACACCTCCGATTGCTGTGTTATATCACGACTTATGGCTGTTGTGTGTCTACAATTGCTCGTGCTAGCAGTGCCACTTAGTAATAAATACAGTATGCTCTAGTGATTAGCCCCATGTCAGCCATACTACCTTATTAATATACTAATGATTCGATGTTATGTAGGGTATGCTGCATTAGTCCCTTGATCCGCCTTCACATCCACCTCAATCAAAACCCTTCGAAGCTTATCTGCACTGAATATATCATGCGCGAAATAACAAAAATCAAATGAAGAAATCAGACCCCATAAAAACATCCCATACATTTCATTCTGACATAACTCCACTTAATATCCACGCCACTTCATGGCAAGAATTTTCTAAGCCATCAAATCTTCGTGTCTGTTATAAGACGCACATATGGTGACCAATCGTCATGAACCAAGATTAGATTTCGTTCATTGATCTAACAAGCACTGACATGTGTCATAAAGCTTTCAGGGACTGCATGACAGCGCCCATACACAACCACGTGGTAATGCACGTTAAAGTCGGCCAGAGAAGAAAAAATTAACACAAAAGCGACATATCCTTCGCAATATAGCAATCAAATATAAAACAAGACCCACCATGCCTGCATTCGTATATTTACATCCAGATAGATATCAGCTTCTATAAGTTCTTCATAATATTCTTGCTCTTCGCAAAGAAACCTTTTGACTTGTCCATTCCTAATCGGCTAGAGTTCTTCAAACTGTGCGACATGTTATGCATTTTGGATGATATATGAGAAGTTCCGCTCGATTTTCTCGTGCCGCTACTGCTTGTCCCAGTTCGCGTAAGCGATACTCCATCCTTAGAAATAAGCTGCTTTTTCGGATAAGCTGCTGTTTTAGGGGCCCCAATACCATCAGCATTTAGAATATCCGTTAATTGTCCAGACGAATATGCCAACCATAAATCCAACCCAATATTCATATCAGCTTCCTGTAAGCGCGCATCATTGTATGCTTTTTGCCGCTCTTTCGATGTAGGATTCTTAGAGGTAAGCGATCTGAAATCGTACTTTCGGTTGAATTGAAGAAGTGATTTATCTTGGACATAGTCTAAAGCTTTCAATAAATCATTGTAGTCGTTGGAATTGGTGTAAAAAGCGATCAGTTGGTTCAAGTTATAGTTTGCACCAGTTTCAGACCCTTTGGTACCTTGAGAGTCTAATGACGTGTTACCTAGCCCATTAGAGTCGTTTCCAGTTGCATCGGAGTTTTCATCAAGCGTAGTAAGCACTTGTTTGTTGATTCCCACAGTCTTATTCTCCTCTGGTGCAATGTCGTTAATAATCATAGAAATAGGTCGAGGCGCAGGGAGAGGGGTGTCGGTATCTGGTCGTGATAATAAATCGGAATTTTTTCGACTGTCGGTTTCCGAATAATCTTCTATGCTGTTGCAATTCTTAAGCGACGATTGTCCGTCAAATTCGCTGTCATCACTATCATCGCTGTCCTTGTAACTGTCTACAGGTTTCCATCTCAAGATACCTGTATCTGACTCTGTAGTGGTATCGAACTCGTTCAAAGTAAAAGTGTCCGACATTTCATTAGCCTTCGAGTCCGGTGACTCCTCGATATTAGACACAATAACATTATTGAGCAGTTCATTGTCATCATCGGCTATAGGGGGCAGTATTTCAGGTATGCTAGCTTCGGGCCACGTCTCTATTTGTGTAGTGTTCAGTGAAGTTGACCTTCCCGCTGAGCTTCGACTTTCTGTTGAGACAAGAGGGTTAAGTTCATTGTCTTTAAATTCGCTGACATTGTCGTTGATACTATCGTTTGCCTCGTAACTTGTAGTTTCGTTAGCAATTTCGTTAGCATCATCTATTTTGCTTTCTTCTGGGGCTTCAAAATCTTTAGCAGACTCTTCTGCCGACATATAGTTTTCGTCCTCAGTCATAGCAGAATGTGTCTGTATATTATTTTCGTTTTGTGGCGGTAGTTGTACCGAGTCGACGAATTCTGGAACAGAAGCGAGTCTTACGAACGTCGAGGCGGCGATACCTAGTTCAGCTTCTTCGTTGTCATCGAATCCTTTCATCCAGGAAGCGCGAGAGTCAATAGTAGCAACACCGGGGTCGAAGTCTTCGAATCCGTCGCTGCTCGCGCCGCGTGAATGGCGATTGGCATTTGCGATCACAGAGGGGATCACGGGGATAGAGACAGTTTTGCGAGAGGAGTTAGAGGTTATCGAGAAGTTCGAAACTTGAGAGACGTTTCGCGAGTGACCGCGAGAAGGGTTTGAAACAGTTTCGTAGATATCTTGAGCGAGTTCGTCGTTTTTCTTTACCTGCTCGGCATATCCGGGGGACAGTTCGTCTACATCAAGGGCACTCTGGGAGGCGGTGTTGACATCTATAGCAAGGCCTTCTTCGGAGTAAATTCTGGACATATCGTAGGCCAGAGTATCGATGGAATCAATTTCGTGTATCTCGCTTGTATCATAGGCGGCTGCTGCCACTGTGTCGGGTACGGCCAAGTCGCGTGTAGTATCCCTGATGGTGGTCTGTTCGCTAAAACTGCTGAGGTCCTGCATGAGCGAGTCGAGCGCGGCGGACGGGGTGACTTCTTCAGGTTTAGGCAGCAAAATGTCGGGGAGTGTAGGGCTTTGAAGGTCGTTTTCAATAGAGTCATCGTGAGAGGCCATGGCATCTATAGCGATGTTCGCTGGCGATGCGGTGTCAGAGACCGGCGTAGCGGATTGGACGCCGTCCTGAGGGTCCGCATAACTGTCAAGCGATGGGTGCGGTTCGTCATTTTGTCCTGGTACAGAGACATTAGCACTCAAACGCCAGGGTTTGTATTCGTTGCTGGACATTTGAGGCGAGAAGCAAGTCGGCCGATCAGTGTGCGTGTATGTCTGTGTCTGTGTCTGTGCTTAGTGCAGCGCCACTTTGATCACAAGCTGGTGGTTAGTTGGAGCGGATGTCGAGAAATTACTAAATATTAATCTCAACACAACCTTTAAATCGTTCACGCTAATTTTAAAAAATGAACTAAAATAGAGATTTTCGAGAAACTTTCAAAAAGTAAAAAAATGTCGCTTAGGATCCGTGGGGTGTCTGGTGGGGAGAGGTACCCCCCTCATTTTTGTATGGACGGGCCTTGCCGCGAGTTATAGAAATGTACAAATGAATGAATAAATATAAATATGTGATAAAAAATGTAAATTTATAATTATTTATATATATATTTATATATTTATGTATTCATGTAAGTATACACTACATATCATCGGTTGTGTAAGACATGCAGATCACACGTTCAATCACTTAACTTCAGTTCAATATACTATCGACATTTTTATATACAACTCTGAACAGATCGCAAACCATTAACCGTCATGCTTCATAAGCAATAGATATAACAATCTTAGAGCACGTGACTTTTGTCTAGCCTTTACCGTTATCACTGACCGCGTCCTTTGATCAGAAACTTTATCGCGAACAATGACACGAACAATGACACGCATCTCAATCAAAGAATCTACATTTTTCTTCGTAAATAAGACAGCTGAAATGACCTTGCCCCTGTTTTCGTATCTTGTATTCGTTCGCAAATATTGCCATGGACCTCCAAAACGATCTCAAGCAACTTTTCACTGTATCATCTGATCAGATTGCTGCACCTGCTCCTGATATTGATACTGATCCTGATCCCGTTCCCACTGGCAAATGGAAACACCTGTTTCCATATACTAATGCACACTACTCCGCGCTGATCCTCATTGGGACTCTATCTTCTCTAGCGTCCGCCGCCCTTATCGTGCTCATGGTCCTCTACACCGGCCAGCTGTTTCAGACTATCCAGGACTACTCCTCCGGTTCAGACTTTACAGCCGCAAATGACGCCCTCCTCGCTTCAACGTACCGTCTCCTTATAATATGCGCCGCTTTCTTCCCTGCTAGTGGAATGTCTCTTGGCATCTGGACTTATCTCTCCGAGTCGCTCGTCGGTCATTTGCGCGCCCTAGTCTTCCAGAAACTACTGCGAGAAGACCTCGCATGGTTCGACTCATCAGACGGATCTATCGCAAACATAAACAAACACCAGATATACCTAGACGATCTCGAAAGATGTTACAGCATCGCAATGCACAATATAGCATCCGGTCTCGCTGTATGTATCGCCTCCATAGTCGTCGCCCTTTACTTCAGCTGGGCTCTCACACTAGTCACTCTCGCGACATTCCCCGTGATCCTCGCCTTTGCAATCTTCATGTCGAATAAAATGCAACAAAACATCGAACGCGAAAAAGACCAGCAGTCTGTGTCCTCCGCTATTCTCCAGTGGGCCCTCTCAAACCCTCTCACCGTTAAGCTGTTCAATTCGGCGCTCTATGAAGCCGACAGGTTCAAGCAAAGCAATATTCTGGCTTCTGCGTATTTCATCAAAGCTATATCTTGGCTCTCTGTGCAACTAGGCTCTATCAAGTGTCTGTCACTGCTCATGTTCGTCCAAGGCTTCTGGTACGGCAGCTATCTTTACAGAAGAGACCAAGTGTCGCTGGGCGACATAATAATAGTCTTTCTGTGCTGCATATCAGCCGCAGAGGGCTTCGAGAGGTATGCGTCACATATGCCGTTCATTGCGAAGGCCAAAATCGCAGGTACTAAAATTTCTGACTTCTGTTCTGTTCAATCAATCCTCGAACTGCTCGAAATCTCCCTGGCTCCATACGAGAACTTATCCGAAACACAGCCCTCAAGAGACTCAGACACCACAATAACCGTTTCCGCCGTGTACTATACATACGAGTCTAGACCTGACACATTTGCGTTAAACAATGTGACCTTAAACATTCCTGCAGCCTGTCTCACCTTCATCGTCGGTTCTTCGGGCTCAGGCAAGTCCACTCTGGCCAACTTGATCGCCGGCTTATACCCGCTCAACTCCGGAAAAATTCTACTCGGCCAATCTAATATCGCTCATGTGTCCAAAAAATGGGTCAGGAAGAACATCACATATGTACAGCAAACCCCATTGCTCTTCGATATGTCCATTCGCAATAACATTCTAGTAGGTCTTTCTGAGTCTGAAATTCGTTCCAAATCAGAGTTCCATAGAGTATGCGAAATATGCGGATTAACGGAATTTGTCAAAGAAATGCCAAACGGTTATGACACGGTCATACAGGGTTATGGTTCTAACCTTAGCGGCGGTCAAAAGCAGAGAATATCTCTAGCAAGAGCCTTGCTCAGAGACAGTCCTGTTTTGCTCCTTGACGAGGCTTTGAGTGCTTTAGACGTTTCAATGCGTGCTGACATATTTCAGAAGCTCCGGGATTACCGTCACGGCAAAACAACTCTTGTCATAACTCATAATATAGAGAATATCCTGTCAGACGATTATGTGGTGGTGATTGAAAACGGAAGTGTGAAGGCATCCGGATCTTTCCATTCTGTAAGATCACTCAACACTCTGTGTACGAGTGGAATAGATATTATTCGAGATCCTTGCGCAAAGATAAACCCTGTGTATCACACCAGCAAGCTCGCTAGACGATTCAGAAACAGTGTCCGTGAGTCCAGCAGGTCTTCTATTTATGGAATAAATATTCCTCATGTGATGAACATGAAAGAATACTCCTTAGGCGTTTTCCCTGAGGAAACAGAACAGAATAATTATGGGTATGTTCAATCTGTGCGCCAGTCTTCTGGCAACCTTCTGCTTACATCTTCTGAAACAGACTCCAACGCCTTGTCGTTTGCACAGTTGAGCCTGTGGGAAGCCGTTCGCATTATAGCTCCAGGCAGAGTTAATTATTTTTTCCTTGTGCCTGGAATTACTGCAGCGATTGCCTGTGGTATATTCCCCGCAGGCTTTAGTTACTGTCTGTCGCATCTCATTAGTTCCATCACTGAGCCCACCGACAAGTCATTGTTCTGGGCACTGGTCCTGATTTGTATGGCTGTTGGAGAAGGAATCTCTCTTTTCACTAGGGTTTTCATTTTGGAAAAAGTCGCAGACCGGCTTGTAAGTGCTGTAAAGCTCGACGCTTTTACTCGGATTCTTCATCAGCGGCCCGGCTGGTTATCTGAATCTTCTCTCGATGTTTCGGCTGTATGGCAAACCCTTATTGGTGATACGGAAAACATCAGAGACTCACTGGACAAAGTCGGGGGTGTATTCATCAGCGTCGTATTCACTTTTGGCGCATCATTAATGTGGGCTTTAATAGCAGGGTGGAAGCTCACGCTTGTTTCGATAGCTCCAATATTCGGCGTTATGGTCGTATTCTGGTGTTATATTCGAGTTTCAAAACACTTTGAGTTGAAAAGCCTAAAATTAAAAAATGACAGCAATTTTTTAATGTCTCAATTCATCGTATGTATACGGTCTGTCAAATTGTATTCTGTGGAACCGCTATTTGAAGCTCTTCACAATGATGTTGTTCAAAAGCAGAAGAATTTAGGCTTACAGCGAAAATTATATTCAGGTCTTCTGTTTGGTTTATTGGAGTCGTCTATCCAATTCTGCAAAGTTTTGTGTCTCTGGTACGGATTTCATCTTGTGATAACTGCAGAATACTCTTTCACTTCGACCATGACCGTATTAGCCTTGATCATATTTGCACTAGTGAACGTCTTGGACTTCGTGAATGATATTCCTATGGTCACAAAGAGCTCTCAAGCTTTAAGGAAAATTGCGCCGCTGTTGAAACTGCCATTCGATGAAGACACTCCCTTTATTTATCGTCAACTAAAATTCTCAACAAGCTTTAACACAGCCAAAAGTGTCTCTTTCGATTCAGTATTCTTCAGGTATCCAGGAGATAAGCCTAATGATGAATACGCCTTGAAAAACGTCACATTTGAAATGCCTAAGTGCCGTCTGACATGTATAGTAGGTGCTTCTGGTTCTGGAAAATCGACTTTGGCAGGTCTTTTGGCACGCATATATGAGCCTCAGTATGGTTCAGTGAATATTGGCGCGAAGAATATCAGAAAACAGCCAGAAGAACAATTCAGACGCCAAATTGGAATGCTCACTCAGCAGCCTGCGATTGCTGATGGCACAGTATTAGACAACCTGCTGTATTCACTGAGTGAGCATGAACGAAGGGCCATATCAATGGATTGCATTGAGAAAGCGTGCAAGCAAGCATACATCCATGACTTTATAATATCGCTACCAGAAGGCTATAACACTGTTCTAGACAACGGGCTGCATTCTTTATCTGGAGGTCAGGCACAAAGGCTGTGTTTAGCCCGTGTTCTAATACGTGATCCAGGTATTCTGATTATGGATGAATCAACGTCTGCTCTTGATCCCGAGACAACCACATATATAGAACGGGCTTTGTTAGAGTTGTCCGAACGCAAAACAGTGATTTGTATCAGTCATACAGAATCGCTCATAGACAGAGCTCATCTTATCATTAGACTCGAGAACGGATCAGTTATTGAAGTCGTCGATAAAGAGTTCGGAACGGCATATTATCCATCGTCAAGATAATTGCAGTTTTCTTTTTTTATATATCATAGAACCAAATGGATTATTTCTATCAGCATTCTGCATTGTAAATCATTTCAATCCCAGTAGCTAATTTCACCTTGATCTCCCGATATAGCGACTTTGCTAGTTTCATGAGGATGAACAGATATGCAAGAAGCCACTTGATTATGTGCATGGAACTTGTTCATCAGGGCGGTTGACTTCCAGTTCCAAAAGTAGGCGTTTCCTTTTGCGTCACCTATAATTAGTACCTCACCATTTGGCGAGAATACAGGCTTCAGTTTGCGACCTGAGCTTGTGAACCCTTTAAACACGCGTTTTCGGCTCAAACTTATACGATCAGTTGCTGAGAAAACTGAGATCGTATCATTGAGAGTTTCAGCAGCGACGTATTTCCCACTAGGATGGAGCGTCAAGCAAGGCATAGAATTGATATCTGGGCCTGAAAAGAGCTTAATGGGTGCATTCACTTGCCAGTCCCAAACTCTGACAGTTTTGTCGTCGGAAGAGGACATGAACCGTCTATTGTTGTCGACGAAACAGATGTCGTTTACGCCTGCTAAGTGGTGATCGTATATTTGCACTATCTCATCACCGACGCGCGAGTCGTAATGCATTATCTTGCCGTCTGCACAGCCAACAAGAAAATGGGTAGCGAGAGGAGAGTCAAGGTTAAATCTGACGACGTTTGCGACCTTCTTCTGTGGGAACCTCGCGATGCAGGCACCTGTTTCTGTATCCCAGAGCTTTACCTGTTTGTCAAACGCGCACGACATAAAATGTGTACCTGTGGCGTTGAACGCCACGTCACGAACAGCTAATGAGTGTCCTTTGAACGATCTGAGCTTTGCGCGCTCATGGTGGGCGTCCCAGAGGACAATATTGGAGTCTCTTCCGGCCGAGAGAAGCAGATGACCAGACACAGGAAAAAACTGAAGCACGGATGTGCCTCCTCTATGGCCCTCGTAAGTGTGTATTTTCTTTTTAGGCAGGTACCAGGGGCTATCGCCGTAGTCTGTGGTCAGGTCCACGTCAAGATCGCGAGGGACGTGCATGTATGTCCGGCCCTGGTAGTCCACTTGCTCTTTACCGTAGAAAACGGTCTCTTCGGCCGAAATGGGAGTCGCATCTGATTCCTGTACAGCTTTTGTAGTGTCATCCAGCTCGCTGGCTGCGTCTGAGTCGCTAGATGTGTCGCTGTATCCTGCCCAAGGTCCATGGTAGACGTTGTCGCCTGCGAGCGAAGTGACGTCGCCTTTTCTTTTCCGGACGCGTTTCAGCTGCTTAGATTTTCGTTTATTGTTATTAGCTAAATTTTTTTCAGCTAGATCGCCGTGTCGTAGTTGATTGGCGAAGGCTATGTCGTTGTATGCCACATCTTTGACGACCTGCGGTGCTGGTAGTGAATGTTTGACGAGATCGAATGATTCCTGCGGAATATTCACAGGTGGCGCAGGAGCTATACGCAGATCGGGTTCTTCATCGCTAGAATAGTACACTAATGACATACAAGAATGGTTTATTTATGTGATTGTTAGCACTTAGGCGGAGTGTTGTCGCAAGTCAAGTCAAATCAGATCTGGCCAGTCCCAGTAGCCGGCAAGCCTCAGTAATCAGATCGAATGTCATGAAAAAGTAAAATTAATGAATTTGTACAATTCTTTGTTCTTTTCATGTGTTTTTCGTATTTACACAAGTTTCGCGAGCGCGACGTTCTTCTTTCCGAGTCGGACTAGAACAAGTTGGCCGTCAATCACGTAGTGCTCTTCGAGGACCGTCTTCAGATCGGCAGAACGCAGATCCGGTCCAATATATACACTTCCTTCTTGCAAGCTGCGCTTGAGAGAAGCAGTAGATACAGGGTATACCTTTTTCAACAGTGATAGGATAGGTTCACCGATTACTGTTCGAGGAACTTCCTGGATGAACGAATCGCCTTCAAAGACCGCTATAAGATCTTTTGCGGATGGGCACAGAGTCTGAGATTTGAGCTTGCCGTAGATTAAATCGGCAGATTGTGAGACGAGACTGCCGGCATCCGGGCCGTATATCAGGTCGACGACACGCTCAGCCAGGACTTTCTGCGCGTCTCTCGACTCCGGCGCATTGTTGTGTTCGGCGACAATACGTTCAATCTCCGGTAGCGGGATAAATGTAAACATCTTCAAATAGGACTCGACAGCGGAGTCCGGTACCCGAATAAAGTGCTGGTACAGCTGGAACTTCGGGGTAAGAGAGGAATCGAGGAACACGGCGTTGCCTGCAGACTTGCCGAACTTCTCACCAGACGGTGTCGTCAGAAGTGGCACAGTTACGCCATATGCCCTGCCACCTAGCCGAGAGATAAGGTCTATTCCTGCAGTGATATTGCCCCATTGATCGTTACCGCCGAGTTGGACGTTGCATTTGTGCTTTTGCTGCAGGTACCAGAAGTCGTATGCCTGTAAAGCTTGGTACGAAAATTCATTGTACCCAAGCCCTGCGTTTGACTGTAAACGCGCCTTGACGCTCTCGCGGCTGAGCATCTGGTTTAATCGGAGATGCGGGCCGATAGAGGACATGAAATGTACCAGATTCATATCCCGCCACCAATCGGCGTTATTGACAGAAATGAGCTCGCCTCCGGTCTCGCAGCCGGCACGTTTAAGCAGTTCTTGCGCGTTCGCAAAGATTGTCGACATCTGCGTCTGCAAAGCCCGCGTATTGAACTTCAATGCTTCTTCGGAGGCCGCGGACCGTGCAGTCGATCTGCCAGATGGGTCGCCGACCTGTGCCGTGCCCTCACCGACTAGCTGGATCACAGTATGACCGCGAGCAAAGAAATGTAGCAGAACCATTAGCGGTAGAAGATGACCCGCATGCAGCGATCGCGCAGTAGGGTCCGCTCCGAGGTAAATACAAGCACGTGATTGAAGCGCATCATCTAGCCCCTGCGAGGTCTGTTGTATCAGGCCTCTAGCGCGCAGCTCTTCCAGTAAAGAAGTAGACTGCGCACTATAGAACCTTATATTGGTTAGAAACGTCCGTTGATGTCGTTGTGCAGCCAATCGCAGCATCTCACGGTTTTTGACTAAGTGGTAATGTCAAAAAGTGTAGCCATCCCAAACTTAGATTCCGACAATACCCCTACGCATGCACAGAATACTGCTTTTGTTTATTGGATAGCGTCTTTATTTCGGCTGTAAAAGGCCCGGCTGGGCCAGGGTGCTGGAGACAGCTGTTCATCAACGGAAACTGCACGCGAACTCAGGGCCCTTTTGCCCGTTTTGGCACGTCTACCATCGTATACCGTGCATAGCCCGCGGAGGAGAATACGACACTGCAATAATATATGTTGCGTGTCTACAGAATGTGCCGCTGAGTCTGCATACGATGTCCAGCACTAACTCAGGTCAAACTGACCCACGAACCAGTCTGGTCGATGCCGACCCGCTTGTCTACCAAGCGATCAACGATACAAGCATTCCTAACGATATCTTTGAGTCTTTCGATACCAACTTCCTTCGCGATCTCGGCTACGATCAAGAACTTCTACGTGTCCTCGATTTCAAATCTCTACTCGGAACAGGAGTCTCCAACACCAGTGCGCTACCGGGCATACTGCTCGGGTTCACCACCATGGTCACTCAGGGTGGACATGTAGGCCTAACATGGGGGTTCGGCGTCGCTGCATTCTTCATGCAGCTCATTAGCAGCTGTGTCGCCGAAATATGTTCAGAGTTCCCCGCAGCTGGTGGTATATACTTTGCAGCAGCCTGTCTTGCCCCAAAGTCATGCAACAAGATCTTCGCCTGGATAACTGGCTGGTCTTCCTTTTTTGCTCAGGCCTCCTTCACCGCCGCCTCTAACTACAGTTTGGTCAAAATCGTCTTTTCGCTTGTAAGAGTCTCGGGTGCAGTTGACTCAACTAGCCCAATGTATAACCAACACTCGCTAGTCGCCTCAGTCATATCGCAAGCGTTCTTCCTCGCACTCATGCTTTTGTGCGCTCTCGCTACTTGCGTTTCAGTCAAAAACACCACTCTAATTAACAATTTTGGTACAGTATTTAACTTCTTGCTGCTGGTAATTCTCGCAATAATGGTCCCTTACAAGGCCTCGCTAACCCCTAACGGCCTCAACTTCTCTGGTGCAGTGACAAACTTCGACAGTATCTCCAGCTGGAATTATGTTGTCGCGTTTATGATATCTTTCTCTTCAGCTGCTAGATCATTCACAAGTCTGGACGCGCCTTTGCACATGTCTGAAGAAACATTAAACGCGACAGCACACTGCTCTCGCTCAGTGAAAATGTCCACGGCTATAAACTTCTTGTCTGGTATCATTATAAGCATTTTGATTGCAGTATGTTTGCCTTCTGATGGCTCAGTGTTTGAAAAACCAGATGTTGAACCGATTGTTGCCTTTTTTGTTAAAATCATGGACTTTCCTTCGGCTATTGCTCTGATTTCACTTGCATGCGTTTCTATTTTCTTGCTCGGCCTTGCCAATATGGCTTCTTCTGCCAGAGCATCCTATGCATACGCTAGAGACGGCGTCTTGCCAAAATCTCCGTTGTGGAAACTTGTCAGCTCTCGCACATATTCGCCTTACGGTTCCGTCGTTCTGCTCTTGATCTTTGGCTTGCTTTTTGGCATTTGCGCTGAAATACTAAAACAGCTAGATTTCATCCTGATGTTCGGTGCAATTGCACAGCTGATTGCCTTTGCAGTTGCCATATCCATGCGCCTCTATGCCGGAAACTCGTTCAAACCTCAGAACTCCAGCCTTGGCAAAAAGTCAATGTACATTCACTCACTATGCCTTCTCTTTATCGGCCTCATGATACCTATCTGGTGTCTCCCTCACAACCTGAAAAAACCTTACACCGCGTTTCAAGGGTTTAACTATGCCCCTGTGCTCTATTCCATTCTTATGAGTATTATTCTAGCTTGGTACGTTATAGACGCTAGGAAATGGTACAATAGCCCTGCATTCACGTATCGGGAAAAAACTCCGTGTGATAGCGAGCATGCGCCAATAGACACTGACGTGCCTCACGAGTCTGCTGATTTGCTGTCAAAGCAGTTCAAACTTGCAAAGACTTTGACTAGTTTGTTTCAGAAGATGTTTCACAAGTAGTACATACGCAGGCCATACCTCATGACTGTCATTTTTGACTCTCATATCCAGAACATCTTCAATATTATTCCTTCTTTTTTCTGCTATGCCTGTTTCTTTGTATTGAACCCTGACGTATTCGCGACTCCTGGTTCCTTATCACTCGGCAACGATATGTCAAACAAACCTTACCTCGATTACCGTTGGGATCCAGCCAATAATAAGCCGTGGTTTTGCTAATCACATGTGCGAACGTTCTACTTAGGATAATACCCCCCTTGATAAAGGCCGTATATACCATCTCTTTTGCCTTTTGCCTAAACGCGCTGCTGTCGCCGCGATTTTCGCTAATTACGCTGTTACCAGTAAAAACGGAAGGTTTTGCCAGGATACTGAAAGTACAGCGCGATGTTCATCAAATCAATACCTGACGTAGGACAAACGGTGTTGTCAGAATGTGACCAGATCGACATTGACGTCTATTTCGATGCATGCAAGATATCGCGTGATTCTGCATTCCAGGCCGAGTTGTGGTGGGGGTATGACACACATGATCACTGGAAATCAACTGAACTGGAACTAGCAGAGTTTTTAAAGTACGATTTAGCTCGTTTTAAGGCTCGTCTCTCTGTTCCTGATTCCCCTGATGCATTAAACTTCACGGTCCGTTATCGATATCAACAAACTGAACCGTGGTCATGGCAATCTAAAGATGGAAACTGTAGAATCCTGCACAAATCCAAAAAGAAATTAATAGCAAATGATCTTTTTTACGACCTACAACTTCCTCTAGCCGAAATGGAAAGTCCTCTCAGCAGCACCGAGAACTGTTTCTGGTCCATCCCGCGATGCGCTGTAACCACATCGGTCTCTGTTATCGGACGTGTTTGTGAATACAAACACATTTACGTCTCCGACAAATTCTTGGCTTTAGAGTCCGCATGCCTTCCGGATGTCGCCCTCCCTGACAGTCACAAAGGATATGCGCTTGTCGTGTTCCAGCGTCCAGACGGACGTTTCTTGGTGATATGGCCAGTCTGTAACTTAAGCGCTTCAGTAATGTCATGCGTTTTCCTCACTGAAAACAAAACTTGTCTGAATATCGCAACAAACGTGCATCCGGCTCACCAAGTGCCGCTCGTCCTCATCGCATCTGGCTTTGATATTCATTCCCTGATGAACGAAATCCTGCTCATACTTCGTCGTACCCCTTTTACATCTACGCAAATAAATGAGGATGAGGACTATGAATGTATAAACTGGTACGAAGGATGGTATGACGGCCTCGGATTCTGCTCAGGTTCACTTAGCGAAGACCGCTTGTCCATAGAGAACTCAATACTTGATAATTTGCAATCTTTAGGGAGAATAGGTGATCAAGTCACTTGGTTGTTAATAGACTACCAATGGCAAGTAAAATCACAATACGGTCTTGTCAGCTTCAAATCCGACCCAGCTCAAATTAGCGACGGACTCAAATCATTAGTCAAAATGCTTCACGAACACTCCCCTAATCTAAAGCATATTGGTGTCGCTCATTCAATAATGGGCAGTCCCATCGGAGTAGCCTTAGAAGGTGAAGTGGCTAACAATTATGGTACCTTCTCTACTCCTCAAGGCATTAATCTTACTCTGCCCGATAATATAGAACGCTTCTACATAGACTTTTATGAATATCTTTATGAATGTGGCATCACATTTGTAAAAGTCTACGATCACGACAAGCTCTATGAATCTAGCTGCTCATTGGATATCGTCAGAACATATGAACATGCTCTAAAGAAATCCGCTGTACGCTATTTTTATAACCGCGTGCTTTATTCATTCTCAAATTTCCCTTTCTACTTGATACATGAACTCTTTCTGAACCCTGGGTGTCCTAACCCTCTTCTCGAGCTATCTACTGAACCTGCAAGCAATTCGAACTTGTCACTAAACTCTAGTGCTGTTACAAACAAAAATTTACTATTGACATTAATCGGTGGATACTTGGATGCTGTTATGGCTTTTGACGCTATTTGTTTGCAGGAAGATGAATTCGCTGATTTACAGGCAATATCGCGCCTGATATCAAGTGCACCAATATTGATAGGCAATGACGAAGCGCATTACTATCTTAAACCTACATTGCCGGACTTTATGTTTTTGGGTCTAAATGGATCATCTGTCATTTCTCGACTTCAGGGTACTTCACAACCTATTAATCCTATTTCTGCCAACAAGAATTCTAATTCGGATTTCTTTCTTGCTGTGAACTATGATTCTTATAAGAAATACCTAGTTCTAGCAATAATTAATTTCTCAGATGTCTGCTTTACGGATATTATAGATCTGTCATCTATAAGCGAACAATACTTGGGTTGTCGTCAGTGTGTTGCTCGAATGCATGACTCTGGACAAGTCGTTGATCTGGATCACAAAATCAAGTATCCCTTCTCTCTTCAGCCTCGATCTGGCACTTTAGTTACTATAGTCCCTGTAATACATGGTATTGGTTTGTTTGGACTTGTTGGAAAATCCACTCCAGATATATCTGCAGGAGTTACATTTATTGTGAGTAGCGATATATGTGTAAAACCATATGCTACCTTGCAGATTGAACTGGTGACACGCGCATTGGGAATTATACAAATTTATGCAAAAAACATACACGAAAAGGGATTAAATTCTGTGCTTGGAATGATAGAAGATGAAGTACTGCCATTGAAAACTATCAGTTATGGGCAGAGTTGCCTTTATGTGGATCTACAAATGGCATTTGAGTTATTAGAAATTCAAAGACCCTGGACAAATGAACTAAGCTTGTTTTTGCGACTCTCAGTATAGTGTGAGCCGGCTGGCATGCTTCAGTTTTACAATATGTATATTTTTGCTTTTTCTGTTTTTTGCTTTTGGGTTTACATGGTTAATATAGGTATATTTTAAAGATAAATTGTGGGGATAAGACGTAAATAGCTCGTGTATTATCATTGCTCATCAAAGCAATGTTTGTTTAAAATTGGTAAATTATCAACAATAGAATAGCAAATTCTCATAACACAACGAGAAGAAGACTTGTTCAATCAGTTTCATGAAAAAGGGGTATCCATAGTTATGATGAAGACGCCCCAGTGAAAGATTCATCTCCTTGATGTGTAGTAGACGAACTAGAAGAAGAATCTTTGGTTTTATCTGACTTCGATTTGCCCTCTTTGGATTTAAATTTCTTCTTGTCTTTTGTGGTAGCCTCGGCTATGAGTGCTTCGAACACGCGCACTTCTTCGTCTTCTTCGGCAGTTCTTACTGTTTTGCTAAATACATCGCCTACCAAAATCATTGCCCGTGCTCTCTCAACACGTTTGGATAAAGGAACGGACTTGTCATGCAAAACTTTGTCGCAAACTTCGCGTAAAACGCCAGCCACTTCAAAGCGAGAACCTCTCCAGGCGGCATTCAATATCTTTCCAAGTACTATTCGTTCCTGTTCGGCACGTAGTTCATCGGTCCAATCCTCGCCGGCCTTTTCTTCAGCTTTAGCCATGGCTTCCATACTCGCTTGTGCATCAATGGCGCTATTGATGGTTCCCCATGTGTCTTTTGCAACAGAGCCTTTCTCCTTTACTTTACTAAAGAATCCTGATATTCCAAGAAACTTTTGCGACTTCAGAAATGTCGTGCCTTTAGTTGTGTAGATAGAGCCGATAGTGTGTAGGAGCTCTAAACCGAAAGATTCCATTTTCAGGTTTTCAGCCTCTAAACGCTGCTTTTCGAGGAACGCCTTTGTGATATCGTCAGACTTGTCGGTTTCTGTCCACACAGACAAGCGTTCTATGAGTTTTTTGTACAGGTCAGCGACGCGCTGGTTTCTAGCCTCTTTGCGCTGTTCCTCGTATTTTTTGAGTTCGGCCTTCTGGTCCTTTGAGAAGCCGGACTTCTTTATCTTGTCCGACTTTTCTTTCATTTCATCAGGCGATGCTTGAGCAATGTTTGATGAAGAAGTGCCAGGAGTGTAGGCGGCGATATCAGTTCCACTAGCTGTGTTTGCAGCGTTCTGCTCGAAAGAAGAGGCGTTCGGGTCGGAGGACTCTGTGGCTGATTCGTCCATAGAAACGATCTCCATAGTTTTCGTCAGATCTTTAATAAGAGATAGTTCACCTATGAGATCTGCAAAGGCTTCTCCTCCGAAGATCATAGTAAAGAACTCTGTTGGGTCCTCGAAACCAGCGTCAGGTATGGCTTGTTGTTTACCAAATTGGTCATACTTCTGACGCAATGCAGGGTCACTAAGTACCTGATAGGCTTCTCCAATCGCCTGGAATCTATCTTTTGCTGCAGGATCATCGGGGTTCTTATCTGGATGGTGTAAAACGGCCTGGCGGCGATAAGCCTTCTTTATTTCAATGTCAGAAGCAGTGACTTCTACGCCGAGTATTTCATAGTATTCTGTTTCTACGACCATTTCTCAATAAGAATACGTTTCTGAGAAGATAATCGATAGGAAAAGAAGGTGTTTAAAGGAAAAGTGTAGGTTCAAGAGAGTGCTGTTAGATAATATGACGTGTTAAGGGTGGAGCTTTAAAGGATGATAGGCATGGGTAATTGTAGAACCGGTATAGTCTCTAAGTTACGCTAACATCATTAATACTCTATACAAGTTTGGCGATTACATAGAATGCGAACATAAATTAGAAAATATAAATATTGATACTGCAATTAGTTCTGTCTAGTGTTTACCACAAACTGATAGTGTTCTTACCTCGTCGCTATATAGAACAGTTGAACTATCATTAGTTGAATATGATTCATTCCGGGTCATCGTAGCTGTAAAACTGGTCAGTCGCGTACATTTGTATTTCAATTCTTTCACGGTCACTTCCAAGACTTAAGATATCATAGACAAAGACGGCCCGGAACGGATAGTAGTCACCTGCAATGCCAGTAAAAGAAAGGCCATAGGTAAGCCAATCACCTGGAGACTGTGAGATCCAACTGTTCGGCCCATCGACGCCTCCATATATTCCTACTTCGTCTTTATCTTCACACAAGGCCGCCGCGGTTCCAAATACCGCGGCAACAAATAGTCGGTAGGTACTTCTTACTTTAACAGTAATCGCACTGCTCTCTATCGGCCTCCTATAGAATTTACCATAGAATGATATCTCCAACGCAGTTACATTGCCAGTGTTGAGCTCTCCATTAGCTGAATTAGGTAATGCAAGAGTATATTCTACAATGGCCATTTTATCACCGAAACCGACGAAGAGGTCTTGCACTTCAATTCTAGAATACTTGCGATATTCGGCATTTCTAATCACGCTTGCAACGTCCGTTGCTGATGTCGGAACAACATATTGCTGCACAAAAACTTTTGACGCAGTCGCTTGCGGTGCGATAGACTTGCAAAAGGGATAGACTGAAACCGAAGGCGACGGTGATGGCGAAGACGACGGCGATGGCGATGGCGATGGCGACGACGATGGCGACGATGGCGACGGCGACGGTGATGGCGACGACGACGGCGATGGCGAAGACGACGGCGATGGCGATGGCGACGGCGATGGCGAAGACGACGGCGATGGCGATGGCGACGGCGATGGCGAAGACGACGGCGATGGCGATGGCGACGGCGATGGCGAAGACGACGGCGATGGCGAAGACGACGGCGATGGCGATGGCGACGGCGATGGCGAAGACGACGGCGATGGCGAAGACGACGGCGATGGCGAAGACGACGGCGATGGCGATGGCGACGATGAGGAGTTCGAAAGTAAAGACCAAGAAGATGTTCCGAAATAAATTGAAGATGGACTATCAAATGAAATCAACGATGAGCTAAAAACACCTGAGTGTATATCTGAGGACATGGGTATATAAGAACTAGTATAACTAGACCTTGGTACAGCACTGGCAGTATCTGTGTTTGAACTTCCACCTGCTGCCACTGCTAGGGCTCCGACGGCAACAAGAGGAGCTACTGCATTTGTACAATCTAAACACGCATCTGGTGTGACTGGTTGGATGTCAGCAATGACTCCAACTAATGCACGTTTGCGATTCATCGAGTCCTGAACAAACACAAAGCGTACTGGGTAATAAAGATCTTTTGAATCTGAAAAGTCAAAAGATACCACGTATCCGTTGTCATAAGATAAAGATTGCTGGTCATAGTAACCACCAATGCCAATAGAGAGTATATTGCCACATTCCATAGCGCCTTCTCCTATGTAGGCATATGCTAGGACGTTACCAGAGTCTGCAGACGACGACACTCTGAATCCGCCTATTCCCTCCATTAAAACGTACATCATGATTTCTGTCAATCCAAAGTCCGTAGATTCAAGATGCAGTTTATGTTCGTCAACCTCTAACGGAAAAGTAGTGAGATTGCCATTCCGATACACTCCACTAGCTATTTCTGCAGCGGACCAGTCAGCTTGTTCTGTGTAAAGAGCTCCATATACCACAGAAGGCGTATATGGAGGCATAACAAGACACCCTTCGCCAAGCGGCTGCGCTGTATTCGGTGCACTGGAAGCGACAGATGTTTTGGAGATGCGCTCGGTGATAGTTTCAGTGACGATGATAGGCACTTCGATGCTGATATCAACGTCAACATGTACAGAGAGAGATACATGTTCGTAATACGACCAAATGTATGTGTGAGAATCGCTTATAAGTGGCGGTGCAGGTACATACGAGACAGTCGCAGGAATGCATTTGTGGCAGTACCATCCGTCGACGGTATTTACTGCAGGAATGCAGTCATCACCGTATACCGTTGCAACTCCCTTTCCAGAGGTGTATTCGCGACAATCCACTACAGTGGTTTCCAGTGGTGGAACACACAGTACTGTCGCAACTTCAGTTACTGTAGATGTAACAGCTATCATATTTGCGGCGGGCTTTAAAAAAACATACTAAATATATAGACTCCATTTCTTGTTTTCCTGTAGAGCTGAAATGTAACGAAATTATCAACAATAAGCCAATAAGAATGGCTGTCCGTTCCGATCAAAGTTAGCATTAGTTCGAAAAGATACCACTCTATTATCTCGTTAAACCTAACTTTCGGCTAGCGATTGTCTGCTATTCAGTCAGTCATTATTGAATCTAACATGCTTTTACGGATGCTAGCGTTTCTTATCGACAGAAGTAGAATGATTTTTGCCGTCTCACGAACGATCGATTCCGCCTCTAATTTCTTGACCGCCTGTACCTGTATTCAGCTACCGGTCTAACGCACAATGCTGCATAATCTATTTGCAAAGCTTTAGGATAAGCTACTTGCTAAACCTATTTTCCATTTTAGTGTCAACTATAATGAGCTTATATTGCAACTTTACGTATCGCAGCCAATTACACGGCAGACAAGCTAAATTATTGTCGAAGTTTAATAATTAATAAAGTTATAGTACAACAGTTATGGTAACTAAATTTATTCGTTGCTATAGCACCTTCTGTCGTGGTCTGCAATTACCCTTGCTTAAGCGCCGGCCTGTCTTGTACTGTCTGACAAACCACATAGCAACCGAAAGACAAAAAAGCAGTTTATGTACCACATTTTTTTAGCTGTCTGATTCTTTACATAGTAGAGGTCCTGAGACTGAAACACCACATCTAGCAAGTATTTCCTTTTAAACTAGTAGAGATAGTATCTAGAATATGATAAAATACCTATTTATAATTATAAAACAAACAGTAAAGCACAATTGACTTGTACAATCGCGTAAATGCACTGCATAATTTTCTTCTTTTCCCGTAAAGACAGAATCCCAAAAAACCTGGTGTAAAGCAGCGAACTGGATGCTCTAGGAAGGCATCAATCCTAAATACTCAGATTGGCAGTTGACCTTATTCACACCCTTGGGAGTTCTCATGTGAACTGGAGATCATGTGCAAATGACTCTCTTAGCCTTTCGACCTACCACCAGATTTGCTCCTGGACGCTGACTTATCCTGTATAATTTCCTTCTGCGTCTACTGCACGTGGCCTTTTGTCTGCTGATACAGTAATTAAACAAGAACAACTAGCAATGCTACGAGTGAACAGCCGACTAAAAGCAACGTGCAGAAACTGAACACTCTGCATCCTTACAAGGCGTCAGCGATGTCTATCTTCTGCCGTTGTACCAATCTCGCATTCGCACTGAACGTCAGAAACTACTCCTCAGAAAATGACCACATAATACGTCTTTACAAGGAAAAAAGTGCCTCCCAAATTGCACAGGACAGAGAACGCGCCCTGCGGAGCAGGGAGCGAGACCGGCTGCAGAAGGCAAAAATACAGCGAGAACTAGATCGAATACAGCAAGAACACAAAGAATGAGGGGTGGCATTTAAACCATATAAGTTCCGTGTCGAATTGCCCCTACCGTTCTACAACCATTTCTCAATACAGATACGTCTCTGAGAAGAAAATCGATGGAGAAGATGGTGTTTAAAGGAAACGTGCAAGCTCAAGAGAGTTACCTTTGAATTATATGCCGTGTAAAGGGTGGGCATTCAGGTGGTAGCCTGGTATAAATTTAGAACTGGCATAGTATATGAACTTGTATTCCTGATCGTATGTGGTTGTAATAATAATAAAATATGAATATTGATACTGCAATTAGCTCTTTATAGTGTTTATCGCAAACTGATAGTGTTCTTACCTCGTCGCTATATAGAACAGTTGAACTATCATTAGTTGAATATGATTCATTCCAGGTCATCGTAGCCGTAAAAATCGTCAGTCGCGTCCATTTGTAATGTAAATGTATCAGACACGCTTCTAAGACTTAAGATATCATAGACAAGAACGGCCCGGAGCGGATAGTAGTCACCTCTAATGCCAGTAAAAGAATCGGCCGCAGTATAGCTAGTTCCTGGAGACAATGTTATCGCATTACTATGCACCTGGATGTCTCCATATTTTCCTACTTCGCCTATATCTTCACACAAGGCAGCCGCGGTTCCATATACCACGTCGATAAACATTTTGTAACGCCTTCTCGGTCGAAACATAAAAATATATTTCTCTTCCGAGTTGTCATAGAATCGCCCATAAAATGATATCTCCAACGCAGTGATATTGCGCATGTCAATTGCTTCATCAGTTGAATCGGGTGATGTAACAATATGCTCTACAATGGCTACTCTCGAATTGTACCTGATTCTGAGGCCTTGTACCTCAATTTTAGAGTACTTGCGATATTCGGCATTTCTAACCACGCTTGGATTGTCCATTACCAATGTCGGAACAGCATACTGCTGCACAAAAACTTTACGTGCAGTCGCTTGCGGCGCGATAGAAGTGCAAAAGGGATAGACTGAAATCGAAGGCGACGGTGATGGCGATGGCGATGGCGATGGCGATGGCGATGGCGAAGGCGAAGGCGAAGGCGAAGGCGAAGGCGAAGGCGAAGGCGAAGGCGACAGTGAAGGCGATGACGACGGCGACGGCGATGGCGATGGCGAAGGCGACAGTGAAGGTGAAGGCGAAGGCGAAGGCGACAGTGAAGGTGAAGGCGAAGGCGAAGGCGACAGTGAAGGCGAAGGCGAAGGCGACAGTGAAGGCGAAGGCGAAGGCGACAGTGAAGGCGAAGGCGAAGGCGACAGTGAAGGCGAAGGCGAAGGCGACAGTGAAGGCGAAGGCGAAGGCGACAGTGAAGGCGAAGGCGAAGGCGACAGTGAAGGCGAAGGCGATGGCGACGATGAGGAGTTCGAAAGTAATGACCAAGAAGATGTTCCGAAATAAATTGAAGACGGACTATCAAATGGAACCGAAGATGTGCTTTCGAATGAAATCAACGATGAGCTAAAAACACCTGACTGTATATCTGAGGACATAGGTATATAAGAACTAGTATAACTAGACCTTGGTTCAGCACTAGCAGTATCTGTGTCTGAACTTCCACCTGCTGCCACTGCTAGGGCTCCGACGGCAACAAGAGGAGCTACTGTATTGGCACAATCTAAACAAGCGTTTGGTGTAACTGGTTCGATGTCAGCAATGACTCCAACTAATGCACGTTTGCGATTCATCGAGTCCTGAACAAACACAAAGCGTACTGGGTAATAAAGATCTTTTGAATCTGAAAAGTCAAAAGATACCACGTAGCCGTTGTCATAATATAAAGATTGCTGGTCATAGTAACCACCAATGCCAATTGAGAGTATATTGCTACATTCCATAGCGCCTTCTCCTATGAAGGCATATGCTAGGACGTTACCAGAGTCTGCAGACGACGACACTCTGAATCCGCCTATTCCCTCCATTAAGACATACATCATGATTTCTGTCAGTCCAATGTCCGTAGATTCAAAATGCAGTTTATATTCGCCAACCCCTAACGGAAAAGTAGTGAGATTGCCATTCCGATACACTCCATTGGCTATTTCTGCTGCGGACCAGTCAGTTTGTTCTGTGTAAAGAGCTCCATATACCACAGAAGGAGTATATGGTGGCATAACAAGACACCCTTCGCCAAGCGGCTGAGCGGTATTCGGTGCACTGGAAGCGACTGATGTTTTGGAGATGCGCTCGGTGATAGTTTCAGTGACGATGATAGGCACTTCGATGCTGATATCAACGTCAACATGCACAGAGAGAGATACATGTTCGTAATACGACCAAATGTATGTGTGAGAATCGCTTATAAGTGGCGGTGCAGGTACATACGAGACAGTCGCAGGAATGCATTTGTGGCAGTACCATCCGTCGACGGTATTTACTGCAGGAATGCAGTCATCACCGTATACCGTTGCAATTCCTTTTCCGGAGGTGTATTCGCGACAACCCACTACAGTGGTTTCCAGAGGTGGAACACAAAGTACCGTCGCAACTTCTGTAACTGTAGATGTAACAGCTATCATATTTGCGGCGGGCATTAAAAAAACATACTAAATATATAGACTCCATTTCTTGTTTCTTGTCGAGCTGACTCTAACGTAATGATCAACGTTGAGCCAATAACAATTGTTGCTTGTTCTGATTATAGTTAGCGATAGTTTGAGAAGATAACACTCTATAACCTCATTGAACCTAACCACCAGCGATTAAATTTCTGCTATAACAATTCGCTGCTACTCAGTTACTCATCATTGAAGCTAACACACTTTTGCGGATGCTAGCTTTTCTTATCGACAGAAACAGGCTGATCCTTAACGTCTCGCGAACAATCGAGCCCGGCACAAATTTCTTGACCGCCTGTACCTGTATCCAGACCTAGTTCTAATGCCGCATTAGTGACTTGCAAATCAGCTTGTTAAGCTGAATTCCATTTTAGAGTCAACTATAATGAGCTTATATTGCAATTGAAGGTATCGCGGCCAAGTATATATAGCATGGCAGGTAAATTACGTTATTGTCTAACTTTAATGATCAAAGAAGTTTAGGTGTAGCATTTATAGTAAATAGATGTTTTCGTTGCTATAGCACCTTCTGTCCAATCAGGACTTCTACGAATAAAACAAGAGCTGTTCACCACAGCTTGCATCGAATCTGACATCGGCCCTGCGAGAATAGCCGACTGATCTGCCTCGAACGCGTAGCTTTTGCTGACAGACGATCAATTAGAAAGTATTGAAAACCTGAGGATAATTACTGCACGCTGTTCTAGTTGAATACTCCTGTTTGCAGAGAATGTCATCCTCCCTAATCCGACAGGTTAAAAACCTGTTCCGCATTGGCCCCGTAAGAGCTTTCAAGGAAGTCATCCAGCTCGGCGATATTAAGTACGGCCGATTGGTCGGCACCGACTCCTATGGAAACAAATATTACGAGAACGCTGAAGAAGACGAGATCCATCTGCGCACACGATGGGTCATCTACAAAGAGTACTATCCTGATCCTGCCACCCTGGAAGAGTCATGGCATGCATGGCTCGCGCACGGACTCAAGGAAGCCCCTACAGAGCTAGCCCCTGAAAACATTGCCCGTCGCAAATATCCAGTGCCGAAGACTAAACAGTTTGCCAGTGGAACTCCCGCCGCTTATGTGCCATACAACACCATCAAACCCAAATACGCCGCTTGGAATCCTGTGGTCAAGGAGCGTTCTGCCTAACGTGCGTGCTTATAGAAACTGCGTGTGTAAACACCTTTTATTCTGTACTGCCTGTATATTAGGTCCCGTTTCAGTGTCGCTTGCCTAAAAGAAGACCTCTGCTATAGTGCCAAGACGCACGCGCACCTTTTAGCGCGCGAAACTTCTCTCTTGCCTCATTGGCACACCTGCGCATGTCCGCACAAACTTCACACATACATACACACATTTACGCCCCGTACGGAATGGTATCGCATGCCTATATGATCGCCATTCGCAATAGATACGTTATTAAATCCACTCAGCTATTTGACTAGCCACTTTCGAGACGACCACGATACTTCTTCCAGGTCTCATTGTCGCCATTAGACCATCTAGCTTAGTAAGTAGACAGTGACAGTCACCATTGCGTCTTGCACCAGCAGCTCTGAGTATTGTGTAGCTGTTCCAGTTACTGCAGTCAAGCTGCATAGTTATCTACAAGCGTCTGTCCTCGTATGTAGACCGATCTCTCGCCTGTTGTCGCCGGTGGTCTGCAATTGACCTTTATATAATATTCTTTCCCCCGTAAAGACAGAATCCCAAAAAACCTGCCGTAAAGCAGCGAACTGGATGCTCTAGGAAGGCATCAATCTTAAATACTCAGATTGGCAGTTGACCTTATTCACGCCCTTGGGAGTTCTCATGTGCACTGGCGATCAAGTGCACATGACTCTCTTAGCCTTTCGACCTACCTCCAGATTTGCTCCTGGACGCTGACTCATCCTGTATAATTTCCTTCTGCGTCTACTGCACGTGGCCTTTTGTCTTGTGATACAGTAATTAAACAAGAACAACTAGCAATGCTACGGCTGAACAGCCGACTAGTGCACAAAAGCAACGTTCAGAAACTGGGCGCTCTGCATCCTTACAAGGTGTCAGCGACGTCTATCTTCTGCCGTTGTACCAATCTCGCATTCGCACTGAACGTCAGAAACTACTCCTCAGAAAATGACGACATAATACGTCTTTACAAGGAAAAAATTGCCTCCAAAATTGCACAGGACAGAGAACGCGCCCTGCGGAGCAGGGAGCGAGACCGGCTGCAGAAGGCAAAAATACAGCGAGAACTAGATCGAATACAGCAAGAACACAAAGAACGAGGGGTGGCATTTAAACCATATAAGTTCCGTGTCGAATTTCCTCTGCCTAAACCACCAGTCAGACCGAGATCATCATATCAGCTGTACATCAGCTGCGCTGACGGTGGTCCATTCGCCGAGAACGTCGACGCCGCGATAAAGAAGTGGAAGTCTTTCTCGACAGCCGAAAAGACTCAGTTTGCAGAAATGGCCGAGTTAGACGCTCAAAGATTTGAGAAAGACTTTGAAGACTACATAAATATTCATGGCATCTCCGTCATCCGAAAGTTCAATTACTCGCGGAACAAAAATATAGGCGATAACACCAAAAGAGTACGTCCGTTCCCCGTACCTAAAAACTTCCGGTATCCTCGTCGGCCATTCAATTTCTACGTAAAAGAGCAAATGGATACTGGCAAATACGCTACTGTTGTGCAAGCAATAAAGGCTCTCTCGAGTCAATGGAAAGATTTCACCGACGCTCAGAAAGCCCCTTACATTGAAATGGCTCTTAAGGAACGAACAGAATTTGAATCTAAGTACGGAAAACCAGACAAAAAGACAACAGTTTGAAGATGTTGATCTGTTTAGATTTGTTATTTCGACTTTTCACTCACACTTACGCACTTTTTACGCCGAGTATAGTCTGATCAGGCCATTTGTTACAGCCTATCATTCGCTCATTGATTGTTTTCCTTGTACAGGAGACGGAGATGTCCCCATGCCGCTACAAACCAAGAAAAATAAAGAGACAAAATAATAACTGTTTACTCTAGTCATTTCTCATTATACTGAAACGATACCGATGCAAATTCAGCTTAAGGATTTCAGTGGCAGCCAATAGCCACCGCAGGGACAAATCTTTGGAAACGCGGCCGAAGACCATATGAATGGCACTTGGCTGTTAAATATTTCCCACACGGAAATACAACCACACCTGGAACATATGCGCCGAATTGATTGCGGATTATTGCGCGGCATGACTCTCTTTCTAATTTCATCCATCCCTTTTCTGGACTCCAAATGTGCAATAGCAATATTTAGAGCCTCGTTTTGCTTGTCAGATAACTCAGTTTCGGTAGAGATTAGAGGCAAAATAGTTAGGTCGTCAAGTCCTAGCCACGCTGTAGATGTAAAATACAGCCCTTCATGATCAACTGTAGGTAATACTTTCTGAGCAAATGTAGCATCAATTCGTTCGACCACTTTCTTCAGCACTGGTGATACAGTTGCTTGAAAAAACCAGGCTTGCGAAAATCCTAGCTGATTCTGTAATGAGGGATAGATGTGCTTTATCACTGAATCAACTGCACCCGTAAAAGTTTCAAATGCTGCAATTGAAACTGGTGCATTGCCTGTTATTTCCCGCAGCATACCGAATGTCATTTGAACAGGACCTTTGACATCGCCGTCATTACGAGCAGCGCGAGAGATTATTTGCTCAAAACCCCTGATGCCTCTTAAACAAAACTGAAAAAATAGTCGTCCAGTTTGAGACATCAAAATTCCAAGAGTTAGACAAGGTTTATAATACAATTCTGGCTCGTTGTGGTTCTGAACCATTTCACGAGTCATAAAAGTCAGCAAATCTGTAAACCATTGTACCATTCCTAGCAGACTAGCAATGGTTATTGCTTTGTATTCAGAGTCAGAAACATTATTACGCGGAGTCTGATTCTGTATGGATCTTAAAGTAAAAGATATAGCAAATGCGAGAAGCCTGAGGTTTAGCACCACATGTGCAACACGCGAACTAATAGGTCTGATCCAGCCTGGACGCACCCCAAGAACAGTCTGAAGGCTTAAGCATTTTTGCAGAACTGTGTGAGTCATCAGTTTCTCAATCGTGATATCTTTGTTTCCGTCTAATACATAACTGAGTGCACGATGAGATTCTGAAAGAACGAAGGAGATATATTTAGACAGATTAGGAAAGTTCCTAGGATTTTCAAAAAGCAGTTTTTGCGACAAATGTAATATATCTTCGCTTGATGTGGATCTGAAGTATGAGTTTGCGTGTCTGTAAGCGATGAAAGCTGCGATGACTGGAAATACTCCGCTTTCGGCTATATGAACAGTGGGAAGTATCAAAGGCGAGAATCCTAGCTCGCCATTGCCTTGGTCAAAAAATGCAAATCCACATCCGTTTGGAGAAGGGTAATAGAGACAGTCGGGACGAAGAGAAGGAAGCTGGAATCCGACGTCAAGAGGAGTGGCCACCTGCTGAACACCAGCAGGGTTTTCTGCTGGAGACAATTTTGCAAGAGAGTCGATGTCTCTGTACTCTACATGGCCAGAAGTAAAATGCACAATCAGAATAGGCTCAAAAGGTAAGACATGGATAGAAGAGATGTTGGACGAGAATTCAAACGAGTCACCAAGTTGCATAGTACAAACCTCGTTTGAATGCATAACTCCTGGCATACTTCTGAGACTTTCAAAGCTAGGATGAATTTGATGTTTCTGCAGCTTTAGATTCCATCGGAGAAGCTTTAAATGCTGTGTAGAATCTGTAGAGTTCAAACCGATGATCAAACTAGTCTGTCGACTGACGTGTGCCTCGTGAGAAAAAGTAGACCAGCGGTTAGCTAAAAGACAAAATTGAGATATTTCAAAATTTGTGCCGATTAAGCTGCTTATATTGCGGATTACTAGTTTGGAAACTTCCAAACACTTTATAATATGCTCGGGCGCGGCCGCAGATTGGTTAGGTAGCTGTTGCTGCTGTTGCGGCTTCGAATTAGGTTGCTCATTTTCGGAAGATTGGATAATTTTCCAGGTCACCTTGTAGAGCCGGACTTCCTTCAAAAGTGGAGCATATGCAGCTACTAAAGTGATTGGGGGGTCGTCAGCGGTGGATTTGGAGATAGGAATAGTGCCGAAAGATGCGTGAGAGAAGATCACTCCGCGCTCGATAACACAAGACAATTCACGAAACTTAGGATAAGGCGAGTTAGGTGTAGGCCTTACGTCTGGCTGGTACCACAGACGAAGAACGCCGGAAGTGGTAAGGGCCATTGCTACCTGCTTGAAAAGTGGCGAGTGAATGGCAGATTGAGGAACGGAAGTGAGTAGATTGTAAGTGAACTTTTGATCTGAAGAGGGTCTAGTAGCTGAATGAAGAAGCGATTGATCGCGATCGGGCAGCAGCCATTCAAAACCAACGACGCGAGAGAAGGCAGGATCCGCTGATTGCAAGGGAGAGCTCTGGTATATGCAGCGGGATGCGCCCGGAATGGGTGAATAAGCAATGAACGATACTTGGCCATGAGAGTCCACTATAGCGATTTCAGCACTGTTGAGACTCCAGGATATCAATTTGACTTTGTCAGAGACCAAAGAAGCAAGATCCTTTATGAGCAAAAACGGAGTGCTGAGGTGCCATAGATAGCCATCTGTGGGTTGTAGCATAGAAATATAAATTTTATCTTCTAGAGTGTGCTTATCCTGTGTTAAATAGGCTAGGAAGCCATACTTTGACCAGGAGATTGCACCAGACATGGGCGAACGGCTCTGATAGAGTGTCGGAGGAGAGTAGTGAGGTGTGTGTATTAAGCGGGGGATGTGGGGCTAAGGGTTTGACCGAGATCAGCTTGACGGAGCACGCTCGCGAAACTGTTGTGAAAGCATGGGTAAAATCGTCTATGCTATTCCGCGCAGTATTTAGTTTGCTGATTGGTTAAGCTGCTAGGTGTCGAAAAGTCTTCAAACCGTAGGAGCGGTTGTGGTGAGATGCAGCGGTAAGATGTCTAGACGACCGCCACCACCACCACCACCACCACCACCACCACGCGTCCCATAAAGAGCGCATTAAATGACAGAACAGACATAATCATATAACTTGCAATATAAAACTAATAGAGTCAGTATATGCCCAGTGCTAGTTCTGTTGGCTGGGCAAGCCAGTCAGTTGGAAGTGGTCGTTGCGAACGTTAGATGCAGTCAGCTGTGGAGCACCTGAGCAAAGCTCGAGCGCCACAATTACACCTATAGCAACTAAGAATTAGACATACAAGTATTGAGAGCAGTCTATCCGTAGTCTCTACGTATGTTAAAAGAGAAAAAGTTGAGGAGTTCTCCAGTTTGTGTATATAAACGAGAGTGGACCGCGTTAGTTTGGGAGAAATATGAAACTCTAAATAAAAACTGACCAATAGAATGTTGAGAAATGTTTGAGACGTAGACAGAATTAGGTAATACCTCCCAACAACGCCTATACGTACATCCTTGCTAGCCCTTCATAAAATTTTTGGTTAAAAATCATTATCCTTTTATTCTCTGTAATTGACGGTTATTTAATTGGTAAAGAATTGAAAGAAGGGTATTTTTTGAGATCGAAATTTCTTGCATACGACTGATTTGAGTGCTAGTTTGATATAATAATAGAGCTATTCTACTGCTTTTCTTCTGAAACACTCCGGTTTGAATTCAGTTCACCCTTTATTGATCGAGATCCTGAATATACTGCCTATTCGATACATTCGATCCTTCGCTAGTGGTTCCTTTAATTTGCTTTTTCTATTAAGCAATATTTTCTCTGCTTTTAAGTTAACTAATTCGCCCATTTAGCTTAGGGCACAATGTCGAACTAAGATCCGATATTCGTGGATCGAAAATTTTTGATAATATTGTGTCGACCTGTTACCCATTAAACACACACTAGTGCCTCTCTATCTACTAAATCACTGTCAAAAACCGCTAATTTCTGTCCTTTTTTTATATATACCCGCACAATGTATTCACCGCCGCTGCATCGTACTTCTACGCCGATGGCCCGACGGACGGTGCCCCTGCGGAACTCTTCGGCCATAGCTGTCGATTCTGACTCGGCTACCTCTTCAGGCACCGAAGACGAGGGCGCTGCTGACGCACTCTCTGCGGATGACTCTGATTCCGACGCAGATGACGAATCTGATGACGAGTCGGGATCCACTGAGTCTGACGACTCGCAGTCACAATCCTCTTTCTCCTCAACGCCTACTCGTCCCACCAACCTCAAGCGCGCATCTGGTTCAACTGCTAATATCGCCGTCGATACGCCCCTGAAACGCCGCAAACCCTCAAACTCTGTTTACTTCAACCCCTACAGCAGTTCCGACGATGAAAACTACTCGGTCGCTGAAGCTCAGAACGATCACTACAGCTTACTTGAACGGGCCTTCTTCGGAGACCCACGCGCACGCAAACGATCAACTGCCGGGCTCGAAGATGAAGAAATCGTCGAAGAGCAAAGTCTTCTGGAAGCCCTACGTGATGACGTGAGTGAGCTGTCGGAAGCGCAAGAAGAAGGCGGGCTCATAGAGCACGTCGAAGAAGAGGCTATGGTTCATGAGTTTTTGGCCGGAGCTTCTGACCCTAACGAACTGATTTTTATGCAGGATATTGAAGAGAATCGCGAACGCTATTATAGAAACACTTCTTCGCCAACACCGTCTGGTCTTGAAGAGCAGACTAGTGATACTTCCGCAAACGGCCACAAATCTGGGAAACTGCATTTAGAAGCTGCTAGCAAAACTTCTTCTCCCGGATCTCCTGGGTCTATTGTGTCTTCTGCTTCGTCTTCAATGTCATCTATGGTTCCAAGCAGCTCCAGGAAGTCTACCATGTTTGTAATGGACCCTGACGATCCTGCGCTTAAGCATATGATTGATTCGGAGGCTGGGTACTATGGCAATGGATCAGATGACGACAGCTACTTGATATCTGCATTTTTTAGCTCAGATGACGACGGGTTCAGTGAGACTTTGTGGAAGAAGGCTCACGTCAAGAACAAACGAAAGAAAAAGAAAGCCAAAGACGATGGTAAAGGTGATATTCCGTCCGATATTGAGCTTGAACAGCAGCTTGTATCTAACTTTCCCGATATAGTCGGATCTGGCGACTCAACAGACGAAGACACTACGCTTCCGCCGCCGTCTGTAAGCAGGATAAACCGCACGCAATCAACCAAGGCCACAGAGATACTGAACTCCAGCATTGGACCGACGCGACCACCGGTTCTGGGCTCATGGGTAATGACACTTGAGCGCCCTGTTGCCATTATTGACGGTGTAAGTACCAGAACTTTGTCGCCTCCTGCTGAAATTTCCGAGACGGATTTGCAGGTTGATCGCGGGTCAGTACATAAGCCACGGCACTCCGTTCGCTGGCCAATGTCTGACACTAGCATCATAGATGGTGTGGACGGAAGATTAGAATTCAACGAACAGAATTTCATTGCAGATTTATCTGAATTTCTTAACATGGATCCCGAAGGACTGGCCGAGGTTTCCATTGATGAATACCTTGTGTCTAATGACTATGACAATTCTTTAGACAACGATTTTTATGTTGACATACACTTTTCAACGCCGAGCGCCAATGCGCCTACGAACGGGTTCTCGCCGCCATCGGCGTTCCCGCGTCGCCGCAGGTCTTCAGCAGGCGTAAGTGGAGGCCGCAAAAGCTCGCTGAACGCGCTGCGGAACCGCAGTCGCAGCAGAAGCAGAAGCAGAAGCCAGGGGTCTCCTGCGACAAGACCTAAACGCGGCAAGGCCGTATAAGAATGCTATGAATGCATAGGATGAACAACAAATAATAAAATAAAAGAAATACAGGCGGCCACGGCACTGTCTGGCCCCCTTAAGCCAAATTTCTGTGGTTTTTACAAAATTCCGTGACACTATCAGATTAGTATACATAAATAAATAACTAAAATAACTGAATAAATGATTTATTTTGATACATGTACTTACTAATATGAACGCCTATTTCAAGAGCTCAGCCAGCGCCTTTTCTACCGGATCGGGCCCGTCCAGAACATCTATATTCTTGTGAATAGTTTTGTTGTTCTGCAATACTGCATCTATCAGAAATGCAACGTTCGCACGCTTCACACTGCCCGTCTGGTCCGACAGATCGTACCCCAGAAGGACGGCGTTGTCGCCTTTGTCGTCGGTAAGAAGGCCGGGGCGCACCACTGTCCATTCTAGATTAGTTTCTCGCAGATAATGGTCTGCCTGTCTTTTAGCTACACGGTATGCATGGAATATCTCGCCTTCGACTTCTGGGTTGCCTTCGTTTTCCACGCCGATGAACGATATCTGGACAAATCGCTTAATTCCAGTCGCCTTGCAGGCATCTACCGCTTTTACTGAGCACCCGTAGTCAATAGTGTGCTTCGCTTCCTTTGTGGACCCACCGCCAGCGCCGGCGGCAAAAATAAGCGCATCAGATCCGCGAACAGCATCCTGCAGCTCTTCACTTGACCTATTCTCCACGTCAAAAAGCACAGGATTACCCCCCAATGCCTTGATAGCAGTCACTTGCTCTGATTTCCTGATGATACTGTTTACCTGGACGCCTCTTTTAACCAGCAAGGGAGTCAAAATCCGGGCGATTTTGCCGTGGCCACCAATAATAGTGATTGTAGAACTCATAATGTCGAAGTCTAACATTGCCTTCGGGTTCGTCCGCGTATAGTTTGTTCTACGACAAACAGCATCAATACGTATATAGCAAACAATTATATAGCAGATGACTTATTATAATTCAGCGTCTGTAAAACCAGACTATAGCATACATAAAAATCAAGCAGTGAACGTTAAGCATTGAGCGTTGAGCGTTGAGCGTTGAGCATTGACCGGTGAACGCACATACATCGCTATCGATCTACTGTCGAACTGCTATTATTCACCTGTTCAATTATTGCTTATGGGCTTCCTCGTAAATCCAGTCGTTCAGTCCATGCCTGTTTCTGGCGATCTCAAATACTAAAAACTGCACCCTCGGCACAAAGATAGTGGTCTCTTGAGCATACTCATCACTAGCACTTTTCCGTAACAAAGTACCAAAATTATAGTCGTTTAATGTCTTTTCATAACGATTCATAAACTCTCTCCATTGTTTCTTGCCCTCGGGCGACTTCATCTCGTCTTCATTGATATTCGACAGCTCTTTCGGGTCTGCGTACTTGGGGAACGTCTTAATGAAATCCTCTAGCAGTTGGTCGTCCATTTTAGTCAGCTTCATTTCAGATCCCTTCTTCTTTTCCAGTAAGTTCCAGAACGTCTGCGCATGCAGAACAGCTTTAACTGCAAATTGCTTCTCTAGATCTTCGATGTTCTGCGCATTCTCCGGATCGAAATCCGCAGGCACCGTTACTTGCGACGACATATCTTCTCAGTTCACTCGCAATGCGTCCCTGCAGCTAATCAATCACAATAAATAAACAAGAAACTTGTGCCGCTTCCTGTCGCTTTCGTGCGTAAGTTTTATCAGCGCTGCCAGTCTTAACCGTTATTTTGTACTTTCCAATACCCTAACCTTGAAAATTTTGGTACAATTTTGGGACATCTTATCACCATCTCATATATATAGGTACTTAACTGCTGACTCTGCAGATCTTTTCTACTGCAACGAAACCTGCCTGCTGCTGTTGCGCTAAATACACAAAATGCTCCGACGACAAATAAGAGAGAGACGCGAGTATCTGTACAAGAAGCAACTTGCGCAGAAGGAGGCGATGCTGGCATTGAAGCGGCAGAAGATCAGGGCCGCTCTCGCTGCGGGAAAACCTTTGCCGAAAGACATCGCTGAAGACGACCAGCTACTCAAGGACTTTAAATATGACGAATCAGTTGCCGATATTCAAAGTGAGATCGACGATGAATATGCCGCGCTCAGTGGAATCCAGGACCCGAAAGTACTCATCACTACGAGTCGCGATCCGTCCGCAAAACTTGCCCAGTTCGCTAAAGAAATCAGACTTATGTTACCCACAGGAATCAGACTAAATCGAGGTTCAACCGTGCTTACTGGTCTTGCTGGTGCCTGCAGATCTTCTGGTACTACTGACTTGGTTCTTCTCCATGAACACCGCGGCGTGCCCACAGCGATCACTATCTCTCACTTTCCGCACGGCCCCACAGCCTCGTTTTCACTTCACAATGTTGTTCTACGGCACGATATAGGTGACTCTGGCACTGTTTCTGAAGTTTATCCTCATTTGATTTTTGAAAATTTCACTACGCCGCTGGGCAAACGGGTAGAAACTATCCTCAAGCACATTTTCCCACCAGGCGTGAAGAAAGACAGCTCCAGAGTCATCACCTTTGCCAATCGCAACGATTTCATATCTGTTCGTCATCACGTCTATGTTCGTACAAAAGAAGGTGTGGAACTTGCAGAGGTTGGACCTCGATTCGAGATGAAACTTTACGAAATAAAACTTGGCACTATAGACAACACTGATGCAGACAAGGAATGGGCGTTACGGTCGTATGTTCGCACGGCCAATAAAAAGGATTATCTATGAAGAAATTATGTATTGTCATGACATTATGAACATTTAGAACAACTATTAGCATGCACTTTGTAGTGTAGTTTCAGCTGACAGAAGTGCACATAGCACTCTGAACGTGCATCAGCTGCAGAAGTAGAACAGACATTTTTTGCAATTTTCTACCGCGTGATGCGAACAAACAATGTAGAGAAAATGTACTGCTCGCCTTGTAAATCGAACAAAGGAACATGACGAAACCCTTGATGCATATGGCTTAGTCTGCCCACAAATTCTGCGACACTTTTGTCGCCATCGTAAACGCATAATCGCAAAAATTCTAATTCCGGTAGCAAGTTAGATCGTGCAAAACGAAACTGCTCGTTCCATATCGGATTAAACCCGTTCGCTTTTATGGTCTTTGTCCTAGCCTTCTCTGATGAGCCACAAGGACCTATGAGTTCTACTTCTATGGAAGTATCGACTTTGTTCTCGTCTTTAGAAACAACCGGCAATTGCTGTGCAGAAATCACATCAACAACTAACATCTTTTGGTCTCTGCGACTCGCACGAGAAGGCAGCTCTCTTAAAGATGTAATGCTGCGCAGCTGTGGTGGTTTCAGAACATAACCCGTTCGTCCACTAGACGCAAAAAGAGCCTCGTTCAAATGTAGACCGATGTCGAACCGTTGGAAATTCATAGCCGCCATTTGAACACCGCGTTCCCATAAAGATATGGGATTGAAATTGGTGCTGGTAAGTCGAAAGCCGGATGGGTACACTCGCATCATGTACTTCACGTTGTGTTTCTCGAGTTGTGCGCATTTCACTGGATCTTTGATCATAGATACATAGTTGCGCTCGCCAAATGAAAAAATGTGGTTAATTGTTTTCGATTCAGGCAGTGAGAAATTTCGGAATTTACGCCCTTCAAAATAAACTCCTAGATCGCTTAGTTCGCGGATAATCTTGCCTGAGTTGGATCTAATACTCCTCCTAGAACTAGACGAAGATCGCGACGAGCTTGTTGACAAGTTGTCTTCACTCATAGACTCTGAATTAGTGCTGGCAGAATCGGTAGATGAAAAGCTCGAAGTATCTCTACCAGGTGCAGGAAAATCAGTCCGTTTAACTTTCACCAAGAAGCGGTGCTTCAGATCATCGGGGCTAGGCAATGTGAAAGATCCTGGCTGCAGTGGACATGTCACCAGTCTATCTCCAAGAAATCGCTTGAGGGTCTGCACTATTTGAAGTTGTTGTGCAGGACTGCAATGGACCTCTAAAGATATAACTAGAGGATATGGCGACGATATGAAGGCGTATTTGCTGATTGCATAAATGACGTCCTGAAACTTCACTTCTGAAGTGAAACTTCGTCCATGGTTCACTATTGGTTCTGTATTGCCGTCCCAGCAATCGACTTCGACGCAACGACAGCCTTGTTGTAAAGTTCTGACGTAGCCCTCTACAGAAGACTCGCCAGCTATCTGACGCCCTAGAAGGTAGGTGTTGTGCGACGAAGAAATGAAGTAGTCGTTTAGAGGATGCGTCATATCTGGCTTTTCTTTCAGGAATATTCCGCAATACGACGATGTAAGAAAATCAGTAAACCCTTCTGTAGTTATAAAGCCGTCTTCATTCTTAAACTTGTTGAACATCTTTAAAGCCGTGCATTCGTCAAGTTCCTGCTTCTGAATGTTGGAGAGGAAAGAACAGAACACCGGAAACGACATCACATTTTCCTGTGAAGTCGACAGCAGACTAACCACAGACGAATAAACACTTTCCACGTCTTTCCTCCGCTTCAGTACGCCGACAAACGTTTGAAATTCAGGAAAGCCCAGGGTCCCGGTGTTTTCGCGATCGGCTTCAATGAACGCTTTACGCAGAAAGTCTGTCGAACAGTGAACGTGGAGCTGTCTCGTGAGACGTTCGACTCTTTCGAACGAGAGACGCGCGTTTGACCCGCCGGACGAGACAACATGATGAGACCACTGGATCTGAGCGGCTCTGTCTCCTGATATGGCCAGTCCGCTCATCATTTCTATTCTGTGGCGATGCAAATCCTGTAAAGTGTTAATCAGGAGATCAAAAGACTCCTGCGACAAAGCTATGAGATGTAGAGCCTTCAATTTGACGCCAGACTTGTACAATATAGTGACCCAGCGTTTGGAATGTTCGCTAGATATTTTGTATTCTTCGCGGTAGTTTCGAGCATCATCCGCAGTGCGAATCTCGCATATACGGTCGATCTGTAGTTTAGACGATGGTTTACTTCCCCACAGAAACATCCCTTTAGCCGGGTCTATTGAGATGACTCGCTGCATTTTCTTTCTTCTAGTGATACGCAAGAAGTTGATGCCGTTCAGCAGCGACTCGGGGACGTTTACGCCGTAGCTCTGAAGCAGTCCGACAGGATCATCTGTACCGCTGTTAGCGGTTTGTCTATGATTTGTAGAGGTTTTATCGTTAACCTCAGAGAAGTACACGTCGGGTTCGTCTTCCAGTTGGTCGCAGTAGAGTTTTGAAAAAGAAGTGCCCGTTGAATCATTGACATGTGTGACTGGCCCGCTCCTCTGGATGGCAGAAGAGGGCCTGTGGGCTATTAAGTCGTATGCTGTGCGCGATATCTGGCGTACTATGTCTGAGGAAGATCTGGCTACTGAAAAGAAGGAGCTGCTGGTGGAGTTGGTGGTCTGAAGAGGGAGATCAATGTCCCGTTTAGCGATGAGGATGTCAGAGTCGAAACAGGCCGGTGACACCATTTGATCAGTCACTACTGCGTGTTCTTTGCTGTATTCTGGCGCGTTTGATGCGTCAGAGATAGGCGCGTGGATCATTAGCAGGTGTGAGATGCGATTAGAAGAGAAGCATGCGTTGATTGACCGGTATAAGCGGTGTCTTTCCACGCACTGTACTAAAGGCAGGCCGCGGGTAGCTGGTGGGTCGCCACTTAAAGCTGTATAGCCAATAATAGCTGCAGTAAAAAAGGCAGTATCTTATGACTAACTGCACAAATTCACCTAATTGTTCTTTCTTTTTCAGGCGAACGAACTATGTGGGGATAGTGTGGAGTGTAAATCTGTATGGCAGGCGCTAGAAGCTTAAAAACTGGCGTACGAGCACTGAAACGCCAGCCAAACAGCGCCGGGCTGCACATATGCAAATACTACGCGGGGAGACAAATACGCGGTCGCTTTTTTAATCGCGATCTTCGTCGAGACCTCGGTTTTGTAGCCTCCGTCTTCGTGCAGCGAGCGGTGTGTGTACTGCAAGTGGTCTACGGGTGGTGAAGAGCGGAAAACGCTCTACGCTCGAGGAAAAGAACCCTGCTGCGCGGCAATCTATATATACTTCTGTAGAAGAACGCTAGAACTGAGCCGGAGCATAAAGGCGTAACCAGCTATGTGCAATGAATAAGGTAGGAAGTAATGAAGCGTGAGCGATAGGCAATTTGTAGGTCGCAATAGTGCGTGCGCACGCAAAGTGCACAGAGGCTGGAAAGGCCAGTGTGCAGCTTTCTGGCTCCGCTACTCGTTAAAAGAACGCAGCAAGTTTACGAACGCGAAACTCTTAGGCCAGCAGGAGTCCGGAAAATAGCGTCGCCTTCAGCGTAGCCGCGTCCAAGACCAAATCCGGTCGCTAGCCACACGGGCCATGCGCGTCGTTTGAAGAGAACAACGGACAGAAGAACACCAGTTCCGAATCCGATGGAAGTTTTTACTAAGGCATTGGAAATGACAACATCCCACTATTGTTTTTTTAGGTTAGCATTTTGCACGTTTAGATCGAGTTTCAGTCCAGCTCGCACTTGCCGAAGCACCCAGGGCTCCATCGGAAACCCTGCTTGCGACCTGAGAAACGTATAGAAGCACAGACTATGCAGCGTAAACAACGATACTGGGTTCCTAAAACATGCAGAATCTCGAATACAGTATCTGCCAGTCAAACATACGCCTCTGAGGCTCGTTGTGTAGCTAGCATGCAACGTCCAGTCGGAGACCAACAACTTACCTTGTCGTTCAAAATAGCAGCAGATCCAGTAGGCTGGACTTTGGCAGCAGTAGCGGTTTCAGTCATGTTTATTCTATCTCAATAATGGCCCTGGTATATACGTGAGTCAGTATTGCGGTCTGTTCGTGGATTAAAGAACGGCTTATATCGAGGATAAGTTCAGCAGCAGGAGGGTGGGTCACTGTTTCCTGTCCCCGGGTCTAGCAAGCATTCGGCTCTTCCTATTGGCCAATATGTAGCCCTGTTAACCCTATGCTTGATTCGCGCCAAAGCCAGGGTCATGATAAGGTGGACCCTACAGAAAGGTAGACTCGTGCGGATGGCTTTAAACGGTCAGCTCTTCGCGTATGGCTGTGTCTTGTTTAGTAATATATTGAGCGCAGCTTGCAATCGGACTGAGCAATCGGGATACCGTCTGCTTGCTACTTTCAGCCGTAAGACGGCCGTCTAAAGACATCGTTGCACTTGCCACTAGCTAGTTTAGTCATACATAGAATGTGAGTGCAGTTGTCACTAGCTAGTTTAGTCATACATCGAGTGTGAGCTGTCCGAGAAACACGCTCAAAGTTTGCTTTGCGCTGTTATGTTAGCGCCACCACCTAAAAAACCGGCTCGTCGATGTAAACCGCAAAACGTTGAGAAAGCTTTAGGGTTAGGGGATCTGATGTACTCCCAAACTACTACTACTACTACCTGCTGACTGCTACCTAACATCTCCGGCCGTCCAGACTAAATTACCGATTGCGGAGTAACGATAAAAAAAGAGAGTTATTAGGGGAAAAGGACACTTCAATCTCTATTATTACCGACTATACTGTGGATTATTCACTCATCTGAGCGTCTTTTTGGCCTTCGCTGTATTTTGACACCGCTGCATACGTCTACAGACACGCTTGCAGCCATTTTTGTCTGTCTAAGCCGCATCTCCTGCTTGCCCGCGTTTCTCGGCTCTTCGCCCTTTTTTAGGAGTGGACGTTTCGTTTCTTTTCGTTTCGCCTCTGGCCTCTTCTGCACACATATACTGTTGCGCGTCTGATTGACCGCTGACCGCTTCGCTCTCTGTTTGACCGTCATGTCGACCGAAACCACAGAACCAGCAGACCTCGCCCTGCATCCCACCGAATCTGGCGCTTCCGACGACATCAAGTGCCCCGTTCCTATTCATACAGCTGCCAACCTGAGCGCCCTCAACTCTCCGAGCCCCGCAGGCGGTGATACGCATGCCGAGTCCAAACTGGGTGAGATGCCGAGCATCATTTCCCCCGTAGGATCGCCCAGTCTCCTCGCGCAAGGAACACCCGTGTCGATTCCAGTCACTGAGCCCGTCCGGCCCCGTGAAGACCTGCTAGACACTCTGCCAGAAGTCGAATGCGTCGTTAGAGCGCGCATTCCAACGGTCAACGGGACCGAAATTTTCCTGCATCTGTACCGAAACAATCTGGACCAGAAGGAACATCTCGCCATTGTGTTTGGACACGACATCCGATCTAAAAGTCTAGACAAACCTAGGCCTAATGAAACTGAAATGGATCGCATGATTCGCGGGGCGTATACTGGCATGCTGTATCCCGGCCGCAAAACCAGCAGGCTCGATGCGACCGGACCGAGCGCGACCGCCAGCTCGAGCTCTGACCGTACCGCCAATTCAAGCCTGCCTAAACCAAAGGACACGTTAGTTCGCATACACTCTGAATGTTACACTGGAGAGACTACGTGGTCTGCTCGATGCGACTGCGGGGAACAGCTGGATGAGGCTGCCAGACTCATGGGAAGAGAAGGGTCAGGCGTTATAGTGTACTTGCGCCAGGAAGGCCGAGGCATTGGTCTGAGCGAGAAGCTGAAGGCATACAATCTGCAAGATCTCGGCGCAGATACGGTCACAGCTAACCTGCTGCTAAGACACCCTGCGGACGCCCGATCTTACAGTATTGCTACGGCGATTCTGCTGGATCTGGGCCAGGACAGAATCCGTCTTCTGACCAACAACCCAGACAAGATTGCTGCTGTTGAAGGCAAACATGCAGAAATCCATGTAGTCGAAAGAGTGCCTATGGTGCCGCTAGCCTGGAGGACAACGAACGACGGCATCCGCTCAAAGGAGGTCGAAGGGTACTTGAAGACCAAGATTGAACGCATGGGTCATCTTCTAAGCCACTAATTATTTAAATGATGACAAGTTTGAAAATCGCCTATACTCGCGGGAGCCGCATTGCGCCGCGCACATCGAAGCATCACATCGACATCGATACTAATGCAGATAGCAATGACCTTATTAGCAAAAACTATGACATTTCTGAACCTGTAACTACTTTTGTGTATATTATTACGGCTGATCAAGCCAGTAAAATATATATTACTCGCCTGTGTAGGGCTCAGTGAGAGCAATAACCCTACTTTCAGGCACGGCTGTTCACATGCATGTGACCTCGAGAACGTTCTCCCGAGTACGCTCATGTGGCGAAGATATCTTCCTCGGAAACTAACTTTAACGCTTACGTAAACAGACACTCGCAAACCAATTTTTTAGTGAACAAAAATAATGTCATCATTTTACGACCTGAAACCTCTGGACAAGACCGGCCAACCTTATGACTTCGCGCAACTGAAGGGTAAAGTCGTGCTCATTGTGAATGTCGCTTCAAAGTGCGGCTTCACTCCGCAGTACAAGGGCCTGCAGGAGCTTTATAAGAAGTACAAGGATCGCGGATTCGTTATTATCGGGTTTCCGTGCAACCAATTCGCTAAGCAGGAACCGGGCACGGACGAAGAGATCGCGTCCTTCTGCGAGCTCAACTACGGCGTCGAATTCCCGATCATGAAGAAGATCGACGTCAACGGCGACAACACCGACCCCGTGTACAACTTCCTGAAATCGAAAAAGTCTGGGCTTCTCGGCTTCAAGGGTATTAAATGGAACTTCGAGAAGTTCTTGGTCAACAAGAATGGCGAGGTCGTTGGACGTTTCAGCAGCGTCAAGAGCCCTGAGTCTCTTGAACCTGAGATCGAGAAGTTGTTGTAAACCTGTCTAAACGATGGTACATACTCCTAATAGCCTATTTTCTCGCTATATTTAATCTTTTTGAATAGCAGCATAATCGCACGGTATATTTTGAAGTTATTTGTTCTCTTACATTCGTCTCGAGCTAAATGTGCGCGAATTGATTATACGTCGAGACTTTTCCCGTGGGTTTTGCCACGCGATGGTACTCGTTCGGTCCATGTTCTGTGGCACGATTCTTACAGTTTCGCGTTCCACCCTCGCATCGCAGTTAGCTCCCTTATACATCATTATATCCTTAGATTCAATAATTAGAAGTTTATGCCTCAATTTATTCCGTACAAGTGATTATGGCAGCCAAGCATTATCGGTCAAATGCGGTTAAACGATCTGCTACAGTTATCTAGAACTTTAATTAGACTTATGTCCAATCAAAGACCCTTTTTACTCCCAATACAGTCAGAATCAGACCACTTCCACTTTTTTTACCTGTCCTATGCCAGTACTCTAATATCTTCTCTTCAGACTCTACTACACTTCGATATAAAGGACAAGCAAGGTACTCTTTTTGGTATTCTAGCTTCTCCTATTATTACTTAAGAGTGCACTCGTGTGTTTTGCGACTGTTTAGCGTATAACGCCTTCCTTCAAAATGGACATGTTCAACGTGTTTAAGGAGGACGCATCTGGCTCCACTATGTTTGATTTTGACGAATGCGACGGGTTTCTGGAAAATTTGAGCACCTACGATAGTGATGCTCTGAAGAATTTGAACGACACATGCGTTGGCATATCAGATTCTTTTGATATTCCGACTCTGGGTTCCAGCTTTGATTCAAACAAGTACTCTCCTACATCGCTCTCCGAAGCATCTGGTTCCTATACTACCTCGCCGGATTCCGTGAACACAAATAACCATTTGAACCCCGGACTAAATTCTTTCGAAGAAGCTGCTCCAAACAATCATCAAGCACCTATTACTGGCGAATCCGCCTTAGACATTGATATGGAACACATCCAGGTTCCTTCTCCACAGCAGGGACAGCAAGAGCCGTCGACAGTCGCCTCCAAGGGCGGCAAATCTGTATTCGAATCCTCGTCCGCTCTTTCCGATTCATCAAAGCGTAAAAAGATTACTAAGAAATCGCCTCACAACATGATCGAAAAGAAATACAGAACAAATATCAACGACCGCATTTTCGCCCTTTGCCAGTGCGTTCCCTCTCTGCGCGTAACTGCCCGAAAGCTCTCCGGCTTTGAATCCGCTGGGCCTGAGGAAGATTTACAAGGTTTAGAACCAGCTCGCAAGCTTAATAAGGCCACTATCCTTACCAAAGCTGCGGAATACATCTTGCATTTGGAAAATGCTAATCGCAGACTAGCTTCTGAGCTCCGCGTACTCAAGGAAGGTGGCTCTCCCTTAAGCGATTCCGCTTTCAGCTCCGGACTCACCACTGGTTCAGATCTATCTTCTGGCAACGAATTGTCGCCTAACGGAAGCGATGGGTCTGATGTGGTGCTCATGTCTTCAGATTATTCGTCTAGGGGCGGCCGAATTGCTTTAGGTGCTATGACTGGACTTATGGTTATGTCTGTCGACACAAAACCCTCGGATGGCGAATCGGGCCTGTCAGCTTTCCCCCTTGCTCACATGCTTTCTAGCTATGAAGGTCTACCAGCGGCGAAGTCTTTAGTTTTGGTTTTGATTTCACTCTATGTCATAACACAATCAGTTCTGTTGTTCTATGATATTTCTTCTTCCAAGTCAAACTCGTCGCGGAAGAAGCAAACCATGAAGACAGCCGACTTGAATCCTAATCCCACAGCATCATCAGCTCTGTCTAATTCTACTTCAACTGCTCGACTATCCTTACCAGGACAAAAGCTAAATCTACAGGGCCTTTCATCTGTTGCATTAGAGTCTGTACGTGCTCTTCAGTGCTCAATTGGTCTGCGTCGTTTTTCTTACACTTCTACAGCACTTAAAGGCGCTATTGATACGCAAATACGTGGTGAAGACTCGCAATGCTCGAAAATTAGAATATTATCGGCATTGCTTAAATCTACCTCTGCTCCTACAGATGTTGAACTCACGATTCTTAACGTCATTCAGATCTTAATTCTTGGTCACGATAGTATCTTTGAAAACCAAGCCGCTTATATAGCTCGCAGATGGTGGGCTATGGCTCAGAAGCTGGCTACCGATGACAATGTAGGCAGCGTCGACGAGCGACTGAAAACTCTTCTTAAAGCAGAGTTCAACGACGTGTTCCGCGAAGAAGTTATAGTTAGATGCACATGCTGGGCACTTCACTATAGACTTCCTGAAGACACTGAAGGGCTTGGGGACCGTGGATCTGATTCTGTGACTAAGGATTGCGGAATAAAGACTGCTATTGATGCGCTTGCGGCTTGGTATTCTTCTGGAATATTGAGAAAAGTGCTTTTGGATGAACTAAGTGCTATTTCTCGAGCGGACTGCAGCGATATCAAGCATGGATCGAGCTTAGAAGTCCTAACTCCAAAGCCTAACGTTTTGAAGGAAGTCAACTTGGCTATTTCTCTTGCTCCCAAGGGAAGCTTGGTTAAGCACAGGGCTATCCTTGCCAAAGCCGTTCTTTTCAGTGGCTATATGGAGAGCCGCAATGCTTTGAAAGAAGCGTTTGAGTTTGTTAATTCTGAAATCAGCTCGGATGTGGCAGTTATCAAAACATATCACCTGAATGAATCTGACGAAGAGGATGTGTCTGACGACAGTGAAGATGATGAATCAGTTTTGGCACAAACTTCTACTTATTCTGTCGAAGAGAGTGATTTAAGCAGCACTGGTAGTAGTAGTAGCAGTTCAGGCACGTTGACAGCTGCTAATGAATGGCCAAGAAACTTGCCCGTTAACGAATCGAAGCTGAGCTGGACACACAGATACAAACATCAGACGGCATTTGTGTTGAGATACTCGTTGGCAGTGCAAGCTGCTGCGGCTAACGACTTATCGAAAGCTCGGGAGCTTCTGTCGCGAGTAAAAACTAACGACAGTCAACATTTTGGACTCCTTGAGTTTGTTGCTGTTACTCGTGCAACACATGCCATTGATCTAATTGACGCAGCCAATGGATCTGACGGAGAGGAAGCCGATTCGTGCGCGAACCGTATCCCGCCCAGTATTGAGAAATGCGTCATTAGAGCACGAAAATACATCGGGAGCGAGGACTTGGAGATAGTAGATTTGAGTCTTGCTACTCGAAGAAGACTGGTTAACCACCTCGTTGAAATACATCGGGCTACCTCGCTGGGGTACAGAATATCTATCTAAAACAGAAAGCACCCAGATCTTTCTTCATGACAACAATTTGATTCACGGGCATTTGGGTTAGCATCGTTCCTTTTTTCAGCCATGCCATCGGCGATCTTGCAGGTTATATGTACATGCACTTGCTTTTGCGCTTTCATTTTATTTATGTAGTTACGCGATACCACTTTTGAATGAGGATTAGTATTGAAATAGATCAGTGTAGTTTAAATCAATTGGCCAATCAGAGACCTCGGTTGGTGTGTTGAAACCGCAGTAGACCCACCATCACATCTCTCTGTTTTGACACTGTTTGATCTTATTTCAAACTGCAGAGTCTTAGACCGGCAGCGATCTTGTGATTAAGAAGCTGAAAATCTCAATTGATAGATTATATTTTGATTTAAAGAGCGTAAGATGGGTTCTTGCATCAGCAAACACGAAGAGTATCCCGGGGAAGGGCGCGCGCTGGGCTCGGCTTCCGATTCCCATGGACGATCTTCTGTTCCTACTAAACCGAAGAAACCTGCTTATCAAGGGCAAGGACGGAAGCTTGGAGACTCGTCCGACGGCAGTGGATCATCTCACGATCCTCGAAGCGCGGCGGCTCTTGCAGCTGAATCTCGAAACAAATCAGCCGCTCCTAAGGGAGCTTTGGGCACTAAACTGGAGCAAGAACGCCGCAAGAACCAATCTACGCTCTTGTCCGAAGCTGGTACTAAAGACAAATCCGAACCTCTTATATTCGACTAACGTTTGCAGCTGCAGACTGCCCTGCGTTGGTCCGATCCGCGACCCTTGCATTTTCTGGGTACCGTGATAATGCTAATTGACCCTGTCAATAATGACCTCTATATACACAGAAGTTTCATAAAGTTATTGTCATTGTTCACTTTCTATCACACGACTGAGTATCGACCAGACGGCTTTGCGTCGTTGGTAATAACATCGGACATTGCTTCGGAAACAAGGCGCTGCAATTCCTTGATAGCGATCTCAACTGATTCCTTAGTGTCTCCTTCAATCAGGAGATAAAGCTTCGGATCATCATTGGGACCAGGCGCTTTGCCTTCTGGATAGTATGTGCCTTTGTTGGTGATACTGATGTTCAAATTATCGATAAGTCTTACCACGTTAGTTCTGTTCGTAGCTGCCCAACGTGCTTTCGCCGGGAAGTCGTTAATGGTAAACGTGGCGTGATACTTAGCTCCGTCATTATCATTTGCGGTAGCTTTCGTTGCTGTGCTAGATGGCGCAGTTCCGGAAGTGTCGTTGGACTTCAAAACAGCCGACGAGGCTTTCAGCACAGAAGGTGCAATATGCGTTTTTGAGTCAGGTGGTATAACAAGGTCTCCGTTTTCGTCTACCTCCTCTTTCTGGTTATTCTGCTCCTCTTCGCCGTATGCAATTCTCTCTCTGTGCTGAAATAGGTTTCGCAGCTGGTCGAGCTTATCGAGCCCAGACCCACCAAATCCTGACGGAAGCTTTTGGCCTTTATCTTCGGCTTGCTTTATATAATCATCTGCAAGTCTCTGGATATCTTCGGGGACAGCTTGGCCACTGGCTTCAAGAGCCTTGATTACGCCTAGTGCTTTCCTACCCTGGTCAGGAGTAACGAAAGTGTATGCCGTGCCGGATGCGCCTGCACGGCCAGTTCTACCCACTCTATGGACATAATCCTCCATATGACTAGGGCAGTCGTAGTTAATAACAAGCTTAAGTTCTTTGACATCAAGCCCTCTTGCGGCCACAGAAGTAGCAATAAGAACGTTGATTACTCCACCTTTAAAGTCTGCAAACATGCTATCACGATCAAACTGCTCTTTACCGCCATGTATCGAGCCACATCGGTAGCCTTTTGTGAACAACATTTTCAGTAGAGTATCTGCAGATTCCTGTTTTTCGACAAATATCAAAATCCTAGCACTGCTATCGTTAAGCGTAAATCTCCCCAGGAGCTCGAGCAGGCGAATAAACTTGGTATCCTCGGATTGTAGCTCGACAATTTGTGTGACGTTCTCCGCGACGACGCTTTTAGCGCCCACGACAATTTCGATAGGCTTATGGAGGACTTTGCGGGCCAAGACTTCAAGGTGTCGCGGGAATGTGGCGGAAAAAAGGGCAAACTGCTTATCGGGGCGAATATTCTGGACAATTTTAGACACCTGTGGTTCAAACCCCATGTCAAACATGCGGTCTGCTTCGTCGAGGACGACATAGGTGACTCTGTGCAAGCTGGTCACTTTGCCTTGATTTGCGGTGAGTATATCTATGAGGCGACCGGGAGTAGAGATGACAATTTCCGCGCCTCGTTTGAACTCTGCAATTTGGTCTTTTAGTGGGTACCCACCGTATGCGCATATACCTCTGAGGGACAAAGCTTTCAAGAACGGTTTGCATTCCCTGTGTATCTGTATGGCAAGCTCGCGCGTAGGGGTCAGGACCAGAGCGACAAACCCGGATCCGTTTTGTAGCGGCGGCTGATCGACGACATGGCGGAAAAGTGGTAACAGAAAGGACATTGTCTTTCCTGAGCCGGTCTGTGCAATAGCGACGAGGTCCCTGCCGGACATGAGCACGGGTAGTGCCTGCGACTGGATAGGTGTCGGTGTATCGTAATTGAGCGACTCTATGACGGACATTATCTGGGTTGGCAGGCCCAGCTGCGTCCACCGCGACACCGGCGCCGGACAGGCCTTACCTCTGACTTTAATATCGCCTTTCAGAAGACGCAGCTCAGACAGTTCATCCGAAGTAAGCATCGCAAGCTCTTGCGGTTCTGTGTAAAAAGCCTTGCGAAACGGGTGATATTGCACCTGTGCGTGGTCGATTGCAGCGACGTTCTTCTTCGTGCGCGCCTTGGCTGCCTGCAGCAGCGCATCGGGGTCGGTGGGCGCGCTATCGTCTGAATAGCCGCGCATTTCTATCTCTGATTCGCTGTCGTATACGTCCGTTGTGGTATTTACGCGCGGGGCAGCACTCTCGAGTGAGTCCATGAAGAGATCGAGCGGATCGGAGTCATCGGCGCCATTCGAGCCGTTAGGCGAGCCACCTAAACTACCTAAACCACTTTCATCGTCATCAGACAGATCGATCCTGTGCCGTTTTTGCGTGTGTGTGTCTATATCGTCAGTATCAAGGAACTCTCTTGCACGTGCGGACTGTGCGGGTCGTTTGCGTACATGTTTACCTAGACTTATGGATACAGGTTTGGGCGCTGTTGCGGTTGCTGCTGCTGTTGCAGGCGTTGTTGCAGCCGCTTGCTTAGCCGCGACCGAGGTCTCAGAGTCGGCACGTGATTGTTTCCATTTCTTCAGCCGCTCAAGCCGCTCTAAGTGTTTCTTTTTCTTCAAATCAGCGTCATCGCTCATTTGCCCGACTAGATTTACACGAAAAGTAGACTTTTCAATTTGGCGGCGCGGCGTGGATACACATTCAAGGCCGTTCCCAACTGTTAAAACCTTATTTTTTGCCTTACAAAAGATGACTATTTTTTTTCTCTTGACGTTAGTCTTTTGCCCTCTTTACTGCACGCACTAACGCCGTTCCTGCTCAATTAACACTGCTGCACGCTGTTCATAGCCCATCGCGTAATTAAACCGCTAGTGCACCACCATTATTGATGCTTGACGAGCCTCCAATCGCCAACACCAGCTGCCCCAGCGTCTGGCTAGGTGACGACCTATCGCAATGCTCCCGCAGCTACTACATAGGCCTTTACCTTCCAGCCCTGCTCGTGCTGGTCTCGCTGTTGTCTCTGTCCTACCAGACGCTGCTAAATTGGACATGGACGCATGGCCACGCTTCTGAGCCTCACGCACCCCTCCTTGCAGACTCCTCACCCTCTTACGGCGCCGTCGACCCTACACACCATACTCCCCTTACTTCGGACTCGATTATGGCCGCTTCCCAGTCAAAGGTCTTAGACCTCTCGCACGTCACTGAGTCTGTAATTACCGTGGATGTGCCCAGACACAAACGGCTGCGCAATTTCATCGAGCTCGCCTGCGTCCTAGCAATCCTCTTCTGCGCATGCTCCTCCTACTCAAACTTAACCGATCGCACCCCGTCGGGCCTCGCGGCCGCGCACGGCTCCGTCGCCGTATGGTCCTACCTGTTCCTGCTCTATTTAGCGCGTCTCGTTCTCCCGCGTTCCGAGTCGCTTCGCAGACTCTGGTACCACTCGACCTCCATCATATTCTTTCTCTACTTGGGCGCCCTGCTCTGCTGGAGATCGGCTCTCCTTGGTCACAGCGACTCCTACTTTTTTGGCCTCTTCTACTGGTACTTCGCGTTTCACTCCTTGCTGCTGCTCTCCGTAACCACCTCAAGAATCACCAACTCAAACACAACAATCGAACATAAAAAGGGTACCGCTCCTGCCCCGGATACCACAGCCTCTATTCTTTCTAAGGCTACTTACACCTTTGTGGACAGCCTGATCTTTGGTTCCGTTAAAAAATCCATCGATCTCGATGCCGTCCCTGACGTCCGCCCTTCAGACCACTCCGTCTATGTTGCCAATAACTTTCGCAGGTTCGGCTCCTACTCTTCTTTGACTTGGGCCCTCATATCGTTCTTCAAAAAGGAAATATCGCTCGCTTTCTTCTGGGCATTCTTGTCGGCTCTTTCCGATATTGTCCCCATATACCTCATGAAGGCCATACTCGACTACATTGAAGACCCCTCGAATACCCGTGCTTCTATGTCTTGGCTCTACGCAATCGGTCTAGGCGTCAGCCAAATCTGCTCTTCAGCGTTCTCTGGCCAGGCACTTTACGTTGGAAGAATACTGTGTATCCGCATTCGTGCCGTCCTTGTGTCCGAGATATACTCCAAAGCTCTGCGTCGCCGCGTCTACTCTTCTTCGAACGACAACGATGCTGAAGAAAACTCCGAAGAAAGCAAGGCTAAAGGAAAAGACACAGATCAAGGCGATGATGAGGACTCTAGCAATATGTCTGGCTCTGCTCAGCAGGGAAAAATCATCAACCTGATGTCAGTTGACGCCTACAAGGTTTCTGAAATTTGCGCTTACCTGCACTTCTTCGTACAAGCTGCTGTGACTCTTGTTGTATCTTTGACTATGCTTTATATGCTACTAGGCTGGTCTTTCCTTGGTGGCGCTGCCGTGGTAGTGCTGCTCTTTCCTAGCTCATACATATGCTCAAAGCTATTCTCTAGAGCTCAGACGAGCCTCATGAGCAAGACTGATGACCGCATTCACGTGACAAACGAAGTGATGCAAAGTATCCGCATCATTAAATATTTTGGATGGGAGGAACTGTTTGCCGAAGAGGTCAACAAAGCCAGGGAAAAAGAGCTGAAGGCTCTTCTCCGCAGGTACATAGTTTGGACTTTCTCCGCTTTGAACTACTACGGTGCTCCCCCTATTATTACCATGGCCACTTTCAGCGCCTACACTTTTTGGGCTGGTAAGCATTTGACTATTCCAGTGGCTTTTACTGCTATCACGCTCTTCAATCTTCTGCGTCGTCCTTTAGACGAGATCGCTGATATGCTCATCAACGCTATCCAATCAAAAGTCTCAATTGACCGCATCTCTGACTTCCTTGCTGAAGAAGACACTCACAAATACGTGCAAGTGAATGCAGTGCCACGGAAAAGTGATTCTCCGTTGATAGGTTTTGAGTCTGCAACTATTGGCTGGTCGTCTTCGGACTCCACTTCAGAGTTCAAGCTCAGAGATATATCCATTAACTTCCAGGAAGGTCAATTGACTGTAATTACTGGACCTACAGGCTCGGGAAAAACCTCTCTGCTTATGGCTCTGTTGGGCGAAATGAATGTCTATTCAGGTGCCGTTTATCTTCCCGGTATAGGATCTCGAGAAGACTTTGTACCAGACCCCGAGACAAAACTGATCAATTCAGTCGCTTACTGTGCTCAGCAGGCCTGGCTGCTCAACGATACTATTAAGAACAACATATTGTTTTCGGCGCCTTTTGATGAAGAACGATATTCCAAGGTAATAGAAGCTTGTGCTCTTCAACGCGATTTTGATATACTTGATTTCGGAGATGAAACACTCGTTGGTGAAAAGGGTATCACTCTTTCTGGCGGCCAGAAGCAGCGGATCTCTTTGGCTCGTGCGATATACTCCAACGCTAAACATTTGTTGCTAGATGACTGCCTGAGTGCAGTGGACTCTCACACTTCTCTCTGGATTTACGAGGAGGCGCTGTTAGGCCCTCTAATGTCGAACAGAACTTGTATATTGGTTTCTCATAATGTCGCTTTGACTATCAGAGGTGCTTCTTATGTGGTCGTCTTGAAGAATGGACGCGTCGTTGGCCAAGGTTCGCCTGCTGAAGTTTCAGAAAAGGGCCTTCTTGGTGATGACGAACTTATCCGCGATAGCGTTGCTCAATCTTCACTAGTTTCCAGATCTCAGTCAACTGTGAATGTCATGGAACACAAAGATGACATTGTTTCTAATGCTATAACCGACAGACTTGCCGAACAAGGTATGTTAGAAGAGAATGTCAAGCCCTTTGATGGCGATTCGAAGAAACCTGACAAAATCCAACCCTCTAACGAAGAAACATACGCTGAAGGTGCTTTGTCATGGGAGGTGTATTCAGTTTATCTGAAAGCGTTAGGTCCATGGTATTTCTGGCTTCTGGTTGCGATATCGTTTGGATCTCTGCAATTGATGCAGGTTGGTCAATCCTACTGGATCCGTGCATGGGCTCGTGGCGTTTCTTACGACACTGAAGTTATGCCAGCCGTCCATTTAGCCAGCTCTCCTTTTTCTTCTTCATCAGGCTGGTCTTTGAGAATACCGTTCAACTATTTTGGACTTTTGCGTGGATCTGTAGCTACCGCCTCTATTATGAACACAGCAGAGCAGGGACACAGCAACTTATATTATTTGGTGGGTTATGCCATTTTGACGGTCGCATTCAACATATTCACTATCCTTCGTGAAATGGTCGTTTTCTACGGTAGTCTTACTGCGTCCCGTCGTGTATTCAATCGTCTCTTAAATGCTATGCTTTACGCGAAGCTTCGATTTTTTGACTCGACGCCTCTTGGACGCATTCTCAATAGATTTTCCAAAGATATTGAAACTATAGATCAAGAGCTTGCTGCTATATCTATATATTTTTTCCAGACAATCATTTCTGCTATTACAGTGATTATCCTCGTTTCAGTGATTACGCCGGCCTTCTTGATTGCCGCTGTTTTCATTACGCTGCTATATCTTGTTATAGGTTACCTCTATCTGAGCGCTTCACGTGCCCTCAAACGGTTAGATTCCGTTACGAAGAGCCCTATGTTCCAGAACTTTGGCGAGACTTTGAGTGGTGTAGCTACTATCAGAGCGTATGGAGATGAACGCCGATTCCTGAAAAAGAACTTTGATATGCTCGACACTAACCACCGTCCGTTCATATACCTGTGGATTGCTAATAGATGGCTCAGCTTACGAGCAGATATAACTGGCGCGCTAGTGTCGTTCTTTTCGGCATTCTTCGTGTTTATGGCTGGAGATAAGATAGATTCTGGTCTTGCCGGTTTGTCGATTTCTTATGCACTTACTTTCAATGAAAGCCTGCTATGGGTTGTCAGAATGTACTCGGCTTTAGAGATTGACATGAATTCAGTGGAGCGCATTGACGAGTACATAAAGGTCGAGCAAGAGGCGCCTCCTGTGATTGAAGACAAGCGACCTCCGGTCGATTGGCCTGCGCACGGACACATTCTTGTGCAGGACCTGACGCTGAGATACGCTCCTTCTTTGCCTACTGTAATCAATGGGGTCTCATTTGAAGTTATGCCGCGTGCTAAAGTTGGCATTGTCGGCCGCACAGGTGCCGGAAAGTCTACTATTATTTCTGCTTTTTTCCGATTCCTAGAGGCCGAAAAGGGCCGGATTCTGATTGATGGACTTGACATATCTGGAATTGGGCTGCGCGACCTGCGACATGCTCTGACTATTATTCCACAGGACCCTACTCTTTTTGCTGGAACGATAAAGTTCAACCTTGACCCGTTCAATATGTACAGCGACCAGCAGATATACGAAGCGCTGCGTCGTGTGCAGCTGATATCCAAGGACTATGAGCAAGGCCGGCTAGAGAACCGGGCTAACAGCGGCAATGAGAACGTGAACGTTTTCTATGATCTTGAGTACAGTGTGGAGGAAGGAGGAAGCAATCTTTCACACGGACAAAGACAACTGATGTGCCTTGCGCGCTCGCTTTTACGGATGCCTAAACTGATACTTCTTGATGAGGCTACTGCTTCTATTGATTATGACACCGATGCGCGAATTCAACGGACTATTCGCGAGGAATTTGGCCAAAGCACGCTGTTAACTATTGCACACAGATTGAAATCTATTATTGACTATGACATGATTCTTGTTATGGATGCAGGCCGTGCAGTTGAGTACAATGTACCATATATTCTGCTTCAAAAGAAAGACTCTATTTTCAGGAACATGTGTGAAAATAGTGGAGAACTTGCGACATTAGAAGCGATGGCGGAGCAGGCATTCAAATGCCGGGATCAGAGTAAGATAGCTCCGTCGCTGTAAGTTGAATGAATACATTTTGGATTATAGTGGATGTAGAGGAATAAGTATAAACGTTGAAGACGTTGTTGCATATGTGGTACGTGGAGTGTAGTGGAAACTGTGAGTCCGTTATCCCGCAAGTTCTTCAAACTCGAGGATAGTTATTAGGGTATCTTTGTTAAAGGGAATGTATACGTACTCGGCGCCGTTTCCCTTTTCGATGATGATTGCCATTTGGTGTTCGACAAACTCCTGCAGAATAGTTCTGAGGTTGAGTTCGCTGCTGACGACGAACTCTGCCAGACAGAGCTGGTATAGATCTTTAAGGCTGATACCGTAGGATGAATTAGATGCCCTTGCAGCAGCCTCTTCACCCTTTATAGCGACACGCTGGTCGACAAGCTCGAGCTGATGAGCAGTAAGGATGCGATACACCTGGCGAGCGTTGACGGTGATACTGCGCAACACGAACTGAAGACCACGGTCACCTATAGGCCGAGTAGGATGACCGGCGGCAGTTGGTTCCATGCTGGGGGTCTCTGAGAGATATGGTGCAAAGGTATGTGTTTCATGCCAGACAAACTTGAAGCGATAGTAGAGTCTAACATCCCACATCATTGGGGCGTTGAAGTTGTCGATTGAAGCAACTAGGTGGACCATAGGCAGCTCTGCTATAGATGCTATGAAGTTCTGGGCTCCTTCTGAGCATAGAGCGTCGGCATCGAGACTGTGTATGGCGATGAGCAGAGGTTTAGGAGCGTAGTCTTCTCCTTTTACGAGCTGCTTGATTAGCGGCAGGACATCCTGGGCAGCTCGTGGCGGTGGAATTTTAGGGAACATTGCCTTGAACACATTTTTCATGAACTCAGCGACAAACAAAGTGTTGTTGTAACCGTTGGCGACAACCGTAGTGATATGCATGTAGTTTACAAAATCGTTAAGTAGTCTGATCTTAGATCCGAGACCGTACAACAGGACTGCTCGGCGGCACTGTAGCTCATATTTCCATTGAGGGAACAATTGCGAGTATGTGTTGTGTAGTTTCTCGCGCGGTTCAATATTGTCGTTTTCAATGGTCGAAATCAGCCGAAGATACGTATCAGTGGCTATCTGCGGCAGGAAGCTATCATTTTCGGGGCGGTCTGGCTTCCAACGATGGAATTCAAAGTATGCCTCAGGACCTTCTAAGAATGCCGGCAATCTGCGTCTTTTTGAATGAAGATACTTCTTCTTGCCGACATAATGACGGCCGGTGCTGTTCGAGGTCGTAGGGGGACGGTCGGTACTGCGCTGGCCGGTTGCAGTTACACGATCCTCATCTTTGTCTTTGTGATTGTCTTCATCTGCATCTTCAAACGCGTCAAGATCATTATCTGCGTCTAACGGCGAAGTGTCTTGATCAGTACCAGGCCCGCTGTCGTCCATTGGCTAGCGGGGGGTGAGGAAAGATATCGAAAGCTTAAGAGTCCTCGGCGGCCCCCTATCTTTCACTGAGTGACTCTCTGTTCAATTTAACATATATATCCACACTATAAAACCTTGCAGCTGGTTTTACCTGTAACTGTTGGGTTTTTTTTTCTTTCTAGTCATTTACAAGCAATGAAAGGCGTCAGAATGTTGTCCTCAAAAGCGAAGTTCATACCAACATCGGGATCGTACCCTGCAGGGTACTCTGTAGGCAGCACGGCCTGTGGGATCAAGAAATCCGGTCTAGACTTGATGGTTCTGAAATCCACATTGCCGGCGAATGCTGCAGGTATGTTCACTATGAACAAGTTCAAAGCGGCGCCAGTGGTGGTGTGCAAAGAGGTCCTAGAAGCTACTAAAGGCGCAGGGATCCGAGGTATCGTAGTCAATAGCGGCTGTGCCAACGCCGTCACGGGCAAAGATGGCCTTCGCGACGCTAACAGGATGGTCGAACTCATCGGAAATCCAAGTCTCGTGATGTCAACAGGCGTTATTGGCCAGCTGCTGCCCATGGACAAGATCGAAAAGGGCATTCAAGCCATCCAGCTCGGCCAGGCTCACGACGATTGGCTTAACGCAGCTAAGGCTATCTGCACTACCGACACATTCCCTAAACTCGTGTCGAAGTCGTTTAAAGTTGGCTCGACTGTCTATAACGTTGCTGGAATGGCCAAGGGTGCCGGAATGATCCACCCTAACATGGCCACTATGCTCTCGTTCTTCGTCACCGATGCACCCGTCCACCCGGCCGCACTTAAGAGTATACTTAAGTATGCCGTCGATAGATCGTTCAACGCTATCTCTGTAGACGGCGATATGTCTACAAACGACACGATTCTCGCGCTGGCCAACGGCGCTGCCGGCGGCGATCTAATCACCGAACGCTCTGAAGCGTTCCATACTCTCAAGCTCATTATTGCCGATTTCGCCAAACAACTCGCCCAACTCGTTGTCCGTGACGGCGAGGGCGCTACAAAGTTTGTCACAATATCGGTCACTGACGCTAATTCGTTCGAAGACGCAAAACAGGTCGCTTCTACTATCGCCAGGTCCCCCCTCGTCAAAACCGCTCTTAACGGCGAAGACGCCAACTGGGGCCGCATATTGTGCGCTGTAGGTTACTCCGACGTCGACTCCGTCATTCCAGAGAAGACTTCCGTCTCGTTTGTGCCGGCAGATGGATCCCCCGAGCTCAAACTACTCGTCAACGGCGAACCGCAGACCGTAGACGAAGAAGAAGCTTCCAGGATCCTCAGTTTCGAGGACCTCAATATCCGAGTCTCACTCGGAATTCCTGGAGGTGCTACTGCAGAATATTACACGTGCGACTTCAGCCACGACTACATCGCAATTAACGCGGACTACAGATCATGATTGCGTCCTCGTTCCACAGAAGAACATCCCCACCCTCTGATACACATCAAGACATATATTCGTAATTTCGTAAAAAGTAAAAGCTCATTTGTCAATGCCGTCTTCTAAAATGGCATTCGCCAAGCCCCTCTCATCGTTAACCACTCGGATAAGGTGTAGCAATTCCGCCGTTTTATTTGACACAAAATTCAGCCCAACGGACCGTCCGAGTACACTCGTAGACATCGGTTTACTCGTCGGTACAACTTTAGCAGGTGCTCTTATAGGCTCATTGATATGGCGCTTCAGGAAAGACAAGCGACGTTTGCGCTCGTTCTCATCTGCCAAAACAGACTCCTCTTTGTGCAGTCGCTTTCCCGGAGACGCTAGCTGTGAACTGACTTGCCGTTTCAAAGAGTGGCTTTGACGTATCACTAGAGGGTTCCGGCTCGATATCAGCCATTTGCAAAACTCTGCAAACCCTGCCTCAAGCACAGACATGCCTCTATTGGTTAACGTCACATAGTTCATAGAGACAATGTTCGGGCCTAAGTGTTCAATTGAAGCGCTCAATTGTCGTGTGTATTCATCTCCAGTCATCACATTAGTAGAAGCAGGCCAGAACAGTATCAAAATCGGAATCTTGAAATAGGAAACTGTTGAAACTCGCTCAAGTATAGCCGATAACACCCCACGACTGTTCTGCAGAGTGTGGTAAGCATCTTCGACAGTGGGCTTCTCAGTAGCAATATTAAATCCAGTCTCAAAAATTAAGCCAATGCACCCGGAATTTATAGAAGAGGACGTGTGAAGAGAGTCTAAGAAAATAGAATAGACTCCCGCTTTAAACTCGCGTCTGTAGCACCCAGAAATTTCATTCCAAGACAATCCAAATTTAGCGCAAATCCATTCAGCGCTAGGAGAGTTCCAATCATTCGCATAGACGTAAATGTATAAGGAGAAAATTCCCGGTTGGTACTGCGATAGCCCTACCGATATAGACGCCTGCATAGCGTCAAATGAAATCATCTTCCATATATTCTCATTCTCTAGTTTCTCCCTCTGGAAATCTTCAGCTAGTATTAAATCCGAATCTGAATCCATATCGTAATCAATATGCATGTCTAGATGATCTCTGGATTGTTCTAGGTTAGAAAGAATGCGAAACGCATCATTTACTTCTTTTGCACGCTGCTCTCTGTTCTTTTTAGCAGCTAATGAATCTCGAGATATCTGAGATATTCTCCGTATACATCTCCTCTTCAAGCAAAATTCATGAAACAAATCGGCTTTTTCTGAATAAAATATCTTCCAAGTAAGATCACCCACCAATGAATGAAATAGACCGTTTGAATAGGCAGCAATATTAGCATTTCGCTTCGCTTTTTCTTCCTCTATAGACCTGAACGAGTCTTCAGCAATAGACTTCACAAGCTTTGACACTACCGAGAATTGTAACGAAGTTGCAGCGTCTCTGACGGCAGTATCCGATATTTTCGCAGGTTGCTTTTCTATTTTGGGTGAACTGACACGAACTGTCTCTGCCTTAGCAGTGAACTTTTGTGGTGTAAATTCAGGTGTCGTGGTAGCCGCGACAGTTGGTTCTTTGGAGATTGTCGGTATTTTAGAGAAACTGAATTGCGGAATCGTCGCTGAGCTTCCGTCATTCTGAGTATTGAACTTAGGAGCTTTATTTTGCGCCAATTTTGGTGATGGAGGGTCACTCTTCTGTAAACCTGTACCGAACAAGCCAGCGCTTGGGGTTGGTTTAGGAAATGTGCCAGTATTAAAGATTCCGGAATTGCTCGAGGGTCGCACCGTATTAGTCTCTTCTTGTGCAGAGACCTTGGCTGCTCTAGGTAGTAATTTTCTAAGAGAATTGCGTGGCTGTATTTCATCGCCTTCCATATAAAACGACACACCATCTGAGAGATCAGAAACGATTTGATCAAAAGGCAAAGAGTTCCGTTTGCGCTCGGCAATTTGAGAAAAACACAAGCGATTAAAAGTGATGGTTTGAACGTGTGGTTCAGACCAGCCTGCGATCTCGATATACGTGTCATCTGCTTCGGTTATAGCGTTAAGCCCACATGTCTGACAGAATGATATAGCCGAGTCGACATCGTCAAACCCTAAGAGTCTAGCCAAGTGAGAGACAGAGTAAGGTCGCGACTTTTTGTGAACAGCGCGGGCCGTTGCCCGTAAAGCTCCAATCCTTATATCAACAAAATGAGTTTCAAGAAGACAAGTCATGAGAAACGGGACTTCGGTTTCCTCAAGGGCCCGGAAGAACGCAGCAAATGCGTTGAGACAGGCCGCTGTGTTTCGGGATCCTCGTCCTGTTTGATTATTCTGCTGAGCTAGCGCTCTGAGTTTTAAAGCAATTTGAACATGAGAATGAAAATAAACGTCCGGAGGCAGTAATTGGGCAGTTCTATCGGCTTCAGCGTCGTTGATCGCGGACAGCAGATGATAAGCCCGGAATTCAGGTTCGTTTCGGTACCTTTTATTGCGTGTACGAGCCTCATCGTACAAGTCGAGCAATGTTTGCATTGTTTTAGTGAACTGTTCGAGTTCTTGCTGGCGACTGTACTCTGGGTCATCAATTGACGCCATGACGTGACATGAGAGTATGTGGATTCTGGCGATACGCTCACAGCAGAGCACTGTTTCGTCACCTTTGTAATTTTGGAATGTGAAGTCTTGTCTGATTGAGCGAGTTCTGTCCCACAAAAAGGCGTGTGAGGAAGGCAGATGAGAGAGAATGTTGGTAATTAGGTAGTCGAGGGTCTTGACGAGGACTTTTGGAGGACGAACGTCAGAAGGAAGAGGTGGAGGTTGGCCAGCAGCAGGGCGAGCAAAACATTTTACGCATCTTTCTGTGCTGGGTTGTTTAGTCACAGGATCCCTTTCGAGTGGCTTTATGTCGTTTTCGAACTGGCGTCTGAGTCGCTCGAAGGGAGGGCACATGTCTGGACAAGTTCCTGTGAAGGTAATAGCCTGTTCAAGGGACTTTTTTGCGTTTTCCTTGTCGACCTGTCCTGAAGATTCCATAGACGCTCGTTCCTGTTCGCGGATTTCAAGCGCCTTCTCGTAAAGAGTCTGCTGGTCGCCTGTCCATGACTGCATGAGCTGGAGGAGTCTCTTCTGGTAGTCGTTGAGGGAGGGGTCCGGCGAGTACGGGTCGGTTGTATTCTGTGAGGACGAATCATACGACAAAGGCTCTTTGTATGCAAATACGGGTGATATGTTCGGAGAGTATGCGGAGTACAAGACTGTATGCAGAGAGAGGTGTTGGTTGCTGTTGCTGCTGCTGCTGCTGCTGCTGTTGTTGTTGTTGTTGTTAATCGATTGCGCGCCAGAAGCGAACGGGTTGCGATTATTTTTCCTCAGAGATTTTCGCGAGTTCTGAAAATAGTTTATACCTGATTTAGACGATTCGTTGTCTTGTTTTTGAGGCTTTTTAGGCCCCATTTGACAAGGAGGAGTGCTGGTTAGGTGTAGTGTTTAAGTTAAAGACAAAAAGTAGCTACGGACGACCTTAGCGAGTTAGATCTATGAGTGTATGTTCTTTTTAATGAATAATAGATTTGTGTCTATTTCGATCGCCAGGTGGTAACAGTACGCATATTGGGCGTGGTGCTTTGGAGCTAGTGGCTGGAGCTTCTATGCGCATATGCAGATCAGGCGAGTGTATGTATGTGTGTGTGCGCGCGTATGTACAGCATACACGGCCAGCTGACTAGTGATTTCCACGGTCTAATTGGCATTCTCAATGGGACACGGTATCCTTTTAGATGAGTTTCTACACATTTTAGCGCCTGATGCCGACGTTCTGTACATCCAGACTCTGCGGCGTAGTCCTGGACGGTCATATAGCCGAAATCGGAGCAACTCTTCGCCCGCGAGTGTGGTGCACCGGCGATGCTGCGGCTCGTTCATTCTGCCAATCGTTAAAACATGCCACTGCTGCTACACTAGACCCACTACAAGCCCTGCAGCTGACGCGAGAGGCGCGTCCCGTCAGCGTCAGCGATCTGGACTCGGCAGGTCGGTAGGTCAGCAGCGCGACCCACTAGTGAGCTCTAGACGTGGGCCGACACACACAGCCAAATACGAAGCGGAAGGTCCAAAGAGACAGCCCATGTCGGGCTCGTGTCAGGTCAAGTCACGGCGCACAGCGCCCCAGGAAAAGGAGAATCATGACGCAGGCTGGTGGGATCTCGACGACTGGAGCTATACGGACTGGTGTGCCGCGTACGACGCCTCTCATCCCTCGCTGACACCACAAGCGCTGCGTGCGCAAGTGGCAGACAATGTCTGTGTCTCTCCAGGCAGCAGAAGAAACCAGCCAAGGACGCAGCTGTGGAAACGCGGCGGCAGAGAGACATGCAAGCCCTCCAGATCGCGGTTTCGGTCGCTGGCGGCGATCTCCGAGGAGACTGAGTCAGCTGTGCACCTATAGCCGTCAATTCAGCGTCTATAGAGTGCCCATAATAAATACCACGTACCAGCATACACGCTTATATGCCTTTTAGAGCCATACTAGTACTCTTTGGTAGAAATAGTATCCGTATCCGCTAACTAAGCCGGACGATCCTTGGGAGATCCAACCTCCACTCCACCTCAGTAGACCTTGAGAGTAATCTTGCAGATTTGCCACAATGTCGATGCCGGGTAATAAAATAGCAGTATTAGAACAAAGCCTGGTGCGCGTGCCCGTTGAGAAGGCGCGACGACTATTTAAGAACGTGCAGCGGAGTATTGAGCGCGAGAACATTCACCTGAAGCGGCAACTGGACCAACTGGTAGCGCGCGGCCAGGTAGTCAAATTGAGCGATTCGTCCGAGATATCGGGCGCGCTCGAGATCATTGACAGCATAGTTGAGAGGGTAACTCTTTTACGCGAGAAGCTTATGGTGCTACGGCAGGATCAGATCTACATCAAGGAGATCCTCGCTAAACGGTCTGACCATATCGTTGGCGCTCTCGACAGTCTGTCCACCAAGGACCCGAAGTTCGCGCATTGGATGTCCACACGCCTTAACAGACTCATCGCAGAGTACCTGCTGGTCAGGGGCTACCTTGATAGCGCTGGGAAACTCGTAGAAGACAGGAACCTGACTGGACTAGTCGATGTCTCCGATATCGCTTTCGGCAAAGCCATCGAGTACTCGCTGAAACGACGCAGAACCACAGAGTGCCTCAATTGGTGCCACGAAAACAAACTCTCCTTGAAGAAAATCGACTCAGACTTGGAACTCGATTTGCGCCTTCAGCAGTACATCGAACTCGTCCGCGCTGGCGATCGCCTAGAGGCAATGTCGTATTTCCGCAAACACATCTCCGGTGCGCTCTCCAAAAACGCAGACCAAATATACCATGCGCTAGCACTCCTAGCTGTCAGTCCTGATACTACTATACCCGTTTACAAAGAGCTCTACAATGAGCACCGGTGGGATTTGCTCGCCGAGAAGTTCTCAACAGTGTTCACAGCTTTGAATTGTATGCCTCCGCAACCACAACTACTAGTCACTCTGTCTGCTGGTCTTACGGCTATGAAAACAGCCTCTTGCACCCCTCATGAAGAAATGCCAGTTAAGCTGCTTAGGGCAAGTAACTTCACTCGCTCTGCACTCTGTCCTATATGCTACACCGAGCTCAGCTCTGCCTCAGAGAAGCTTCCTTATGCACACCATACCAAACCGCATGTTGAGCCCGAGCTTGTACTGCTGCCTAATGGACATGTATACTCAAAGCCTAAGCTGATTGAGCATGCCAAAACATTACGACTCGATAGTGACACAACTATATGTGATCCTTTTACTGGACAGAATTTTTCTATTGCGAGTCTGAAACCAGTCTATGCTACATGATGTGGTATTTTGCTTGATCATTTATATGTCATTGTCGTATTCTTCCTCCTCGTCTCTTTTACGCTTAAGACCTTTAGGTAGTGGCTGTTCTTCATATGACTTTAACTGGAAGACATACATGCGAGCTTTTCTATTTGATTGCTCTTTGTTTGTTTTTCCGAGCCCGGCTGTACGTTTATGAGAGTATCCTTCGTATTCGTGCCACGGAAATGCCCCAGAAGCACGTCCTCTAAATTCAGCTTTGTGGGCAAACCCTCTAACGTTCCAAGAATCGTAAGGTTCTCCTTCGAACATGGTAACTGCTACGCCTCCCGATTGCTTAATGACTTTCTTGGCGAATGCGAAGTAGGACTGAAGAAGAATCTGGTGCTGGCGTATGTTTCTGTCGACGTCTGAGATGGAGTTGCCGATATGTGGGAAGTTGAAAATAACGAGATCGAAGTCTTTTAATGTTGACTTCTTCATGAACGGGACGGTGACGCTGACTTCTGTAATTATTGTAACTCCGGCATCTTCAAGGTACTTAACGTTGTCTAGCGCCTGTTGTCCGTACTTCTCCTTGAGATCTTTCTTCGAATCAAGACCTGTGGCTACCAGCGTCCCGGGTCTTGCGAGTTTCCGTGTGATCAGAGCTTTGGCGAAGGAGTAGTCGCCTTCACCTACAAGTAGTATATAGTCGTTTGTTGTGAATGGTAAGAACGGTCTTCGCGGTGCCGTAGACACAGGTTTTTTTGGTTTGGTGGTCGTCTGTTTGGCGGTCGACTCTTCGACTTGTTTCGGCTTCTTCTTCTTTGTTTGGCTTTTGTAGTTGGCGATCGCCTTAGATAGTTTTGATTTCATGAGTATCGACTATTCGGATAAATAGTACTCAAATAAAGATTAGACTTAAATAAGAATACTCTAATAAAGATATACTTAAAGTATTTTAATTGAAGTATTCTTATTTAGAATATTCTAATTAAGAACATAACAGTAAACCAATATTTAAAGAGAATGATCAATAAATGATTAGACAAAATGTTACTCTTATTAAACCTCAATCGACCCATAGTAGTGTCCCAGCTACTAAGATTACACCCTCACCATATAACCATGAAGTACCCCGGATTACCCCCACAACTGGGGCATAAAGGGACATGGATGCATCCTGAAAGCAAGCTAGCTAGCTATAGAAGCGGCTTATTACCAGAGACCGCCGAGACTGTCATTATAGGTAGCGGGTTTTCAGGCGTGTCTGTAGGGTACCATCACCCCGAAGGTACTATCATATTAGAGGCTCGAGACTTCTGTTCTGGGGCTTCAGGCCGGAACGGCGGACATATAGCTCCTAACTTGTTTGGATTTGTTGATCTGGAAGAAGTAGAACTCTTAAAACCTAACAAACCTGCATTTGCTGCTCTACAGGAACGATACTGTCAGAGACTAAACTTCGAGCTGCTAAACCTGGCGACTTTGAAGCAGCTGATCGAAGAGCTTGAATTCGACGACTGTGAGTTCCAGTACTCTGAGTTCGGTGGTATATGTGTGTACTTCACGGAACCAGACGCAAAAAGAGCTCGTTCACAGGTCGCTTTGCTGCAGTCATGGGGCCTCTCGCTTCCGATACGTATCTTCATCGGACCTGAAGCCGTCAAACATACTGGAATCGGTAATGCTAAATGCGCAATTACCTATCCAGCGGCTACTATCAATCCGTATCGGTTGGTTGACCGGCTAGCATCAATTTCTATATCCAACGGACTTAGACTCTACACAAACACACCCGTCGAACGCGTGGTTCCTTGCATAGTAGACGGTGAGCACTTTCACAAGGTCCACGTGCAGGGCAGATCAGTTCCTATTTTTGCCAGGAACGTCGTTTTAGCGACAAACGCTTTCATAGACGCTCTGGTTCCGCCGCTGTCCACTGCTGCGGATACACCGGGCCCTCTTGTCTGCCCCGTCAAGGGCCAGCTCTTGGAAGTAAGGGCAACCGATCTGCAGCGGGATCTCCTGGTGGGCGACTCTCTCGTCTTTGGCGACGATTACCTAGTCAAACGGCGCGGCACCGGCACGCTGGTCCTCGGAGGGTTCCGCAGGTACGGAACCAACAGAGGGGTTGGCGATATAGACGACAACACGGTGGATGACGCCGTAGAGACGGCTTTGGAGGGCTTTATGGGCTCACTGCTGCGCATCGATTCTGCTCTACTTGACAAAAGGGACAGCTGGACAGGCATTATGGGATTTTCACAGGACAATGAGCCGTTTGTTGGCCGGATCGCGGCTAACTGCGACTCACTTTATGTCATCGGCGGCTTCACAGGCCATGGTATGCCCAGAATCTTCAAGTGCGGCGAGTACATAGCCGGTCTAATAGCGAAAAATGCATCCAACGTCCGTCTACCTGAACTGTACCGTGCTTCACGTCTAGGCGCGTCTTTGGCTGCATAAAGACTCAGTAAGCAGATCAATAAGTCTATAGACCTATTGATTTATATGGATTATTTGTCGTCCTGGTACTTGATATTTAATGACTGATAAACCAATATAACAATGACACCTCATATTTAGTTGTATTTTGTCCTTTTGCGCGCCCATCTACATAGACTAGACTCATAGTACTCTTAATACACTTATATCTACATGGAAATTGGTCCTATAGATCATAGTTCAGACCAAATCACCTAGTTTCTCTGCACAACCACATATACACTCTTAAACCGGTCAATTGAATACATGCATCATTATATAGTATACATATACGTATATACATTAAAATAATACACTAATCATCCAAAACAAGTATGTATTAGCTGCACATAATCGACAGTTCAAAATCCAGTAACAACACCGTTGCCATATCAACAAACATTAAAAATTAGGTAACGAAGAAAATAGGGAGCGAAAACCTGTTATATATCTCTACATCAGATCGAATCGCCAAAACCAGCTGACAGAAGCGTTTCTCGTAATCTAACAAGAGAAAATGGCGTCTGTTGACGACGAAGAAGTACCAAGTTTTAGCGATCTACAGCTAGACAAGCGAGTGCATGAAGCACTGACTGGCCCGCTAGGATTCGAGAAGCCCACATTAGTGCAATCTAAAGCTATCCCTATTGCGCTGCAGGGATCTAACATAATCGCCAGAGCGCAGACCGGATCGGGTAAGACTGCTGCATACCTTGCACCAGTTCTGCACCAGTTGTTACGCCACCCACCGAACATACCTGGAACGAGAGCTCTAATAATAGTCCCTTCGAAGGAACTCGCTGCGCAAGTGACCCGCATGGCTATCGCATTGGCAGTATTCTGCGACTTCAAGATTACTAATATCGTGCAGCATGTTGCCGAAGAGGTGCAACGGGCACTGCTCGCCGACGCTCCTGAAATCATCGTCAGCACACCCTCAAGAGCCGTCGAGCGACTGAACGACGGATCGCTTGATCTTAGCGGACTGATCTGCTTTGTTATCGACGAAGCCGACCTAGTGCTCTCGTACGGATACGAAGACGACTTATTGACACTCGCAAGGAAGATCCCTAATACTGTTCAGGCCTGGCTGATGAGTGCTACGCTCAGCCAGGAAATGGATATGCTCAAGAAGATCTTCATACTGGAGGGCGCGCGCGTAGCCACATTGAAACTCGAGAACGAAAAGGCGGCGTCAGATTCGCTAGTGCAGTACTACGTGAAGTGTTCAGAGTACGACAAGTATGTGCTGGCATACGTCATTTTCAAACTGAGACTGATCAAGGGGAAAACACTGGTATTCGTCAACAATATTGAACGATCTTACCACTTGAAGCTGTACCTTGAGCAGTTTGGAATCAAAGCGACGGTTTTGAACTCAGAACTGCCAGTTAATTCTAGACTTCATATTGTCGAACAATTCAACAAGTCAGCTTTCCATATCTTGATCGCCACAGACGAACTGATAATGAGTGACAGTGCAGTCAATGCCAAAACGGGCAAGAAAGCCGCCAAAGCCAACGCCGACTACGGCGTTTCAAGAGGAATAGATTTTCAGAACGTCGCATTCGTATTCAACTTCGATCTCCCGACCACAGCAAAAGCATACACTCACAGAATCGGCCGCACGGCCAGAGCAGGCCAAAGCGGAACCGCGCTCTCGTTCGTGGTCCCCAAGGCAGAATGGGGAAAGCACAAACAGTCGTCCCTGGCATCAGCGCGGAAAGACGAGAGAGTCCTCGCGAGAATCCTGCTCGAACACGGCGAGTCCCTGCAGCCGTATGAGTTCAACATGGCGCAGGTGAACAGTTTCAAATACCGAGTGCAGGATGCATTTAGAGCAATCACACCTGCAGCAATTAGAGACGGACGAATCAGAGAACTCAGAAACGAGCTGCTCGCAAACGAGAAACTACAGCGACATTTTGAAGAAAACCCAGATGACCTGGAAGGAATCAAGCACGATGCACAGATGCTATCTGCGCGTTCGCAGCCGCACTTGAAGCATGTCCCGGATTACCTGCTTCCCGGAGGATCTAAACCTATGAAGATCAAACAGGGGCAGATCAGGTTTCACAAAAGCGGCCGCGTAAGCAAAAGAGGCGCGTCAAGAAAACCAAGGAGGTCTAAAGACCCATTGAAATCCAAAAGGTTATAGGAAAGCAAAATCACGATGACATTTTGAATGCGGGGCAGAGCTGTTACCGCAATTAGTTATTACGCTAATCAGATACACTAGCACTATAGATCAAGTATCTTCTTTTGCATTATCTTGCTGCTCTTGCATTATCTTTTTGCGCTGCTCGAGCTGATGTATTTTTTCGCGCATTATTCTGAGCTGCGCCTGTACTTTGTCGTAAGCGGCGGCTAGCCTATCGGCCTCTTCGTTCTCGGCCTGGTAGGAGAATTTAGACCTGTCAGTCGACCTCGACGGAAGGCCGTACTTGTGGGTTGTAAGCACATTAAACAGCTCCTCAGTAGGCTCATTAAACACAACTTCGTCAAATATAATGCTCTGGACTACCGGCGGCGGAGGTACTTTATTTGCTTCGTCACCGTAAGGATGTAGTTTTAGACGGTGGTACAGTGTGATCGACTTGTCGCCTGCGACCGCATTGAAGTAGATGCGAATGTTTATATCGAATTCACCCCACCCTGTCTCAGTAACTTCGTACGGTGGCTGATCAATAGTCCGCACCGAGTTAGGGTACGTCTCATGTAGACGGAATACTACTCTTTTAATGAAATAATCAAGGTTCTCACCATTCGGGCCTCTTACGAACACTGTCCACGAATGGCTGTGGTCTGGCGAGGCTGAAGCTGGTCTATCTGTGCCTAGAGGTGAAGCAGTGTTACCGTAAACGAATGGACGCGCAATAGAGACGTTCTTTAGTCGTCTTGAAGACATTTTTGCTGGTGTGAGTAGTTCAAGGTGCTCGCTGTGGTGGTGAATTAGATGACACAAGGTGGGACAGTTACCACGGCAACAGGAACTACTGCTAGTAGAAGTACGTATACTTATGAACGCGGGGGAGGGAGTCTAACTCGGTTCGGCTTCTCAGATAACTCTCAAGTCAATGAATGCATGATCAAAGGCATAAGAGAGCAGGCTAAGATCCATGATTACTGGAACGCATAACGAAACTGGGCTCTGGTGCGGGTTTAAGAGCTAGAAACAGGCAAAAAGTGTTCGATGATTGATGATCTTGCCGCAACGAGAGCAAGTCAACATTATCAGGGTCAATAGAAGCAGCAATTATGTCATGATTTTCCTATGTACCTTTCAAGGCGACTGAGGGATCTGGAGCATGCACAAAGACAGTAGGAGCATCTGAGCGTGCAGTCAAAGTTTCGCGTACGATAGACTCAGGAACGACCCAAGAAGGCTCTAACGAAGATGGAGCGTCTCTTGTATTACGACGGCGTTTCGTTTTGATGTTTTTCAGTTGCCAGAGCTCTGGAGTCAACTTGTTTCGCGATCTTCTACAGCTACATGTAGACATTTAGGAACTAAACTGGTAAAGACTTTTCCAATTAGATGATCATAAATCGATCAGATGATCGACTAGATGATCGATTAAACCGATCGATATACTTACTTGTACTGTTAAAGACGAAAAATACTCATATACCGAATCGAATAAATTGACTTGTAGTTTGCTCGTCAAAACCGACCAGAAAGCTTTAACCAGCGTTCACGGCACATAGAGTTTACAGTGCCCGCAACTGCACTGACAAACTGCCACCAAACGTTACAGATAATGGAGCGATCCGAGAAGTTCAAGGAACTTCAGCGGCTGCGGAGCCGAGCCAGCACGCAGAACAGGTGGCATGTGAACCAGGAGATTGCAAAATCACGCAGCGATAGGAAGAAGACCATACAGAATGAGAAGAAACGACAGCTGTTAGAGATGAAGCTGGAACGGCTTGAAGCACAGTCACAGGGCCAAGATCCAGATCGGAAAAGCATATGGGACGTCACAATCAAAGACAATGAGCAGTTGAAGGAGCTCGAAGAGACCAAAGAACGGCGACGTGCGGCGACAAAGATCGCAGATTACGGCGATCTGGCGCACGTAATGTATAGTGAGAGCATGAAACAGTTCGAGCCGGACATGGCAGTGTATAACGATACAAAGGACGATACTAGCGTGATACAGCAGGCGCCAAAAGATAAAGTCAAGGCGCTAGCTGCAAGTCTTCGCGAAAAAGACCATAAGGCAGGATCTAAGCGCCAGTCAAGGACCAGCGAAGAAGTGGACTACATTAACGAAAGAAACAAGAAATTTAATGATAAGTTATCGCGATTTTACGACGAGCACACAGCAGAAGCGAAGTCTGCTCTAGAACGGGGATCTGCACTCTAAGCCGTGGCTACAAGTGACACAGACTACGAGACCTATAATATACAAACACACACACTCTAGCATCGATTGATCTAGTATTCTCCGATCACCTCGAGAGAGCTGGAATATCATGGACAGTGATAATACCGTCGATCGTACTGTCTGCGATCGAATTGGCGACCGCAGAGGCCACAGTGACAGTATCCAGTGCTGGCGCGAGCGCATTCAAACCGAGCTGCCTGCTGGCGCTGTACGCGCAGTCCACAAGCCGCGAAATAGTCTCGGTTTGTGGCCGGAAATGATCGTACATGAACCCAGGACGGAAAAACACGTTCCGCCAGGGAAACTGTTTCAGCCGCTGTTCGGCAGCAAATTTGGACTCAATGTAGCCTTTAGGCACTAGAGGCGTCTCGAACGCCGATATGTACACAAATGATTTTTTGTCTGGGTTTTCCGTAGTTTTAGCAAACTGTTTAGCCAGATTAACAGCTGAGTCGCAGTTTACAGACATGTACGACCGCGTGGTCATAGGATTGGCCCCCATCACTGCCTGTTTCCCTAGCTTAATTAGCTCTTCTACCGCCGCTTTAGGACCGAGATCTCCTTTCACCAGCTTCTTATAATCAAGCTCAGAGATAATTCCGACCGAATGCACGACCGCGTCTGCGTCCTTTAAGTGGCCGTCGAGGCTAGCCGGTGAATCAAGGTCCCCTTGCACCCACGTCACTTTCTCGGACCAGCTCGGAGGAAACGCACGGTCCAGGAACGCAGGCGCCCCTTTCCGCGACACTCCGACCACCTCGAACCCCTTTCTAACTGCCGCTTCACTGATGCGCAGGCCTAAAAACCCCGTACCACCTGCCACTAGCACTTTCATTCTCATTCGCAGTGAAGCCGGTCCGGCCTGGTCTCTATGTTGCAAAGTGGCCCAGGGCCCACGTGACAGTACAATCACGTGACAATCACTACTGTCTACGTACTTGATTGATATTAACGCTCTTATCAGCTCAAAGAATCTAGATCCAGCTCCTTGGACCATTGAGCAACAACAGCCTTGTTGTCGTTCGTAGCAACAGCTGGTGGCTCTGTCCACCACTGCAGTCGTCCGTCTCGCCAGTCGTTGATCACGGACATCGCTGCACCTTCCATGTTAATCACGCCGCCGCGGCCGATCCTGCCCCGCTTCCGTGCAACATGAATCAAAAACTCGGTCGTCTTCTGCTTCGCGTCGCCGCTGTTAGCCAGTGCCGGCAGGTCGTAGTACTGGGTCAGGAACTCAAACTGTTCGGGGGATTTCTGAATCGTCGCATACATCGCCCCAGCACACAACACGGGATCCGTAATGTTCCGTGGTGGAAGCGCACTCAGCTTCACCAGTCGCGCCTCTTCAAGCCGTGTGTTAGAGCTCTCGTGGTAAAACACTATTCCGGGGCAGTCCAGGATCTTCAGCCGCGAATCTATTTTGATTTCGCGCACATTAGTCGTGACACCGGCCTCCGCACCCACAGGACATACCTCTTTCCGGCCACCAATTCGGCCAGTCAAGGCATTGATGATCGATGACTTTCCGACATTAGGATAGCCAACAACTCCAACCATAATAAACCGCTTGATCCCCTGGTTGGTCGCGTACCGTTTCAGCGATCGTATAAGTCCAATCGCGCTGTCTTGCAACGACTGGGCTTTCGAGTTCACAGCCGCTGTGCTGTGGGCAGCGCGGAACGGAATTGTAGGAAACATTGTCCGCAAATACTCTAGCCACTTGTTAAGTACTGGTTCAGGCACCAAATCAACTTTGTTCAGAATGTAGATCAGTCTTTTGTTGGGATTCGCTAAAACGGCCTGCTCAACCTGCTTCGATCTAGTCGCTAGCGGGTCCCGCGCATCAAGAATGTATAGTATGACATCAGAGGAGTCGACCACTTGGTGGAACAGCTTCTCATAAGATTGTTTAGACTTTTCAAGCGAATCTTTCTTGGGATCTATAACAAACTCCGCCCATTCGTTCTCTGAACCGTAATCGTCGTCATTGTTCGATCCGTCGTTGTCATTTTCATATTGTTCAGCAGCGTTCATAGCCGAATCCAAAAGGGCAGCCATAGGGTTAGCGTTTTCGGTGTCTGAATCATTTTCGATTTCTACGTCAGAGCCTACTTCAGGCGCATCGTCTAGTTCAGCGTCACTCTCGGCGTCACTGAGAGCGCCCCGCTGCAGCTTCCGCTCCTGCCTCTGCCTTTCCTTTTCGAGCTCTTTAGCTGCTTTCTTCTCTTCTACTTCGGCAAGCAAATCAGCCTTGTAAGGGAAACTGTTCGGGATACCAGGATCAGCCTTCCGTTTCGACTTCCATGTCGGGTCCTTCTTAGCAAGTTTCTTCATTTTCTTTCGGTGTGCAGCAACTTTCTTCTTTATGCCTTCGCGCATACGCGTAGTAAGACGTTTGCTAGTCGGTTTCCGGACTTTCATGGCTGTTTTTTCTTTCTCAACGATGCAGGGAGATGCGGGATGGAAAAGTCTTTCGTGAAAGTATTTTAAAGTCCCAAAGTCAAATCGAGCCGCACTTGCTGCTTTGGGACCGACGGTCCAGCTGCCTGGTTTCTGCAGGCCGCAAGCGGGGGTGAACTAGCAAGCATCACGGGTTACAAAGTCAATAAAAAAAATATGAGACAGTGGGCAAAAGAATCAAAATCCGCAGCTAGTCGTCAAGAACCTATGGCGACCCTGATGTGTCCGAGAGAGCAATGTTGGACCCCCCAGATGACGCGAACTCGCGCGGGTCATTGTCTAGGACAGCGGATCTCCAGAACTCGATAGCGAGGTCTTCGCGCCTGCTCTTCTGTGCCAACAGGGCCTTGTTATATTCTACAGAGTTCTTCACCATCTCTTCGAGCTGCAAACCGCGCAGCGGCGTGTACGACGGCTCGTACGGAGTCCCCTGTAGCGGTGTATACCTGTTTCGAAAGCTATCGCTAGTAGAGTTGAGTAGCTTTATCACGGGGCCAGTTTCGTTAGATTTTTCCTCGCAGTAGTAGTCGTCAATGACTGGCCGGCCCTGTGCCACGATCAGGTGGCCAAACTGCTTGAACGCAGACTTAGCAGGCAGGATAACGATTCTGTCCTCAATGCGCATCGGCGACACGAATCCCGCGCCTATCATGTACACTTTATCTTCCAGCGACGCCACATGCAGTTCGACCTTTGACTCGAGTTCGCTGAGGTCAATGTGATTGCCAGACCTCGCACTCACGATTTCTGTGACGCTTTCGGCGAGCATCACTCGTGTGCCCTTCAGAGACGGTACCTCGAACGTCGGAACACAGTACTCGCGCTCTATCAACTGCCCGTTCGGCAGTATCTTCTTTTCGCCCTGTTCGTCAATTTTACGCCGCTCGCTCATCTCGCTTTAGTGTATTCAGTAGTGGTATATGACGGTTTATGGCGCCCGTAGATGCGATATAGGGAGCGATCGGTGTGTGTGTGTATGTGTGGGTGCTCTCACTAGCGGGACCCAACGCCAAAAAATCGACCATGCAGAAACTTTAATCGCAACTTTTCTCTCAACCATATGCCTTCGAAGCGAAAATTCAAGGTCTCTATGGCCTCGGAATCTGCCTCCGCGATAGACCACGTCAGCCTCAGATCTGTTAGGGGCAAGTGTGTCAAGATCGTCCGCGAGCAGTATCTGCGCACTGACATCCCTTGCCGTTCGCTCTTGTGCAGCAGCTGCAATACTGATCTGTCTGTCGCTCTTCCTGGATCCAGCCCAATGCTCGCCACCCTCTCATCAGCCCCGCCATTGACCGACTCACTTGGCTCTCATTACGTCGTACCCGATCTGTCTGCACTTACACAGGCAATGGACTGCTTCGAGTCTTCAAAGCTCTTCTACGACGTCATCATCCTACAGTCTGTCCTCGAACAGCTTCGCAGCGTTAGCACGCCTCTCTACCGCCGGCTCAAGTCCGTCATAGCCGCCAACAACAAGAGGTTCGTCGTTTTCCACAATTTTTTCCATAAGCCCTCATTTGTCGCCAAAAAACCAACAGAAACATTCGACCAATACGGCGTCAGATCCGTCCTCACAGCCGCCTCCTGGTACGCCAAACACATCCCGAACGTCAACATCGTCGTGGTATCCGCTGGACCTATAGAAACCGCCGACCCGTCTTTTACCGCGCTCTCGCTCTCGGAATACATTCCCCAATTCTCCGGCACGGCCTCTCTCCTGGATGCGATGCTGCGAAGCGAGCCAACTACAAAGAAGAACCCAAGCAGCACTGTCTACTTCAGCGAACACTTCCCGACTTCAAAGATCCTAGGAGGTGTCAAATCTGGCCAGCTCATACAGGGAAAGCTTCAAATAAGCCACTACAACTCTAACGAGGGCCACATCTACAGCAGCGACCGCGACGACACTATCCTCATAATAGGCAAAGACAACCTGAACAGGGCTTTCAATGATGATATTGTCGCTGTAGAAATACTGCCGCAATCAGAATGGAAAACCGAGCTCGTGACGTTAGACACCGTGAAAGATACCGAAGAGGACGACTCTGACGACTATTTGCGATCAGATTCTAACATCCCCAGGAAACCGACTGGAAAAGTCGTGGGTATCATTAGGCGCAACTGGCGCCAATATGTCGGCCATATCGACGTCAGATCGACGCCAGACATATTGAACCCTACTTTCCACGGAATCACAAACGTGCTAGTTACGCCAATGGACAGAAAAATACCTAAAATACGCGTCCGCACGCGTCAGGCCTACTCGCTCGTTGGCCATCGGATCCTGGTCATGCCTGACGTTTGGGAAGCCGACTCGCGCTACCCAGACGGCCACTTCATTCGCGATCTAGGCCCCATGGAGGACCAGGACGCAGAAACTGAAGCAATTCTACTTGAAAACGATGTACAGTACCAACCGTTCAGCCAAGCAGTGCTGGATTGTTTACCGAAAGAAGGGCATGATTGGCGTGTACCGGAATCGAAGTCGGACCCGCTCTGGAACAAGCGAGAAGACCTTAGAAACCTGCAGATTTGCAGCATCGACCCGCCAGGATGTCAAGATATAGACGACGCTCTACATGCGCGAATGCTACCCAACGGCAACTACGAATGCGGTGTACACATTGCAGATGTTACACATTTCGTCAAGCCGCGAACTCCTATGGACAACGAAGCCGCTGCCAGAGGTACTACAGTATACCTAGTGGACAAGCGCATAGACATGCTTCCGATGTTGCTGGGTACCGATCTGTGTTCTCTGAAACCTCGCGTGGAAAGATTCGCGTTCTCTGTTATATGGGAACTCACGCCTGATGCCGACATAGTGAGCACTAGGTTTACAAAATCTGTAATCAAAAGCGTCAACGCCTTTAGTTACGACGAGGCACAAAAAAGAATCGACGAAACTTCTAATACCGACGAACTCACTCAGTCTATGAGAATGCTGCTGAAACTATCGAAGCAGCTCAAACAGCGTCGTATTGATGCTGGTGCACTCAACCTTGCGAGCCCTGAAGTCTCAGTGCGACTGGAAAACGAGCAGAATGATCCTACAGGGGTTGAAGTCAAAGAACTGAAGGAGACCAACTCGTTAGTCGAGGAGTTCATGTTGCTGGCGAACATCAGTGTCGCCAGACGCATCTACGAAGCATTCCCTCAAACCGCCATGTTGCGAAGGCATCAGGCGCCGCCTGAATCTCGTTTTGAAGAATTCTCTAAGGAGCTGAAAAAGCTCAAAGGGCTGAAATTGTCTACTAAATCGTCTAAGGCGATAGCAGATTCTCTGGACAGATGCATAGACTCGAAGGATCCGTATTTCAACACACTCGCGAGGATTATGGCGACCAGGTGTATGATGTCAGCACAGTATTTTGCAAGCGGTCAAGTAGATTATGCCGAATTCCGTCACTACGGTCTTGCTTCTGAAATATACACGCATTTCACGAGTCCTATCAGAAGGTACGCGGACATCATTGCTCACCGAGAACTGGCAGCGGCCATTGGCTACGAGCCCGCGGACAGCAGTCTTATTGACAAGTCAAGGCTCGCGCTAATATGCGACAATATTAATGTGCGCCACAGGAACGCGCAAATCGCAGGACGAGCATCTATTGAGTTCTATGTTGGCAAGAGCCTCAAGGGCCACGCAATTGTCGAAGAGGCGCGGATAATGAAGGTGTTTGCAAACGGCATTGCTGTTGTGGTTCCGCGATTTGGTATAGAAGGGATTGTAACTTTAGATAAGTTGAATTGCGCCGAAGGCACCGAGGAATATGATCCTGAGGAGTTCTCGTTGACAGTCAACAAGGGTCTGCCTGCTGAGACGAAGTATGCGGTCTTCGGAAAGGTGGCTGTTGAGATTTCTACGAAGGCAAATGAGAACACTGGACGACGCGAAACGGTCATGAAGCTGGCATCAAAGAAATAGAGGCGACAAATTGTGCTGTCACTGATATATTAGAACAGAAGCAATATTTGCTGTGCAACCAACCAATAGGCAGTAGAATATGAATGTTTGTGACCTCTGATTGGTCAATGTGGTTACACTGGCTCCCAGCAACTACAAGGACGCTCTTCACCTTTCGACGTGTCTATAAATATAATGACTACCTACACCAATCTGCACGAGGACATGGTCCACGATGCAGTCCTGGACTATTACGGAAAGAGGCTTGCTACGTGTTCTTCTGACCGAACGATTAAAATATTTGCAGTGGACGGCAACAATCATAGATTAGAGGAGACTCTGAGGGGTCATGACGGCCCTGTGTGGCAGGTCGCCTGGGCGCATCCTCGGTTTGGGACAATCCTAGCTTCCGCAGGCTACGACGGGAAAGTCCTTATCTGGAGAGACGACAACGGCCGCTGGTCTCTTATTTCAGAGTACACTTCTCACCAGGCCTCGGTCAACTCTGTCCAATGGGCGCCCCACGAGCTCGGCGCTTTGCTGCTGTGCGCTAGCTCGGACGGGAATGTATCGATCGTAGAGTTCAAAGACGACGGGTCTATCGATTCTTCGATGGTCGTCGCCCATCCGACCGGCTGCAACACTGCCACCTGGGATCCGTCTGCAGGAATGGTCAGGGGCACCGGTTCTCAGCCTATTCGCAGGTTCTCGACCGGAGGCTGCGACAACACTATAAAAATCTGGTCGTTTAATGAAGAGCAAGACAGATATGTCGAAGAGGCTGTTCTTAAGGGTCATACTGATTGGGTCAGAGATATCGCATGGTCTGCTTCTGTGTTCCCTAAATCTTACATTGCCTCTGCCTCTCAAGACAAAACCGTGCTCATATGGACACAAGAAGGCGACAGCGAATGGGTGCAGCGGCCTCTTCAGCAAGAGAAATTCTCCGACGCTTTATGGCGTGTCAGCTGGTCGCTCTCCGGCAACATCCTAGCGGTAAGCGGCGGAGACAACAAAGTCACTCTCTGGAAAGAATCAATACAAGGTACCTGGGAGACGTGCGCTACTGTCGACTCATAAAGACGAATAATTACCACAGAAGAAGACAAAGCATGATTCATATTATTTTCTTTTTCTTTTTCCGTATCCCAAGATACTGTAATCCCGGTTCAGAAAAAAACACTAATGTTGAACAACAATTCCCGAACTTCCAGCCTTAGATAGAATGTATTTCTTGTAGTCAAAGATAGTACCATCAAAGTGATTGACATGGCCATCCTCGCACGACCATATATCGTTGCAAACCTGTGAAATCAGCGTAACATCGTGTGATACCATGAGCACACCTCCTTCGAACTTCTTCAGTGCATCTGCAAGTGCATCCAGACCAGCAGTATCAAGATGGTTAGAAGGCTCATCTAATACTAATATGTGCGGCTGGTTCAGACAGAGACAGGCAAACGCCACCCTTGATTTTTGACCTCCTGAAAGTAGCTCTAGTTTCTGAACGCCAAGTGTGCCTGTGATACCAAAGGATCCCAAATGTCGGCGGTACTCTTCATCAGACTTTCCAGGCCACACTTTGGCAAGCCACGAAACTGCAGAGAGGTTCAGGTCCATTTGATCAACATGATGTTGCGCAAAGTAGCCAATTCTTAGACGGCCATTTCGAGAAATCTGGCCTTTAGAAGCTTCAAGTTGGCCGATAAGTAGTCGCAGCAAGGTGGTTTTACCACTTCCGTTTCCACCTACCAACGCAATTCTAGAGTCTAACTGAATGCTCAAATCAACGTCTCTCACAATGGGTTTATCTGGGACGTAGCCGAACGTAACGTCTTGAAGCTGGATAATCGGCGGAGAAAGCTTCTCAACCTCAGTAAACCTGAACTTGAACTCCTGCTCTTCTTCTGGAGGTTCCAGCACAGGAAGTTTTTCGAGCTTTTTTATCCTGCTCTGAGCTTCTGAGGACTTTGCAGCATTGTATCGAAACTTGTCGATAAATATCTGCAGGTGCTTTCTGTAGGCCATTTGGTTATCGTATTCACGCTGTTGGTTCTTGCGGCGTTCTTCCTTTGATGCATAGAAGCGATCAAAGTCGCAGCCGCGGTAGTAATCGAGACGCTCAGAGTGCTGATGGATAATATCTGTAGCGACATCGTTGAGGAATGCACGGTCGTGAGAAACAATAAGAACTGTGCCCGGGTATGTTTGCAGGTAGTCCGCCAAGAAGGTGATTGACGGGACGTCTAACATGTTAGAAGGCTCATCAAGGAGCAGTAGATCTGGTTTGCAGAATAGAGCTCTAGCCAGAGCAAGACGCATACGCCAACCACCGGAGAACTGATTCGTTGGCTTGCTTTGTGCTTCAACAGAGAAACCCAAGCCGGACAAGATAGTGGCTGCGCGGGATTCAGCAGTGTCAGCATCCATATCTGCGAGGTTCTCGTGTATGACGTTGAGGGACTCCTGGAGTTCCTGGATTTCTTCGTCGCGCATTTTCTGGGCAAGAGAATCGTTTTCGGCGTCGTCTTGCGCAGTTTCGAGTTCGCTCAGACGAGCAGTAATGGCTGTCTGTTCTTGCAGGAAGTGTTTTCTCCAGACGTCAGCGTCGAGCACCGACTGGAGCGCCGGGACAGCGTCTCCGCGGACTTCTTGTTCGACATGAAGGATAGTGATGTTTTCTGGGATAGGCAGTTCACGGCGCGAGAGAGCCTTGAGGAGACTGGACTTGCCGATACCGTTGTGGCCGACCAGACCGTAGCGGTGGCCATGGGCGAGGACGAGTTGGGCGCCCGAGAGGATGCGCAGGCCGTTGCCGACATAAAGGTCAAAGGAGTCGATTTTGACGTCCTTTGATTTTGCACGAGCGGAGGAAGACTGGTAAGGGTTGACCGTCTTGAAGAAGTCGTCGTAGTCCTCGTCAGATTCATTGAGAAGTTTTGAGGACTCGTAAGCGACGGAAATTTTGCTTTCGTTTTCGCGTTTTTCCATTTTGGCTCTAATTTTCTTTTCTGCTTTTGCTAGCTTTTTCTTGTCGACTTGAGATTTTATTCTTTTGCCTGAGATGGCATCGAGATCAGTTGAGTGGCCTAGAAGAGCAGATGCATTTGTAACTCTTTGCGATCCTATAACTAGGGACTGTTTTAGCTGTTTAGAATTAGAAGTATTTAGTGCGCTTTTTAGATTAAATTCAGATTTTAATTTTGCAGAATATTCGGCGCATAATTTTTCTAGTTTTGCAGTATCGCAGCCGGAGCTTTGTAGTACAAGTTTGACAAAATCGATCTCTTTGTCTATACTATCTGAGTTCTTTATATCTTCGAGATTTTGGTGAATATACTCCAAATATCCATTTGCATAATTAGAAATAACAGGATCAATACCCTTTGTAACTTCGTTTAGAGACTTTTCCATCAACCAAAAAAAAAGGAACCCTTGTTGTCGAAAGTCAAATCCTCTACTCCTCTCTCTTCACAATCAACACTCCATGAACCGCCCTCTGTCGCTGCTGCTGCTTCTGCTGCTACTAACACCAATTTACAATTTTGAGAATACATTATTCTATTGTCAGCTGCTACTAGCACTCTCGATCTTATACTATCTATCCGACAAGGGTCACATCCCATTCACATCGTCCTATTTGCTCAAACCACCGCCGAAGTTCCTCCTAACTTCAAACTGGAACAAAAAAATAGTCCCTAATATATCCCTACAACAGCCAGTAATTGTACCATCATCTTTTTATTTGTCTGCCTCACTCTCGCGCCTCCTGTCGCAGATAGTACAGTCCTTCGTTGCTTCATGGCATACTACGTTCGCCTCCACTGACCTCTTCCCACGCAGCGTCGAATCGCTTCTCCACCAAATCCTCAGAGACGTCTCAGCTAAGGCTATCTGCATCGACTGGCCTTCCACTCTAGTCTGTCAGTTTCTGCCACCCGTCTCAACGCACATCCACGAGTACGCCTATGCCGAGTCTTTGGTCTTTGGCGATTCAGATTCTCTCACAGAATCGCTCGAACTTGACCAAGCTATATGCAACCACTATAATAACGGGAAGCTCCATCCGGCACTTCAGAAACGCTCTGTATCCTCGCAGAAGGAGTGGCTCTCCGCAAAGCTCCTGCCCTATACACGTGCAATACTCCCGCAGCAATACTCCTCCGACTTCTCATTGTTCCTAGCAAACGAGATACTGGCATGCGGCGTCGTCTTTCCCACGCTCAACGCCCTGGCAGATCCTAACGTCTGGAACAACCTCATACTCAACCTTGCCGGCAGGACACTCGACGAGCAGCGTACCGTCAAGAAACTCAGAAGCGCACTAGAACTACACACGCAGGACGTGAAACTGTACAAAATCGCAAGAATATACCCTAAAATGGAAAACAAAAGCTTTGAGAGAGTCACAAGAAATCTCACTGAGATCACATCAATTGCCCAGCTCCGCAAACTGAAACACTTCTACGGCGTCGCCCTCTCCGAAGAGCGCCGTCGCCAGTCCATCACAGAAGACGCAGCCTACATCAGTAGACTCATATACGCCAGAAGAATAATAGATCAGCGACTGAAAAAACTTTCAGGTAGCATGTCAATCTCTCAGTCAAAGAGTATAAACGTGTCTCATGAGTCCAACCTTGTTGCCCTAAAGGATATCCTCCAGGACTCTTCCGGTCTACTGGCATTCACAGAGTTCATGGATAGACGCAAACGTTCCGTGCTCGTTCAGTTTTGGCTTGTAGTTGAAGGGTTTCGCAGCCCTCTCGACGAGGATCTCTTGGAACAGTCTACCATGCCGCCTGTCGACATTTCTGGTGCCAGCGACATAGAAGCTATCTACACGACATACTTCAGATCGCCAATGATCCACCCGCCCTTGACTTTAAAGAAACAGGTGGAACAGTTCATGATAAGCAAGTCACCAGAGGACTACCTGGTCGCCAGAAGAGCTCTAATCACCCTGCAGTCGTTGGTCTACGAGCACATGAACGACAAAGATTTCCCAGACTTCAAGGAGACCGACCTCTTTTCGCAAGTACTCATGACATCGAAGGTAACTCCGACAATTCGTCAGTCCAACTCTTTTGAGGGCCTAAAATCAGATCCTCTTCTTTCGCCAATGGCTATCGATTCGAACCTAATGACTCCTGCTACCCCATTGTCCTTGAAATCTACTGAAAACTCCGAAGAATTAGAAAACCAGCTGACATCAATTATAAACGAAGACACTCAGATGTCCGGCAACGCTGCTAGCTCACCCAGACCGGGCTCTAGGTCGCCTACACCTGGCCAGAAGCGCTCTTCGCATAAACGGGTCGTCAGCGAGGCCCCGGACTTGTTTGGAAACGAAGCAACCTCGATGTTCAACGAAGTCGGGCTCTTTGACGACAATTTAGTTTCTAGCGATGTTGAGAACGACGACGACAGCGACACAGACGGCGAGTACAGCGATATCGCTAAAGTAGCCCAGCCCCAGCCCGGCATGCCTTCGCATTTGCACAATCCTTTACCCGGCGACTTGCGTCTTAAGGAGCTTATCGAAGATCTCGAAGAGTCGCTCACTAGCTTGTACGGGCAGAAGAAAGTGCTCGAGTCGCTTATAAAGAAGGCTGAGATCACAAACTCCAAGAGCGAGCTAAAATACCTGCGGAAGTCATTTGCCAGCATCTCGAGAGAGATACAGTTCAAAGAGATGCAGAAAGGTCTGTATGAGTCGAAGGCGCAGAGCATTGAGTTGAACGTTTCTACTTCAGTGAAAATAGCTGCGGTGAATGTCATAGACAGCGGAATGAGCGAGTATGCTATTTATGACATACACATAGCCCACAAGCTCGCAGATGGCTCGGTGGTGCGGTGGACAGTCAAGCGGCGGTACCGGCAGTTCTATATTCTCAATTCAGCCCTCAAGGAGATGTTTCCGGAAGTATCGAGGCTTGAGTTCCCGAAGAAGAGTGTTTTGAAGTTCCAGAGGCCGTTTTTAGACAACCGCCGTGCTGCCTTGGAGAAGTACCTGCAAGGGTTGCTGTACATTCATGGGGTGTGCGCGTCCAAACCCTTTCGGTTTTTCATGTCTACGGACGAAAAGGAGCGCGCGGCGGATGAGGACGAGGACGACAGTGGGTTTGAGCCGTACAAAGACGCTGACCGTCCGCCGATCCAGATACTGAAGTCCCTGCTTGGCCCTGAAGGTGCCGGCGCAGAGGAGCTGGCGCACCCGGCAGGGCTGCAAGGCGCAACCGATAGCGAAGCAGTTGACGAGAACTATCAGTTTTTGAAGTCTGTAATTGATCTTCTGTACAGTATCTTTGACGCGAGCTGGCTGAAGGGCCGCACGAACACACTGCTGATCCAGCAGATCTTCGGGGGCACAGTCGAGAAGCGCGTCCGGGGAGCGATCGAGCAGGCGTTAGCGAGCGACCGACTCACCGACTACGTCGAGAACGTGCACCGGGCGCTGTTTCCTGATCCTGACCAGCCTGAACGGCTGCAAGCGAACAAAAGAGGCACTTTAGAGGCGCTGTCGAAGTCCATCGAGGGCAACCTGGGCTACATCATGGGTCAGCAGGCAGGAGAGCGAGCCGCACATCGCGTCTTTGCGCCGCTACAGAACAGACAGCTCAACCTGCACCTGCTGTACTGTTTATTTGACGTTCTGCTCAAGGTTGTTTTCTCGGATATATAAGTGGGCCTGACTTTTGCGATCGTGCAGCCAATAGGGGGGCACTGGCACTCTAGGGGACACTACAGGGCTTCCTTCATCCCAGAGAACCTGTACAAAGTTATCACTACCATATACACATCCCCATCTATCGACTTGCTGCTATGGACGAGGAAGCCTTGCTGGGATTCGAAGACTCTGAAAATTTAGCGTCTTTGACCATAGGAACGACCGCGATTGTCTTTGAGACGAACCTGCCGCGTGTGGCACTCAAATCGGACGCAAAGTCGTATCCGCGACTCTGCTTTGGCTCTTTGCCGACCACCACACGCCAGCCGCTCACGGTTCCTCTGCGCGACGTGCTCGTCGCAGCATTCACGCAGAATAAGAAAGTTCTCGAAGTCTCTTATCTCAAGAATTCCGCCGTTCGCAAGTTGCAGTTCGCGGTGGCCTCACAGAATATCGCTGACGCGCAGCGTCTGCGAGAACAAATCATGGCCGCCGCATATGGAGAAGCAAAACCGTTCAAGAAACTGCTCGTGTTTATCAACCCGGCCAGCGGCAGAAGTCTTGCCATTAAGGCATTCAACCGCTGTGCGCACATATTTGAGGCAGCCCACTGTACCTTGGACGTTGTGATCACTAAGAACAAGGGTCACGCTTCCGAGGTTATTAGCCGGTATGATCTAGCATCAATCGATGGAATACTGTGTGTTTCGGGCGATGGCACTCCACACGAAGTTTACAACGCACTCAATGTCAGAAAATCTCTAGAAACGCCCGTATGCATGATACCAGGAGGCACTGGCAACGCGCTCGTGCGAAATCTCGTGAAAAACATAGACGATCGAGAAATATCGCTCTCCATAATTAAGGGCACAAAGTATCCAGTAGATCTGGCTGCTATTACGCAAGGAGACACAAAATACCTCTCTTTTCTCTCACAATCAATTGGACTTGTCGCTGAAGCAGATATTGGATCAGAAGATCTACGCTGGCTAGGCCCTCTGCGGACTGCAATAGGAATAACCAAACGAGTCATATTTAGAAAAAACTATCCTTGTGTGCTCGAATACAAATTGGTCTCCGATGATAAACAAACAATCAGAGAGGCCTCCAAATTGCCCGACATCTCCTACACAGACTCTAACTCTATTGAACCCACTTTTTCTAACCTGAGAACCGACCATTTTCCACAAGACACTTGTCCTGACGGTTGGCACAGGATAAAACTAGATTACATGGCTTTCTTGTACGCAGGTATTCTCCCTTGGATGGCCATTGGCGCCTACATATTTCCCGCAGCGCATCCAGCTGATGGCACCGTCGACATATCTTACGCCGACTACAGGATCTCGTTCTGGAAAATGGCTAAATTGTTCCTGAACATTGAAGCAGGAAAGCATTACCACCACAAAGACCTTACTTATCTCAAGGCAAAAGCTTTCCGCGTAACTCCTTTATTTGACAACGCTAGTCTGGTTATAGACGGAGAGCAGTACCCTCTTTCGCCGTTTATTGTTGAAGTTTTGCCAAAAGCTGGAAGAGTTTTAGCCGACAGCAAACCCCATAACTATCATACTCTCGCTTAGTTCCATCAAAATAATCGAACTGCTACTGTTCTGTATCTTTAGTTATTATAACCATTATTTTTATTTGATAGACAGTGTGACACTTGAGACGCTAGTTCAAAAAAGAAATAATAAAAAAGACTATCTTTTTGGTGCCAATATCACTTCTTCGCTTGGGATTTGCTGGCACTGATCTTCTCTCCAATCAACAATGCAAGTCCCTGACTCTTACAGCGGACTCTGATGTGGCCAGATATAGAGTCGTCATCTTCCCGCTGCAGACTCACGTTGGCCAAAGCATCATCGCCAAACGAACTTTGCGCATATAGATTAGCGCTTAAAAATCGTGATTCGGTTTGAAGACCGTGTTTCGACGTAAGGCATTGCATGTTTACCACCTTTAGGAGACTCTGCAGATAATCATACAACGTCTTGTAGTTAGTTGCAGTAACGTCAACGTTGTTCTCCCACTCAAATTCTGTCCATTTGGAGCGGAACTCAGCATCGGATATACTGCCAGGGTGAATGTAGTCCATAATATCAACTTGAACATCATTAAGAGTAATCATGCCGATATCATTGGCACTCACTCCATCATATGTAATGGTTCCAAAGAGAACTCCAGTCTCGGCGCTGTTCACCTTGACGTTCATTTGAATCGAATGGAAATCATGAGGGCCAATATTCTCAGGAGCACAGTTTCCCAAGATCTTGAGATCTCCAACTGCTTCTAAATCAACAGAAACATTTCGCTTTGTCTCCATGGTTTGATTGACCATTAAAATATCAAGGTAGATATCAAACTGATACTTTCGGATACTTGCCTCCGCATATATAGGATCGGAATATCCTGTGAGAGGAACAACACCTTGCAATTCCATCACTGTAGCGCTGCCATCATCTCCACCCCCGTAAGCTTCCGGAACACGCTCAGGCTCAGAAATGCCACTGAACTGACGGAATACAAGAAGATCACTCACGCTGTTCGAGTTCTTCGAGAGTTGAGCAGCCATAATTTCATTCCTGTCTTTTTCCTTGGACTTAACAACATTATGGAATGCACGTAAACTGTCATCAAGGAATGCTTCAGTGATCTCGGCAACAGTATCCATATCACGCAGGGCGCGGAAACATGTCATAATGCGATCCATTGTATCCTCGTCTATAGGTTCCTTCATAACTGGAGACTTACCTAACCTTGCAATGGAGATCATGATAAGCATTGCTTGTGAGCGAAGACTATTGAGACGCTTTTGATCAGTAGAAACCTGTGAAAACCTCAGGACAAGCTTGGTAAGAGTAGAGCAGAATACGGAGGCAACGTAAAAATCACCTCCCAAAATGAGATGACGAAGTGAGAGCTTCTTGTGCTTGCTAGTTTCAGCATTTGATCCAGATATAAACGCACTTTCAGTGGCATAAGTTCCATCCGACAAGACCCTCTGAGTAGTAGATGCCAATCCCTGTTCATTAGACGGTTCAGAGTCATCTTCAATAGTTTTAGTTTCAGTTGCGAGCAGCGGGACTTCGCCAATTGACGAATGCAAAACTTTCCACGTATTTCTTATCTCATCTTCAGTTGCAGAGAACTCTCCTAAAATCCATAAGCATCCTCGAAGAACCCTTGCGCAATGTAACTGAGAGAATATATCTGTGAGCATTTTGACAACAACCGGACGGAGTTCGTCAAATTTATCAATAAGTTCTTTCAAGTACTCTAAAGTCTCCGAAGCAGTATTCTTTTCAAGATCGGGAAGGACATGCACAATCAAATCAACTACAGTATTTGCGATATCACCAAATCTAATTGCGCATCCGAAAATAGCCTTCAAAAGAAGATTGCTGTATTGAAGATCACTTTCTGAACCTGACTTAATCAGTCTCAATATTTCCTTTCGCAAGTACATCACGACTTCCTCGGCATTGCGCGACGAAACAAGCTCTAAAGCGATATTAAGGGCTTTCTCACGGACATCCTTGTCCTGGGTAGATAGTACCTGGAGAACATCCATTGTGAGATCTTCCAGAATTGCGGGATTGCGTTCACGCAAGTCATCAATTTGAGACAAAATGATAAGCTTGACATTGTTATCAGACTCTGCAAGACAAGCGGATATGAACTTTGCAGCAGAAGCAGACACCGCTGAAGGCGTAGAAGAAAGCTTTGTAAGAACAGTTGCGGCCTCATAGGAGACGACGGAAGAGGGAACATCGAGGAGATCTGCAACCAACGACAAATAAGCAGCACGATCAGCGAAGTCACTGTAAAAATGGTTGGCGATGAACTGTAAGACAGCCAATTGATGTAGTTCGTCGAGCGCGATAACGTTTTCAGTCCAAGCCTTGAAGAAGGCGAGGGCTCGTTCAGGGGAGATATCGGCTAAGGCGACAAAAGCGTTTCGCTTGCACGTTGCGTCATTTTCATTTTGCAGGAAAGTTTCTATAAGTTCAGCAGCATCCGGGATGAGTTCGGGAGAGTGGGAGTGGATGGAGTAGATAGCGAAGACTGCGTTCTTACGAACGTAGGCGTGACGATGTTCAAGACAGGCTCTGCAAGCAGGGAGCAAGGTTTCAAACAGCTGGTGCTCCTTCACTTTGCAGAGGAAGCGGAGAGTCGCGCCGCGGACGTACTCGTTAGGATGCTGCAGGTCGCTGAGCAGACCGTTACAAACGAGCAGCATTTCTTGTTTAGGCTTGCCATCCGGCCCAGTTTTCGGACAGATCTCCCAGTAAAAGTGCAAAAGACGCTTTAACTCTTTGTTCTTAGAAGGCATGACAAATCTGATGACATCCATCAAGAGCTGCGGCAGACTGTCGCCGTTGAGCATGGTTACAAGGATTTTGCGCATTGTGTCTATTTTGACATCGTCGGTGCCCTTCTCAAGGTTTGTTTTTGCCTCGGACACAGATATCTGCTGCGAGCCAAGATCTCGGACAACGGTGTAGCACGCTTCAGCCATTGTGAACGGTGTAGGAGTGTAGCGGGATGCGACAAGGAGGGCAGGAGGGCAGGAATGCGCTGGTCGGAAGCTAAAGCCAAGCAGGCGCGTGGTAGCAGTAGCTTATGGGTGTGGTAGAGAGGGGAGGGGGTTTGCGTTGTCATGGCGACATAACACCACCCTGTGCGGCGATCTGTCCGCTGGGACGACCCTACAGCAAGGCAGTCCTGGTAACCTAACTGCTCAGATAACAAGGATAGCCTTGCATTAACGGCTGTATTTTTCCATTGACGGCTCTGATAAAAGGCGCTTCAGGTGCTTATTACACGTCATAAGATAGTAAGATTACGTGAATTTAATTTGCGATTACTTGGGTCTGCTGTGTTGTGAAGGACCGCACCTGCTTGGGGCTTTTTGCAACCGCTTCGACAGCATGCCTACGTCAAACATCACCAGCAGCGAGCTGCCCGTCTCGCGGAAATCTGAGCAAATCAGACGGAAGAGCAAGCGCAAGAGTGTTTCTGGGGAGCGTGTGGGGACCGCTGACTCTGACCGTGAGAACACGCGCGGAGGCTTTACGACGCTCGGATACTACGATGAACTGAGTCCCTCGCGGCTGCGCACATACTCTTCTTGTTCTTTATTACGCGCTGGCAACGTGTTTGCTGGCACGCAACAGTCTGGAAATACGACGCATGAAGTCCACGTTGTCATTAAACACGTCGATCTCGCGCAGTCATTCATGTGCGGATACTTGACTATCCAGGGATTGACCGCAGAGTTCGATACGCTCACTACGTACTTTGAAGCACAAATAATCAGCGAGAAATACTCGTTCTACACAAACCAGAAGGAGTGGGGTGCCGATTCTAGTATCGATATCACCCACTGGGGGCGTTTCCCTTCCTGGCGGCTGCTACATAAAGATGCTATCCAGCGAAGTTATGTGCATAAAAACTTCGAACAGAAGAAATATATCTACATGCGTTGGAAGGAGTGCTTTTTGGTTCCAGATCACACATTGCATAACATACCCGGTGCCTCTTTTGCAGGATTCTACTACATCTGTTTTAATCAGGAGGCCGGAACTTTTTCAGGTCTCTACTACCACAAGGATTCAGAGAAGTACCAGCAGCTCGAGTTAGGGCACCGTCCTGACCGCGGCGTGGCTTTTGCTTATGAGTTCCGCTGAGCTTTTTTTGTGACTGCACAGACCTAACAGCAAGTATGTCCAGGCTTTCTCACACTATGTCTGCCCACCGCCTAAACGCACTTTCTCCGACCGCGCCTTGTTTGCTAGTCCCTCTCCACCCACACTGAGCGTCTTTGCCACGTCTAACTTGCGCTGATCAGTGCATAAAAAGGCTACTTTCTTACCTTTATCCGGACTGTGCGCGTGTGTGCGCTTACCGTTTGCCGCACGCACACACGCGCACACATAGTCGCGGCCCCGCCCTACTCTTGGCCCCCACCACACCCACCGCCAGGCCGTTGGCAATCGACCTACATTTTACACCTCGCGCACCCGCCAGATCAATATTGCGCACAATATTTTCTTTCGGAAGAAATTTGAATAAGTTTCTATTCCGTTAATGACACACTAGGTTTGGTTTTTTTTATTTATACTATATTTAAAACTTATTGCACTGACCAGTATCGTTGCCTGTTTTCTGACAGTATCAACCTGGCCCTTATCTAGTCAACTGTTCGCAAGAACCTGCCCAATATGCCTGTACCGCCCAACACGGCTGTAACCAAGACGAAGGACGCCACTATGGGCGTTCCCCGGAGTTTCCAGGATAGCGAGGCGGTAAAAATTACCGCTAATCGAAAGATAACTGGAGCAGAGCCGTTGGCCGCTATCGAAAAGCCAGCGGAGGACCTCTACGAAAATCACAGACTTGACTGGCAGGCAATGTTCGTCTGCGCGCTGACGAGCGACGTCCTCAGATCTGAAAAGAGGCGGTTCCGCACAAACAACAGCGCCTTCGAGTTCCCAGACTCCAAATACGATCTCTGGCTCGGCGTCTCTGCTGCCCGCAGCGATCGAACTGTAGAGTTTCAGAGAAAGTACATATCAAGATCTCGCGCTGGCGCTGACAAACTCATTGACGATTTTATCAACTTCAAGGTGCCCGAAGACTGCACTGATGCGAGATTGCTAGTCAACCAAATGCTGGCTATCATAGATGAGCTTTACGAAATGTGGCCTACCTGCAGAGCACTCGAACTGGAAAAACCTTTGGTTGCCTCGAAAGCATTCCAGAGCAAATATAAGGCTCTGGTCTCATGGACAAACATTCTAAGCGAAATAGATACTAGTCTGATCACTGTCAAGAAGCTTGGAAACAACAATGAAGAACTCTTCGACTATTTCACTAGCACTATATTCGACCCTAACTATCTCAAGGAAACAGTGGACGCTTACCTAGAAGACCAACTCAAACGTTTCAAGATCGATGAGCTATTTAATGCTAATCTGATGCAAAGGTGCCACAATCTAATGTTCAAAGCTAAGGACGCCGTAATAGAATTTGGCGATATATACAAAGAGCTCAATCTCCCTTCGTATCTCGATATGGTTTTGAAACTCGCCACCTATCATCCTCATTTAGCCCTTCATATTCTGCATTTCAACCTCAACAAAGTCAGCGATGTCGAATCCCTTAGCATGATCATGATAGATCAGCTCCTTTCGCATTATCGTCCATTCTTCGAAATAGTGGTGAATATTAAAGAAACTTACCTCACATTTGTTTCCCCAGCACATAATTGGAATATAAAAACTTACCTGGGCCGAAATTTCGATGACGCCGTCATCAAATCAGTTGAGCTGTATTTCAATCTCTTACAGCGCCAACTTTATGGAGGTAAAAAGACCCAGGGAGACAATTACCTTAAGGAAGTCGACGTTATAGAAACCGAATGGAATTCTTTTAAAGAGTTTCCTAAGTACTTCAAGGGCACTAATATCGGTTTTGCAGAAATGTTTCTCTCTATACACTCTAGATTGCTGACCCAACTAACGCGGTTTGCTCAGTACCAAATTCGAGGCACAGGAAACGCTGATTCCGCAACAATAGAAGCAAACTTAAATCGTGCCCTCAACAAGATAAGAAGCAGCCAGCGCCGTCTTCTTCGTTACTACAAAACCTTTTGTTTCGAGTTCAGTAATGTGATTGAATACGCTGTCGATCGCGAGGGCTTGACAGCATTTATAGCCGCACTTCTGAAATCAGATCATTTCTTGTCATTTCCAGAGCAAAGTGAAATGGAAGGTCTCTATATTTTTGCTGAGTCCCGAATCTTGGGCGACAAGGTAGCTCTGGAAACCCTTTTATCTGGCAGTTCAGTGTCTGTCGGCTCTGGCTATCCACCATCATACATCATAGCTATAGCACCTTCTGAGCCTGTCTTATGGAAAGGAAGAGTATCTGATGTTAAGCTGAGTTGCAATCTAGCTATCCCTCAGGGTGCTATATGGATCATATCCAATGGCGGTGGAGATGCTATCACCTACGCAAGATCGAAACTGGCCGAAATACTGGTTGATGAACCTCCGGTGAATCTTCACAGGTTCTCTACAATACCAAAAGTCAATTACGAACTGACTAAGATAAATGCTCTGTTTGACAAATTCATGGCCATTATGCTGATTTCGCCACAGACCATTGACAAGCTACTGGACTGCCACCGTCACCATGAAGTAATTCACCACTATTTTCTATACGCTGCTGAGTTGACGCAGAATATCATGAAATCATTTCCTTCAGATTCTGTCCGCAGGAAATCACATACGGCTAATCTTATAAGGCTTGGAATATTATGGGTTAGTTTCATATGTGATGAATGTCCTTCCACCGACAGGCGGACATTTCACTGGACTGTAATAGCTTTAGAGTTTCTAATGTTTGCAACGAAAGGTGCGAATATTCTAGAGATCTCAGATATTGAATTTGATCTTCTTACTAGCAAGGTTGCAGGATGTATGTCGCTTCTTATTTCGCATTTTGATATTATGGGTGCACGTGGACGCCAGAAAGACAGTCAGCAGCTGGAAATGCATAAAGTAGAAACTGAATTATCCAGCAGCGACCTTGAAAGAAGAGAAAAACGACAAAACAGAATTATGGAGAAGCTTACCGCTCTGGAAGCCATGAAGTACGGGTCTTCAGGGAGCAATGTTGACGTTGGACGCGTACTAGATGATCACAATTCAGACTCTCACTTTTTAAGCTTCTTATCTTCGTCGGCATCAAATATGTCTCTCAAATGGCAGCAAGGGCGATATATCGGTGGCGGTACGTTTGGAAGTGTATATATTGGTGTGACTGTTGATACGGGTGATATATTAGCTGTGAAGGAAATGCGCATGCAGAACAAAAATTATATGCGGACTGTTGTTAATGCAATCAAGGATGAAATGAAAGTTTTGGAAATGCTAAGTCATCCAAATATTATCCAGTACTACGGGATTGAAGTGCATATCGACAAAGTGTATATTTTTATGGAGTATTGTGACGGAGGATCACTAGCTGATTTGCTTGCTCATGGGAGAATTGAGGATGAATTGGTTATAAGGGTGTATGTTCTGCAAATGCTGCAAGGACTGGCATATTTACACCAAGCTGGAATTGTCCACCGCGATGTCAAGCCTGGAAATATATTGCTGGATCATAATGGAGTTGTGAAGATAGTCGATTTTGGAGCTGCCAAAGTGCTAGCGCAGCAAGGCAAAACACTTTTGCGAGAATCTGATTCGCCAAAACAAACTCTTACAGGAACGCCCATGTATATGTCGCCTGAGATTATTACTGGCCGACACGAAGGATTCAAACGTGGAAGTGAAGACATTTGGTCACTTGGATGTTGTCTGATTGAGATGTGTACTGGACGTCAACCTTGGGTCAATTTGGACAACGAATGGGCCATCATGTATCATATTGCGACTGGACACCAGCCAGTATTACCTACTGAAGAGTTCTTAAGCAAGATGGGTCTTCAGTTCCTAGCGCTCTGTTTTGATTTAGATCCCAATACGAGGCCAGGAGCGCTGGATTTACTTAAACATCCCTGGCTTGCGGGAGTCAGCAGTAGCACTGAGTGAAGCGAGTCAGTGATTAAAGAGCGCACAGCCGAACGCATGGCATTACGAGCGTGAATATATTATCTTGCATACTGATAGGCGCGTGTATTGCCGGGCTATATGTGATTGACTTTTGATTTAACTACCTCAGGAAGGTTGATCGGATATAGGGTCGGAAGAGGAAAGCGGCGGTTTATGTTCCCGAACAACGAAAATATATAGTTATGCAACGTGGAACGTCGATCGCAAGGTGACGCGGGTTTCAGTAACAGAGGCGGTATGCTGCGAACCTCTATTTGCGTCTGGGGTCTATTGAGAAATGGTTATGGTGGAAGTCGGTAAGCACACGAATGAGAAGATAGAGTCAATGGGGCTGGCGAAAGCAATGAGTAGAGATTACGAAGCACGAAAACGCATTAATATGAGTGAGAGATAAGCTAATCTAAGTATAGAAGGGTGTCTAAATGGCTAAGTTGGGACAGCTCGGGTGTAGGAGGCCGAGATCTAATTAGCTTGATTCAAGCGCATGTGCTTTAAAAGAGACCGAGCGGTTGTGAGATAAGGTTTTGAAGCATAACCTAGAAGCTTGGCGTTGAAGTTAAACTGGGGCGAAATCTCCTAATAGAGTATATTCGCTCAAACCTTAAATAGACCTAATTCGGAATATAATTTATAGGTGGGCTCAACAAGGTAGGGTTTTATTTTGGAGAAGAGCCACCTGTGATTCAGAGCTAAAAGAGGCATCGTAGTGCTATTAAACAAGGACCACATTAAGCTAAAGTTTGATTGAAAGGGCTACTAAAAGCAGTTTGAAGGAACAAATAGAATCGTATTTCGATTTAATTGTGATAGTGACAGGCACAGGGATGGCGGCAGAGTACACGGAGAAGAGTGCGCCTATATCTATAGGTCCGCAGAGCGAGCATGAATCTGACAAGCAGGAGGACGATGACCTGCCTACTTCCGGGCTGACACTGTACTCGAACAAGTCTGCACCAAATGCTTTCAAAGTAGAGATCATACTGTGCGAGCTAGAGTTCCCTCACCGGACGGTATTTATTGATTTCGGTAAGGATGAGCAGAAGAATCCAGAGTATCTTACGATCAATCCTAACGCCAGGGTTCCGGCGCTGGTTGACCACGATGCCGACGATTTTGCTGTGTGGGAATCCGGGTCGATAGTGCAGTACTTGTGCGAGAAGAAGGGCATGCCGTGTTCACTATGGTCGTTCGATCCAAAAGAGAAGGCGCAGATTGTGTCGTGGCTTTACTTCGAGGCGACCGCGCAGGCAAACATGTTCGGCCAGGCGCTGCATTTTCTGCATTTCCACGAGACGCGCATCCCGAGCGCTGTCAAGCGGTACCTGAACGAGTTGCGACGGATGTACGGAGTCGTAGAAATGGTTTTGGCTGAACGGCGCGAGCAGCTGCTGCTGGAGTGCGAGAGTATCGGCGACGAGTCGGAGGTGCTTAAGTGCAGATCAGCGGTCGAGCAGTCACCTGTCTGGCTTGTTGGCAACAGAACCACAGTGGCGGACCTGTCGTTTGTACCGTGGAATGAGGTCAGCTCGAAGGTCGGAATTAATCTCGCCGAAGAGTTTCCAGAAGTCGCGCTTTGGCACCAGACGATGTTGAAGCGGCCGATGGTGCAGAAGGCGCTGACGGGCAAAAAAGTAGAGCCTTCGAAAAAAGCGGGGCAATAATGGCAGCTCATGATCTGTATTATAGCAGAAACAAAATAGTTATTAAAGAGTACGACGAGTATAAGTATCAAGATCAGATACACTATTAGAAGAACATAGACGCTACAAAGGTAAGAATTTTTGTTATATAATTAGGTAGCAGGTAGTACAATGCGTTTAGAGCGTAATAGGATCAAGAGAATTCGTAAGCCACACGTCTATATTGCTGTTAGGCTCAGGTGACTTCTTGAGATCAGAGAGATCGTCGAAATCCGGGACCGTCATGCCCGGAGACGCCGCAGAGAAGAATGTTGGAGCGGTGATAGGTATGTCGGCAGATTGCAGAGAATCGACGTCGGTATCAATTGTGCTCATGACGTATGACCCGTCGGCGGGGTTGGAGGTGGGTGCAGAATTGGCGATGCGGCGAGAAGAAAGAGCAGTAGCAGGCCCAGAGAACTTGCTGAGTGCTGCGTTCGCGTACTCATTACTAGGGAACATCATAGGAGAATCAAGGTCTGAGTCAAGGTCTGTGGAGTTGCCGTCGCCAGAGAACACTTCCGGGTATGCAACGCACAAGGGCCATTTAGTGGGTCGTAATTCGTCAATATTATTCATAGAAGAAGAAGTAGAGGCAGAAAGCGATTGTGTGTTGGAAGTCGGGAAGTAATTCTCAGAATAAAATGGTGGTTTAGATTTCAAATTGAGGCTCTTGCAGTCGTCACTTACAGGTGAATGAGAGTGGAACTCAGAGTCTGAGTGCTCCATATCGGAGAACTCGCCGGACAACAGCGCTCTGGAGGCAGGGTCGTTCTTTGTGATCTGTCTTAGGAGATGATTTATAGAGACATTGCCGTTCGTGTCTAGCAGATCTTGGAGCACTTCATCACGATTCGTCTCCGGGTCGAGCAATTCGACGACCAAACTCTGGAGACCAGACTGCAGTATTTCGAGGCGTGATTCGAGAAGCTCAACGTAGCCTGGGGGATGCGTTTTTTCCTTTGCTTTCTTGCGATCAGAAAAGGTACAGATCTTGTGGTCGGCAACGCAGCGAGTGCAAGGTCGATGGCCATCACACTTTGATTTCTTGATTCTACAGCTGTCGCAGGCCTTTCCCACTCTTCTTCGCGTGGGATCGCTGTGTCTTGATAACGAGCCGATGTGGGGCGGTGATGCAGCACCACTGTGAGGATGCGAATGGTGCGAAGCAGGCGCCATTTAGTCTATGTGTATGTGTATGTGTGTATGTGAGTTGGAGGAAGTAGGAGCGCAGATAGCTTGTTTTTGGCCGTGACAATGTCAAGCTCAGGGACAATGCAACTGCTAAACTGCAAGAGAAAAGGGGCACTTTTCCAGAGTATGAAGGCGAAACAAACGGCTAATTAGGAAGCGTCAATGTGGTTCAACCGGATACCTCGGTGCGGAATAGGAATGTAGAAGAGAAATAGCTAACGCCGCCTACAAACACCGAAGGAGAAAAGAGGAAATAATTGGTGCGACTTTAATCGACCTAGCGAATTCTGTATGTGCTTTTTTCTCGTAGAGCAATCTAATGTATGATATAATCACAAGAATTGGAAACAATGTTGATCGTTATATATCTATAGATGATACCTCGGAAAAGCGGCACTACAAAATTCCCATTAGTCAGTTCACGGCGAGAACGGATAGAGTTCAAACTCAAATATGAATCTGTAAACGTTAATTTACATAAAGTTGACGATTCCTCCCTAGGTTACCCTTTTTAGGTTTCAGATGCACGCGCTACTGCCAGTCTACAAGGCGCTGCTCTGTTCAGTTTCCATCATATCCACCGATCGTTCTATGAAGAGTGGAAAACGTAAAGGCAGAATTGTTGTGATGATACGACGCCTGTACCCCCGCGTGCTTAATCAAGCAGTAAATTGGTTGCTTTTGCGCGAGAGACCTACTAATGTGCACAGAGAGGTGCCGTAATCTAAATATTCAGCTTTACCCACACACTAAAACTTACCGAATAAGTAGTTATTCGGCGGCACTGGTCTGGCTACCTTTCAGTACCACACACTGACTGTGCGATAAACATCGCATGATGATGCAGCTGTGCGTCACTGCAATAGACTGATCCCCGAAATGCTGTCATACCAGTGTGGCAATTGTACCGCTCAGATCAAATTGGCGATACGTTGAGAGGCCGGTCGGCGTACAGGCGAATATCGTACATTGCTATTTTCGCACTGCTAGATGTTTGACGAAAAACTGCTGTGACCGTCAGAGAGATCGCAGCAGTTTTCGCGTTGTGGCGACAGATTTACCACCTTGGTTGACCGCAATAGCGAGCATTATTATCTGCAAAAGTATAAGTGCAAGGAAATCAGATTTGAAACAAACTGACCTGCGCTTTCAACATATATCACACAAAAACCCTAGCGAGCTAGCAAGCTAGCAAACTAGTCAGTGGATTAACATGCCGACCAAGGTTTAGAATTAGGCATGCAACTGTGGGAAATCAGCAGCAATTCGCTTGCCCTTTTCATATTTCTTTACCGCTACATCCACACCAAAAACCACGGCCCTCGTGCAATGTCCTTTCCAGGGAAGCATCACACATGCACTTGATCCAGTCACAATGGCCATAACCGCCAGCTATATAGCTACGTCGTCATTCAGTGTCGATTACTGTCATATTAAGCTATTTAATTAGCTGCTCGATCTAATAGCCGTGCTTGTTGCTAGTCCGTTTATATTACTAAATCTTACCTATGGCAATACCACAGATTTCGTGATGCCTGGCTGATTTTCCAATTGCACGATCCCCTCGGACTGCTTTCAATGCACCTCATTTAGCATGTGCAATAAAAAGTCCAGCCTACCGAATAGACCCACTAGTTGGCTTTTGTCACATTGCAGATCGTGCCTGCCATAATGAGGAACTGCTTATCACACATCTGGCTATTCCGCTTTGGGAGGATGCATTTTGCAAACCGGTACCCCGTTCACGTAGGTTCGCTTGAGCTACTAAATTTAGCACAAACTATGTAAGCAGAAGATCGCGATATTACCGAGCTACGTCAACAGCCAGAAAAGATTCTCACATCGCACCGGTCTAAGTCTGCCGTTTCCAGCCCCGATACCGTTCTATTCGCTCGACTCGAAGATCACTTCCAGCAGATACCTTTCCGCTTCTCCCTTCTGAGATATCTCGTCAACTGATGAATTCTCACGGCCAGAAATGCCTCGGCCTGCCTGCATAGACACTCTCCGCTTCCATATTCTGTTATGCAAAGATAATCCTTGGTGAATCTGCTCGACACCAAGCCGTCACGCTCTAAACTTTAATATAGATAAGCTTTCTGGCCGACTAAATTGCATAATTGGAAAGCGATGTGCTGCTGTGATTGGTCAAAATTAAACCTAGTGAAAGCCCTACATTTTTGACAGCCGAATTCATGTATCCTTTCCGCTCTTATTCACTCTTTGTCTCTTATCTTACTGCCTGTACCTTTATTTTCAGGCGTTTTCCCACCGTTATTATTGCCGCGTCTACAGTGATGCAGAAAAATTGCTCTCTAGCTGCCACAGGACCGCCGTTTCCTGCATACTAGTACTAGTGAGGGTTAGCGAGTCAGCTGATTCGGCCTGCTCCCACCCAGGCTCCCTTCTCTCCCCCGAACCTATCACATCACTCTGCAGCCTCTTTTGATTTCTGTTTCCGCTAAAACTACGCATCCTGAAGATCATTTGGATACTATTTTTCTTCAGTAAAGCACTTCTAGCACTTGAGTAGCTTCTTGTCCTTGAATTCCTTGCTTGTTGTGCCAAAATCGTGCGTTTCTAAGTTCCTTTTGTGTGTACCTTGCCATTACGCGAAATTTCTCTAAACAAACTCCTAAAACAAGGCAATCCACCTCTTAAAAGACGTCAACTGCACTTGAAATACTCAAAAAATCAGTAATTGGAGCTTTATCGACTTTATCTTCCACTCAATTGGCTTCGAGTCAGAAAATCAATTGCCACCACCTGTCGTCATTACCTTTGTCGATCCTTTTTTACCATGTCAAATCAGCAAGAGACCTCGCCAACATCCGCTAGGAAACCGTCGTCAGAACCTGCTACTTCACAGCTAAACACGCCGCGATCACCGCGAACATCTAATGCTTCTTTACCCGACCGTCGCCATTCAAGCGTAGCCGACATACTGTCTACCCCGCCGTCCGTCACAGCGAACATGCCCCGTCGCGACTGGTGGTCCGTCCCCCTACAAGAGCTAACACAGGACGACCGCTTGGTATACATTGACGGTGATACTTCCGTTGAAGAGGCCCATAACACCTTAATTAAATACGGCCTGACTTCTCTGGCTCTAAAGGTCTCGCCGGAAGATGAAACCGTCTCTACATCTTTCGACTACGCTAATATCAATGCGTTGCTACTCCTTGTGCTCGGCAAAACATCAACCGCAAACCAGAGCGATGAGGCCAAAGCGTACATCGAAAGGGCCAAAAAAGGCCAATCTGTGCCGGTGGCGTTTGTTGCATCTCTAGGCCCAAAGGAGCCGTTTATAAAGGTGCCTGTAACTGAGACATTGGCAACGGTCGTGGAACTTTTGGGGTCGGGCGTCCACAGAATCGCCGTTACTAGAACTACCGATTCTCAGCCTCCAAAGGACCAGGTTATCGGTATTCTGTCGCAGCGTAGAATGTTGCGCTACCTGTGGAACAATGCACGCTCCTTCCCTCATCTTGAACCGTTGCTGCAAGCCACTATTGGTGAACTGAAAATCGGATCTGTCGACGTTGTATCTATCCACGAAGACAAACCTGTAATTGAAGCGTTTGCTTTAATGGACGAGACAGGAATGTCTTCGTTGGCTGTTGTGGATAGCAAAAAGAACGTTTTGGGTAACATCTCCGTTGTTGATGTCAAATACGTCACGAACTCAAGCCAAGCAAAATTGTTAAAGGAACCGTGCAAGCAGTTTCTGACGCACGTATTAAGTGGAAGAGGCGTTGAAGATGGCAAGGACTCGTACCCTGTCTTTAATGTCACTAGAAACTCTACATTGGCGCATGCAATTGCCAAGCTGGTTGCCACGAAATCGCATCGAATGTGGATCACTGAACCTTTTACGTCACCTGCGATCCCAGACATAGAGTCTGAGCCTTCTTCTCTACGCACGACCTCCGGCAAGCTTGTTGGCGTGCTATCGCTCACAGACATATTTGCTCTGTTGGCACGCACAATAGGCAAGCTGGCCGATCCGTCCGAAGGCCGTCGACAGCGACGGCGTAGCTCATCTAGCAGCACCTCTGCGACGTCTTTCTCTATGGACGAGTACAGACGCAGCTCCTCGATTGACAGAAACTCGCTGAGACGCCCTGCTTGACTGTATCTAACCCCCATATCACGAACTAAGTTTTTTGTTTAGCAAATGCAAGTAACGTGTTACCCGGCATTTACCCCAGGTTAATGACTGATGCTAAAGTGGCGACAGACACTTGTATCTGATCGCCAACGACACTGGCTTAACAGAGACATATTGTCGCTATTTACGATACCTAGAGCATAATGGGCTACGGCAACCCCGAACAAGCGTATGCAGAGCAGATAAACGAGAACCTGACGGTGGTGAATGCGCCGTTTAAGGTTGTAGACCGTATGGATGTAGGTGCTCGCGCAACCTTTTTGAGAGTTTATACTGAGTCGGGCGAGTCCAGGCTGGTGGTGTATGCGCCTGGACCGATCAGCGAAGCGTCTGCGAGCACGATCGAGAAACTGGGGAACGGGAAAATCGATTACCTGGTTATTCCGAACACGGGGCACACAACTTGTCTGAAACAGTACATCGAGCATTATCCGGGGGTGCATGTGGTGTGCAACAAGGCGACGGCGGAGCTGATTCCCGAACACGAGGCTGTTTCTGTGCTGGAAAGTTCTCATGCGAATCGCGAAGTTGCGCCGTCTGAGCTTGGAATCGCAGGAGTCGATGACAAACTGTCGTTCTTGTTTATTCCCTCACATATCCTGAAGGACGTCGCCATTTACGACAAGGTGGATAAGGCGTTGATTTTCGGGGACTTGTTTATGAATGTGCCTGGCCATAGCCAGTACAAGAAAGCCGACGCACCGGGTTGGACGGGTCTGCTTAACAGATTGCCGCTGTTCCTGTACAAAGCGACGCCGGATTCGAGTGTGCAACCGCTGTTGTTGTACTACCTGCTCTACCGGGACACACAATTGACGCGTGAGCTTGTGCAGTTTATTAAATCACTGGAAATCGAGTATTTCGTTATGTGTCATGGCGATATCCTCACTGGCGAATATGCCTGGAAGGTGTTCAACAACATGTTCCACAAGTTCACGTGACAGTCAGGGTTCACCACAGAACACTGATCGCGTCCGATTGGTTCAAGTCCACCTTGATAATCTTAATACGTGAATATTACTTACAAACAGGTTAATTTTCTGTACAGTTTTCTCTGAAATTCTTTGTGATCCAGATCATTCGTACTGAGAACCCAATTACGTAATGTTTCACAAGCCCCGCCCTTCACGCCGTCTTCTGTGACAGCGAAAGCTTGTTTCCAGATTTCGACACTGCCTTTTACCTGCCAAAACAACACTAAACGATGCTGTACTTTGAACCGCTAGCTGCGTTTTCCGAGAAACTCACAGCATCCATATACGTCGTGAACGCGCCTTTCCGTCGAGTACACCGCTTCGATATCGGCGCCAGAACGACTTTCCTCAAGCTGAACACCGCCAAAGGCGAGTCCAAACTGCTCGTCTACGCTCCCATGCCCATCACGTCCGAATCCACCGACTTAATCGACTTCTTGGGCAACGGAAAGCTCGACTACCTTGTGATCCCGGACATTGAGCACTATCTCGCCGTCGATGCTTACCTTAAGGCGTATCCTGATGCGCATGTGATCGGACCTGAACCGATCGCCAAGCGGTTCCCTAGTATTACCACAAACTCCTGGATCCCCTCGTCGTTGGCCTACCGCAAGCTACTGCCCTCAGATATTGGCCTGACTGACCTCGACGATGAGCTCGAGTTCGTCTATTTGCCCGGTCACGTCAACAAGGAGATCGTCATGTATCATAAGCCGAACAAGGCGTTGATATCCGCCGACCTTCTATTCAATCTACCTGCTACAAGTCAATTTAGCAAATCTGGCATAGCTACGCCTTCTAACTGGTACAGTAAGGCGCTCAACTGGATATCGAGCGCCAGCCTGGATTCAAATATCCAGCCGTGGGTGCTCTCGCATGTCTTCCTCAAAGTACACGACGGCTCCAAGAAGGCAGTCAGCATCATGAACGCCTGGGATATCCAATATATTGTCATGTGTCACGGTGAGATCATTCAGGGCGAGTCCGCGCCCAAGATCTTCAGCCATCTGTTCAAGAGCTTTTTGTAGAGATTGGCGCATCTGCTCGTGCGCTCTCGAGCTTGATCCGTTTGCGCGGCAGTGCACCATCCCCCTTTTCTATCTCATGGTCCCATAGCAGCTGCGGAATGGCCTGACAGTCGCCTTTGACTACTAAATCAAAACATGCATCCATCTCCGCGCTGATAGACTCTATTTCGTCGTTAATGTATATGCATCCACCCGTAGCCGGCGCCGTAGCGTGAATGGCCTTGGATAGCTCTCGCACCATCCTGCGAACTCCGGGTATCCGCAGCGTGGTTCCGACCACAATCAGCCCGTCTGGCCGCGATTTGAGGTCTTTTTCTGTAATCAGTCCAATCTGTTCTGAGTCATTGTTGGGTTCGTTGTACAACACAATTCGCGGTCTGAGCACGCCAGACCCTTGCTGGCGTTTACCGGCCACAGCACGCACAGAGTCGAGCTCTAGACACTCTGGACACGCTGGATATTCTTTCAGCGCTGCCTCGGTCTCGAAAAGCTCCGCGTTATAGTCCCCAATGTACGAACATTTAGAGCAGCATACTTTGGTAATCGACCCGTGTAGCTGAACCGTCTTGGACTCCGCCGACAGCGGGACACGGGGCTTTAGCACGTCAAAATCTGACTCAATGTCGTCAATGTTCTGCGTATAGAGCCGCGAAAGTCGTCCAGAGAGCGCAATATCGGCTACGAATTTGTGGAACTGTGTAGGAGTCGATCTGGCTGACGCGCATGTCTGGGACAGTTTCGTGATCATCGCCAGGTAGTCGTGCACGGAATCCGAGTCCTTGTTCACCACATGTGCGTCAAACATCTCCCTGCCGCGATGGCCACCGGTAGCTTTAGAGTTCCCGCTGAACAGCCCCTGCGCCGATCTGAAATCGGGTATGCCTGCAGCAACAGATACGCCAGCGCCGGTGACTACAATCAGCCGTTTTGACCACTTCAGCACGTGATACAGGTAGTGCACCTCCTTAGACGTCACAGAAACCTGGCCTTCCAGCTCTAGAAGTCTTTCGTGGTCTTTCAGACGTGGACGGCGCGGCGAACTGGGCAGTCGTCTGGCCCTGCTCTTCTTTGGTGTCTCAGGGGGAGTCGCCAGGCCAGTGTGCTTGAACCAGTCAGTGCTGGGCTTCGCAGGCAACTCTTTGCGGTCTTTATCTGTCTTTATAGCGTTATCCATCCTCTTAGCGTCACAACGGCCACGTACGCGCGCGGTCTAGATGCGTGCAGGTAGGTAGAGAGAGAAAAAACAACACCTGCAATCGTGATGGCAGACCAAGCATGCAAGCTATTGAAACTCTAAAACCAATATGACTGCCTAATGCGGAAGAAGGGGCAGGGTGCAGGTAAAGGTTCTCCAACCCCAACCCTACAAAAGGACTTTAGTTACCTGTTCTCATCCCTTTTCTTGCGATACAAATTGCTCATAAGCTGGCGCAAACAACGTCCGCTTTTCTCTATTAGTGCCTTTTTATTTACTGTTTCTGTGCCCCTGAGCAGTTATACTCAGCAGATTGTGAGAATTTGTAGCGCGTTCGAACTGCGCGCGAAGCCGTTTCACTAACTGATACCCTTTAATCTCCCCCCTAGCCTTCAGAACGCGGCGCGATGCCCACTCAACTGCATATTCTACACACACTGCTTATAGGCGCTGTTATGGCCGCCGAAACCGTGCTGCCGAATAACAATGTCACTTCGCTCTATGGCACTTGGTCAACACTCTCGGACTCTGTCTTCACAGGGCCAGGCTTCTACGATCCCGTCGACGAGTACCTCGAAGAGCCAGACCACCCGGGCATGTCTTTCTCCTTTACGGACGACGGATACTGGGAAATGGCTGTTTACGCCGTCACGCCGAATCCGCAAGCGCCAAGTTGTCCTTCAGCAGCGCTCATATTTCAGCACGGTACCTACGAGATCGCATCAAACTACTCTCTTCTCCTCAGCCCGTTCCAGCCAGACGGCCGCCAGCTGTACTCAAACCCCTGCACCGACGCTGGATTCTCAGTGTACATGCGGTACTACCAGTTCCTAGTGTATCAGCGATTCGAAATCCTCGTCGACAACTATCTCGGCAACTATATGCTGCGTCTCTACGAGTTCGACGGCACGCCAACGAACCCCATGTACTTGAAGTACCGTCCGCCTATGATGCTGCCCACAATCACGCTCAACCCCACAGCATCAGCTGACGCAACTACGTTTTCTAACTCAAAATTGCGGAAAAGATCCCTCGACGGCGGGAACGCAAGTTTGCATATTAACGGAATAAATTATGATTTCCTCTGGTGGACGTTCTTCAGCATGATGGTTTGCGGTGGCTTGGCCTATTTTTTCATATAGATACAGGGACCGTTATCGTCGCCGTCGCCTCAAAGGCCTTTGCCTTTACTGTATCCGCCCTGTATGCCGTCAAGCCTAGTTCCCTGACCGGGTTTCGATACACCAAAAGCCGGCTCCACATCGGTCGCGGTGTTCTGACCGCTGTCTTTCCCTATACCGTCGAACAGCCCGGCAAACTTATTCTTGCTACCGCTTCCGGAAGACGACGCCCTATGGTCGGAAGTGAACTCCTGGAAAGTTTCCAGACCGTATTTGCCGGTATCCTGCATCTTTTGACCGAATTGCATCATTGCTTGTCTAGCATTCTGACCCAAATCCGAACTTGCGAGGTTTTTAACGCCTGGATCTATATATTGTTTCTTAGCCTGTTCAACAGTCTTTGTAAGTTTTGACGTAAACAGCCCGAATCCCCTAGTCAGTCCAGCAAGCGGGTCGCTGTCTGCAGCAGGCTGCGGTCCACTATTGCCGAAACCAGCGTACTTGCCGCCCTGCGATGGAGGTAGAGAGTCCGGACGAGAGCTGTTCTCCAGGCCTTTCTGGGCAAAGTATTGCTCATTACGCGCTCGTTGGTCAACGGTCGGAGCAGACGACGCGCCAGTAACGGGAGCGGATCCCAGTGCGGGCGTGGAAGTGGCACTGCGCGACTTTCGTTCATAAGGAACGCCGTCTACTTCGGAAGCAAGAGTGTCGCGATAAGACTCAGCAAATTCCGAATAGTATTTCTCTTTGAAGCTCATTGAGGGATTATAGCCATTCTGCTCGAAATACTCTTTAGCTCTGGCATTGCCTCCTACCTCCATCTTCTTGAGCTCGTTTTCCTTGAACTGATCCATCGTGATAGATCGAACAAAGGAAATATGGACACCTAAACCTCTGTGCAGCCCCGCGCACTCTAGACATATGAATATGCCCAGTTTCGGAGAGGCCCACTGAGGATTGGGCGCATTACAGTCAAAACACCTCTTGTTGGGAGTCTCCTTCTGCAACTCCTAGTTCGACAGTTAGCATGCGGGTACTATACAATACAATGCATTCCACTTACCAATAAAACGCGTTTGCTATCAGCGCTAACGGACCAGTCAGGCATATTTGTAAACCTGTGCGTGTGCTTTCTGAGGGTGATGCGGTTCTGGGAAAGGTGGTGGGTACCTTGATAAGGTTTTACTGTCCCTTGTACACGGGTCAGCAGTGCGTCTGTGGATGTCCTGTGGGGCTTCCAGGAACGCGTTAAACCGAGGTCCAGGAAAAGGCGCGAATCGACTAGCGGACAGCTGACAGCAGCGGCCAATTTGCAGCTCGTTCTGCTGGTAAAACTGGCGGCCTGAACGTACGAGTAAATGTCGATGTTGTCGTGCGATTGGGCTAGGGTTGTCGATCAGCCTTCGAGGGCCTTGACGGGCAGAACCGCAGCAGTGGTAGCAGCTCTAGCGACAGGCGGAGACGAAATAAGAAAGCTGACAGCGGCTGTCGAGTTCTCATTACGCAATATCACAATGGGGGCTTGTAGTGTGGACAATACTAGGCGGTGTAGGACGACCTAGCTGTAGAAAGCGATACAGAGTGAGAGCTGCACTATAACGCTTGTGATTGGCTGAAACAGCCCTTTTGGCTCTTATTAGGGTTTGTGTAGCCTGTCCTGTATGTTTAAGCGTGCACTACCCACCGATTAGCAGGAAACAACCTAATTAGATCGAAATAAGTCAAAATAAAAGCAGCGGTTTAGGGAGACGCTTTAACTGCTTTTTTGTTTACGAAAAAGTTACATGAGAAATGCTGATAAGCTACATAATAGTGATTCTAAATGTCTCTTTCGCGTTCTCGTGGTCGAGCGAAGTGGTGAACACCTACAGACCTAACCAGGAACTCACCCTGTATGCGAACCGGGTGTTTTCCGACAAGACAGAGTTCCCCTACGCGTACAATGAGCTTCCTTTTGTGTGTAAGCCCGAGCACAAGGCTAAATACCGAGTGCCGCTGAACTTTGGGTCCCTTCTGCGCGGCGAACGTATATCTGGTGCAGACATAACACTTATTATGAAGTCCGACATCGAGTGCAGGAAACTCTGCTCCGTAACGCTGAACGCGGACTCTATAAAGAAAATAAGGTATCTAATAGATGCCGATTACAGAGTCGAATGGATCGCAGATGGACTACCTGGCGCTACTACATACACAGCCGCCGATATATCGAGCAAGTATTACCAGGCAGGCTTCGCGCTCGGCGAGCTCGACGAAAAGCGCAACTACGTCTTCTACAACCACTTCACCCTCATTATGAGGTACAGGCCTATGCATAATAACGATCAGCTCGCCATAGTAGGGTTTGAAGTTTTCCCCAAGTCCGTCAACGGCACGATATCCAAATGCGAAAAGCCTTCGTCCGCATTGTCCTCTACCAACGACACCGCCAAAGAAGGCCCATTGATCCTCCCGGATCCGTACTCAGATTACAAATCCAAAACACCCCGGATTATTAACTATACTTACTCCGTCTACTGGATCGAAGACACATCGATCGACTGGAACCACCGATGGGACCGCTACGACTCTCTGACCGAGACTCGTGACCAGTCTAGCTCTATGGTCGTCTTGAACGCGCTCGGCATTTCGATAGCGCTTCTGTTACTGCTGTTTGTAGTGACATTCCGTGTGCTACGACGTGACCATTCGCGAGAGCCCCACGACAAGGATCATTCTGCTAATGGATTGGCGGCATTGACTCCCACTATCTCGAACTTCAATTACGGTCTCAACGCCATATCCGAAGACATTTTCCGAACTCCTAAGCATTTCGAGCTGCTAGCTACAGCTGTAGGCGCAGGAGCACAGCTACTATCGGCCGCATCAATAACCATCGGCTTTGCACTGAAGGGCACCTTCACTCCCGCCTACCGCGGTGGCCTCATGCACTGCGCAATGATAACATATGCCTTTACGAGCATCATTGCTGGTATGACTGGTCGGTACATGTATTTATTGCTTTCAACAGAAATTGCTTCTAAACAGACGTGGCTCGAAACTGCTTTTATGACAGCGTTTGCTGTGCCTGGACCTGCCATGCTGCTCATTTTGTGTTTGGATATACTGTACTGGTCAGTCGGGTCTAGCGTGGCCTTGCCGTTCAGCACTATATGCCTGCTGATTGTTATATGGCTTTTTATTTGCATGCCGCTGTCTGCGTTTGGAAGCTTTATTGTTGAAGGCAAGCTGCGATCTGAAGAATCGATGATTTACCTGCCGCAGGACCTGTTCCCTCCTGCACAGCTGCCTAAGAGAAATATTCCGCACTCAAGGTTCCGCATTTTCGAAACTGCCCCTCTTGCGGTCTTATTCGGAGCAATTGCATTCTTTGTCATCCGACTAGAGCTGTATTCGATCTACTACTGCATTTGGACAGAGAAGTCCAGCTTTTACAATTCCTATGGAATCATGGGAGTCAACGCAGTATTGCTTTTCGTTGTGATTATGTGTTCGTCCGCTTTGACGACGTACCTGACGTTGTCGCAGGAGAACTATGAATGGCAATGGAAGTCATGGGTTATTGGAGCAGGTGGATCTGTGTGGATTTTCCTGTATTCTATATGGTTCTTTCTCTTGCACATGAATGTCACTGGGACATTGAGCATCCTGGTTTACCTGATATCGATACTCATGGTGTGTACTGGCTATGCCCTGCTCGCCGGCTGTCTGTCTTTTGTTTCAGCATACATATACGTCTGGCTTATCTACAAGCACATGAAAATTGCCTAACACCTCCTCACGAATGAATGACCATCTCGATGACTTTTCTGGTATTTTTTGACCACGATGTCTAGTCCCATTTTCGCCGCTGGGGCCTGCTTAGCCTAAAACCCTCTTCCCATCTCTGCACCACCTTTCCCCTGACGTTCTCACCCGCTGCGCCATTGCCCCGCTACCCCGACCATGGCAGACGAGCAAATTACCTTCACGGTCAAGTAAGTAGAAGCACTGCACTGCACTGCATGTAACGTACGTTTTTTTGTGAACAACTGCTAACGGCTCTAACCGCCGACCGCATGCGGGCAAGGTCCGCCGCTGCCTCTCCCAAGCGAACACCGCAGAACGTTCTCGTACAGGAGAAGGACAGCGAAGGCTTCCTACTGCAATGTAGCCAGCGGCTAGACTCAATCTAGATCTTCGGGTGACCAGAAACATACACTCACCGTGCCGGCGTCCACCGCCGTGCTCGCGCTCAAGGAACAGCTGGAATCGGTCTTCGATATCCCGCCTGCCCAGCAGCGTCTAATCTACTCCGGCCGAGTCCTGAAGGACGAGGAACCGCTCACCACATACAAGGTTAAATCAGGCCACATGGTGCATCTTGTTAAATCTGCAATACTCAGCAAAGCAACTAGCAGCACGTCCGGGTCGTCCTCGACGCCAGTGCCACCAGTCAACATGGCTGCAGGCCAGGGCGTCGACAACCCGTTGGCTGATCTCACCGGTGCCCGCTACGCAGGGCTCGCTAACCTGCCCCCCGCGTCAATGTTTGGGCCTGACGGCGGTATGAACAATATTGATCAGGACTCCTTGATGTCCATACTCGATGACCCTGCCTCCATGCAGCTCGTCCAGAGCTACATGCAGGACGACCGCGTGATTAACAGTCTCATCAACTCTCCAATGTTTCGCCAGCAGCTTGGTCCGAGTGCAGACCATTTTGCCAACATACTCAGAAACCCTGAGGCCCGTAGACTCATGTTCAGCCCGGAGGTTTTGCGCCAGACCTCAGAGATGACGCGCGCTATGCAGTCAGGCAACTTCCCGAACCCATTCGCTGCACTAGGTGGAGCCGCTGGCGCAACTGGTTCTGCTAACTCCTCTGCTGCTACAGGCGAAGCCGCCGCAGCGCCTTCGCCTTTCGGCGCTGACCCTGCTGCACTGGCTTCTCTTCTACAGGTAATGAATGGCGCCAATGCTGGCGCCAACGCTGGCACCGGCGCAGCTGCAGGTGCGGGGGGTAACACTGACGGCAGCGATAGTGGAAACACTGGCGCGGCCAACACAAACCCGTTTGCATCACTGTTGAACCCGGACCTGCTGTCACTACTGGGGACGCCGGGGCTGGCCGGAGCCGGAACAGCAGCACAGCCGGATAACCGACCGCCCGAGGAGCGATACGAGGACCAGCTTCGTCAATTGAACGAATTGGGATTTTATGATTTTGAGAAGAACGTTCGCGCCCTTCGTCGATCAGGAGGCAATGTGCAGGGCGCTATTGAAGCGCTGTTAGACAACCTGGTTTAAGGCAATAGTTATGCTGATTCTGTAGAATAACTGTGCGCGCCTCTAGAATGCGTAGTATGCACTAAGGTGCATATTTTTCCAAGAATTTCTTAGGCTGAAAATTGATTCTGTAGAAAGATACGCCAAAGGCGCGTGCGGCTGAAGACCCTGTACACCACCGCCAAATCTACATTCACCCCTTGCATTTCGACGCCCACTATTTTTATAAAATGAACCAAAGGTAAGTATAGCTTGACAATTGAAACAATTGATACTAACATCGATATTAAGGTACCAGGGACTGCACCAGCGCGATCAGCGGACACAGTTGTTCGCCGCCAGTCCTATCCCGCGACCGAACACGGTGCCTAACGCGCATAGCGAGCGGCTGACGATCAGAGAGCTCGAAAATCTCGAAGCTCAAAATGAAGACGATGTCGAAATGCTCCACAGCAAAGTCAGATCACTGAAAATGCTGACTACGAAGATCGGTGACGAAATACGGGAATCGAATTCGCTTCTCGAACTGCTCAGCAACAGATTTGAACAAACAGGATCGACACTTAAAAGAACTACAAAACGAATGATCCAAACGGCAAGGAACGCACATATACCGCTTAAATCATGGGCTCTTCTTTTTCTTATTGTCATGTTCTTTTTCTGGCTCGTAAGATGGCTCTAATTGTTAACGCTCCCTTCACGATATACGCATATATATAGATATATATATTAATATTACAATCCCATAAAATTCATTAGATATACTAAACATTAGGTCATTCAGCAAACAAATTCGTAAGCCCTTCATCTAAATATTCATCTGGATCAGGCGCACGGCCCGATTTAGGCAGCCATGCATTTTTTGCTGCAAGCTTCAACTGCTTTCTTCTATCCTTCTGCATTTCCTGCTCAAGTCTCTCCGTCCATTCAATCTGCCCATTCACCGTCAGAAACTGAACAACAACTCCTCGTTTCTGCTTCAGGTTCGGGGCACGGTCTAGTTGCACCTCTAAGTCATTCCAAACGTTCTCGCTCAAACTAGGTATCAGCCCTTGAAAAAGCTCCCTCAATCCAACCGCTCCATTGCTCTTCGCAAACCGCGCAAAAATAAGCGTGATCACATACTCTGCTTCATGTGCACTGTCTCCACTCTTCCGTTCCTGAATTATAGTGAAACATATAGGAAGAATCTGAAACACAAGGTACTCGTCAACGTCTCCCCACACCCCAATAGGAATCTTAGGAATAGCATCCCTCAATCCGTACGCAGTAGTGAGAACCGATCGATTGTCAGGCAAAACTAGCAGCTTCTTGCATAACTGTAAAAATGCTCCTAGAACACCTTCATGACTCCCAATCAGATACTTCTCTTTAGAAGATCCTTTAGAATTGCTCAAATCTTCATCGTAATCACTAGAATCATCCTCGGAAAACGGAACTCGCACATTGTTAATGTCTAGCAGCAATCGACACGTCGCATGTGTCAATTGCAAAAACTGGTGTTCTTCCATAATCTGATCCGTTAAGTTCTCCTTATCCACTTCAGTTATATCGTGAGCTTCGTCCGAAATCTCTGATCCTTTGAACTTATCGATTACTTTCTCAATTTGTCTGAGAGAATATGGAAGAAACTCTCCTAAAAATGGAACCACATACTTTGCACTGCAATTTCGAATTAACGGCCTGATTATCAATGAAATCATGTGTCGACAGCTGTGAAACGTAATTCCAGAAGGAATTCCTGTCAACGCTTCTGCAAACTCTTTTCCTACGCCTGGTATTTCATAAAGCACATCATCTAGCTGAGATATAGAACTGAGTGCCAAATAAGAATACTCTCTAGTGTATCGCACAATAGTGCCTAGAGAATCTGCAAAATCTTGCAGCGTTTTAGAGGCAGATTCGTGCTGCTGCAAAAATTCGTCTTTCGATTGGTTTGAAAGACCTGCCTGCCAGAACCTCTCGGTGCAGCTTTGTTGCAAGAAGGTCTTCACTTCAGATGAAAATCCTTCCCAGCTTTCCGGCGAGCAAAACGCAGATATCTGTTTCAGAAGTTGAAGCAAATATGGTAATAAGGCCTGTACTCGTGGCTTCCATAAACTCAGAAGATCAAGATATTCAGACGAAGAATGATCTAATTTTTCAATTGTATACTGAATAAAGATCCGAGTAGGCCGTGCTAAAAACAGAGATGACCAATGGTCTTGAAGCTGCGACTTTAGTATTCTACCATTTTCATCCATTGGCGCAGCCAAGAGATCGGAAAAGTCCTGGACACCTCTGTAGTTAAAATATTCACCAATCTGAGGAATACCAATCTCTTCCATAAATCCAGTAAGAGATGACACCATTTTGATCACTGCCTCACTTTGCCATTTAGAAAGTATAGGGTCAACTACTTTCTCAAATCGGGCTACCTTATAGTCAGAGTTGCATCTTTGAGAAACAACCAAAAGGAACGCATATAAAATAACACTCTCATGATTAGAGAGCTTGTTACTGACCAAGTCAGAGACAACACGATCCAAGTCATTGTAAAATTTGTTAAGTGTTCCAGGGATAAGATAAGCCAACCGGTTAATTTCAACACCACAGCTACTGCGAATATCGTGAACAGTTTTGGTTAACTCTTCGTTTGAATTTTCGGGTAAGTTAAAGATGCACGCATCTAGACACTTCTCCAATACTCTAAAGAGTATATCACTAGTTTCGGAGAGATAAGGAGTAAATAGCACCAAAGTCTTGACGTACTTCTTTACTAGTGCAGGTTGGCGTATTGGAATATCTAAAAGTTCAACACACCAACTGACAATAAAAGAGCTCAAGTTCTGAAATTCGGTGTCTTTGTCTGGCTCAGTGCACCATACTTTCCACCTGTCGATACCACGTAGAGCTGCTTCAGTCATAGTAAACTGGGCGATTGCCATTATGCAAGAAGGATCAGATTTAGCAAGGACTGACCCTGAGCAATCCAAACCAGCAGGTGCTGACCAATTAGCAAAAACTGAGTTTACATTCTCTCTTATCCAAGCCAAAGATTCAAAAGGATGGCGACAAGTAGAGAGTCTGACCACATCAATTACTGCGCGCTCGTATTCATTCAAGAAGTTTTGTCTTTCAACTTTTGTGTCAAAGTCCAGGTCTAAAAACCGCATAGTTTCGTTGTCTTCAAGGACACTCTCGTAATTAAGTATTCTTTTGGAGGAGAGAACAAGTAAACGCCGGACCAATTCCGTTTCGGAACTATCGGTTATCGGTTCAGATAGTCTAAGAAGGTTACTCCAGAAAGGTAACGATAAATGAGACACAAGCAGACTAGGATGTGCAGTAGTCTGGAGTACAAGGTCAAGGTACGAGTTAAGATTGACAGGGCCTGAGAATCTTCGTTTAACGACTGTGTAGTGATCTGCGAGAGAAACCACTGTTTCTACAACTTTTTTCAAAAAGCTGTATGAATCCTCGTCTATCACGTCCGGGTCAACAGGTATTGCGGATATGATATTTGAAAACGAATTGAGAGATTCTGGGAGAAAGACAACTCCTATGAGGGCGGAAAAGTCATCGTCATTGTTGTAGTGGCGAGTGACAAGGATATGGAGACAGTCGATAGCCAGTATTCTGGCTTTAGGATTAGGATGTGAGAGGTACTGACAGGTCAGGGGTAGTATGTCGGCTTGGATGATAGCCTTGACGGCGATCCACAACAAGGAAGCCTTTATAGCCTCCAAGGCTTTTATAGCTAGCAAAGCCGAGGCGTCGGAAGTGTCAGATATGCAGGAGGTGAGAATTTGAGAGAAAGTCATGAGCCAACCCTGGTCACTGGACCGAAGTACTACTACTGCCGGATTACGGTCAGAATAGAGCTGTTCTAGCATAGCGACCGGGGTGACTATTTCTATGCATTGAGCCGTAAGACGAGCGGCGTTAGCGGACGCGATTGCATCATCGAGCAGAAAGACGTCTTCGAACAAATTCCGCAGAATGCCGAGCGCCAAGAGCCTTGTAGCGTTAGAAGACTTGTGCATGGAAAAAAGGAGATTGTCCATTTCGGACCATTGCTGTGCTTCCCAGAATCTTTTAGCCAGATGCGTCCATAAGACGACAATTTTTTCTTTTAAGAAATGAGGATCAGAGTCAGAGACGTTTTTGGCAATTTCAACAATATGGTCGGTAAGAGTTCTGCCGGTTGACCAGTCGCCCTCTGGGCAGACAAGAATGGCGTTTTGTAGAAGACTGAGACCAAAGTGGCGGACAGTAAAATCGTAATTTGATTCAGGTTTGGCTAGATTGTAGCCGCAGAGCGCAGTTTGAGGATGACCTTTGAGCGATTCTAGGTAGGCTTGGGCGCGTAAACGGTCCTGATTTGAGGTTCTGCTATTATGGACCGACTCTAGCGCGGCTAAGATGTCAGAAACCCAACTGTCGTCCATGTGTGCGGCAATTGCTATTCGATACTAACCACTATGTATTATATAGAGAGAGACTGAAACTAGATAATCGAAGAAAAAGGTGCAGAATTCACGGCAAAGCGACAACTATTCTGATTTCGAGGCGGCCTTGGTGATATTGGTTGTTTGGTGGTAAAGAATTAGCACCTGGGCTTTTTGGGCATTTAGAGTTTCTGCCTAGTCAATTTTGGCGGGAACCATCAGATCCAAACCAACCCAGAAAGTGACAAACGTTGCCATATCCACAGAGCGATAGAACCATGGCGCAACCTGCTGGATACCCAGCAGAATGGGCTGATAGAACATATATGTCTGAATCGGTGGCCAACCGGAAACCGAATAACGGTCCTGGCCCGGCGCCGGCGCTGGCGCAGGGATCTGGACCTGGATCTGGACTTGGATCTGGATCTGGACCTGGCATTACTATGCTGGTCAGAGACGACCCTCAAGTTTATGAATGGCTCGCTGACCTCTATAACGAATCAACTAGGGATCATGCGCTGCTAGAACTTGGAAAGAGGCGGGAACACTACGAAGATTTAGCACTATTTTTATGGAATGGATTCGGCATAATGACTATCTTACTTGACGAGATGCTCTCAATATACCCAGCACTAGCCACGCAGAACTTGCCAGTACAAGCTGCGAATAGAGTATGCAATTGTCTCAGTCTCCTACAATGTGTGGCATCGCACCCCGATACAAAAGTGCCTTTTCTTGAGGCTCATTTACCGCTATATCTCTATCCTTTTCTCAATACCACTTCTAAATCGAAACAGTTCGAATACCTTAGATTGACCTCTTTAGGAGTAATTGGCGCGCTCGTCAAGAACGATTCCCCTGCAGTTATAGACTTTTTGCTTTCTACCGAAGTCATTCCGCTCGCTTTACGAATAATGGAATTCGGTTCCGAACTGTCCAAAACCGTTGCGATTTTCGTTGTTCAGAAAATACTATTAAGCGATATGGGGCTCGCATACGTTTGCCAGTCCTACGAACGGTTCTATGCTGTAGGTACAGTATTGGCTAACATGATTACCCAACTGGTCGAAGAACCAGCTCCTCGTTTATTAAAACACGTCGTTCGATGCTATTTGCGTTTGTCCGACAATTCACGCGCGCGTGAAGCCCTCAGGCAGTGCCTTCCGGAGCAGCTTCGAACCGGCTTTTTCTCGCCAGTGCTGCGTGATGACCCCAACACCAAGAGGTGTTTGAACCAACTTTTAGTCAATCTCTCTGAACCCACTCCGGTATAGAGTTATAAAGGGAAACTGGAATATTCAAATTGATCTGATAACCGGCACATTGCTGGTACACCTAACTCAATATTCTAAGACACTCGACAGGTCCTTCAAGATGTGCGCGATAATGGCCTTAATACCGTCTTGTTCACTCAGCAAGAGGTCTATATCATTATCGTAAGCATACGCACTGCGTCCACCTGTACAGTTCACGGGGTCTTTGAAGTATTTCCCGTTTTGTTCAACATATGCTGGCCACACAATTTTATCGAAGTATCCTTTGGGGTCTTCCCAGAATCCCTGTTCAGTATAGTATCCCTTTCTGTTTTCTCTTCGAGCCTTCAGAACGTGGTATGGTGCATATACTAGATATTTTTTGTCGAATAGATTGAGGAATCGGTCCTCTAAGTAGAGCATAAAACCATCGACTATGATTATTTTGGTGTTCTTGTCAGTTTGTGCATTGACTATTGCAGCGAGGAGTTGCAATTCATGGTCGTTTATCAGTTCGCTAAACTTATCTAGCTTGCACTCGAACGAAATATGCTCTTTCACGTTCCCTGTTGCTCGAGCTTCGGCCAAGACGTCATAGAGCTCATCGACCTTGATAGCCTCCTTGCAATCCCAATCCGCTACCCCATTGTGCACAGGTATCTCGTCATCGGTCTTGTAGAAATCATCTTGGTGGATCACCGCGACATTGTCCAGCAGCTGACTGAGGACTTTCACGACAGTCGACTTGCCACAGCTGGTGGCGCCGCTGATGCCGACAAGCATTATCTCTGGCTAGAGCTGGCTGGAGCTGCTGGCTGGCACGGGACTCCCCGCGGCTCAGCGGCCATTCACATGACAACCGGTAATGGAAAGGGGTTTTTCCTTGACCGGGCGCGCATCTCAACCCCAGATTCTTTTATCTTTTTCTACTGAGCCACGCCTTTTTAACCAGAATTCATGAAAGAAGCTATTGTTTACCACCCTGTTTATACACAGCTTGTGCGATTTTTGAATCGGGCGCAAGGCCGTGACAAACTTGTGCGTCTTGCGCAGTATGTGGCGCGATTACTGCTCGCACTCGATCCTGCGCAAGCAGCGCGATGGCGGACGCTTATGGGCCAGCTCGCGATGTCGCGCAAGATATTTCGTCTGGGTAAGCCGTTGTCGCACCTGCAGCTTGCGGCGAAGGCGCTCGATAACAAGCAGGGCGACCCGCTGTTGCGTTACTCTGTGCTTCTGCGTCAGCTGGGCATGGCGCTGTACTTTACGCACGACGGGCTGAATATTCTTTACCAACTAAAAGTGCTGACACCGACCAAGACGATGTCAGGGCCGATCGCGCAGCGCCGTGGGTTCCTTTTCTGGACGGTGGCGTTGTCTGCGGGCATTGCGGGGGGCGTGTACAAGCTGGTCGGATTGGGGGCGCAAATTAAAGCGTTGCGCAAGGTGACGGCGTCGAAGTATAGTGAGGCCGAGGATAAGATAGCGCTGGAGAAAGCAAATGCGCAGGTTAAAGCGGCGGTCCTGCAGTTGATTCAGGACGCGTGCGATCTCACTATCCCGATGACCGGCCTTTATGGCAGCTTCACCGACGGTACGGTTGGTGCTGCGGGCATTATTTCGTCATTACTTGGATTGCGAACGGAATGGATGGCTTCTGCTAGCCAATAATCGCACCATCGAGATTATATATTGTCAGTGGACAACCTTTAGACTGTAACCTCCGCACGTAGCCTGTTATGGGCCATTCGTTGACGTCGCCGACGACGGAGACGGCTGTGGTCTGTGCGACAAACGCATCTATGTGGTCGACGTCTGTGAGACGTAAAGGCTCGCCGTCCCAGACGACGTCTGGCCGCATGACTGTGCCGCAGACGGTGCAAAGCGGCACTTTAGCGGTGTCTGCCCAGGCAGCCGCCGACAGTGTCTCGACATTTGTGCACTCGAAACCTGTGCATTTCTGTCTGAAAAGATCTCCGCGGACCTTTATGAGGCTTGTGCCGCCCGGATGACCAGCTGCTTCGAGACGGACATCCGGATCAAGCGAGACGGTGAGCATTGCGGGGCCAAGCGCGCGCGCCCACCGGACGATCTGTGCGACGGCCGGCAGAGGCTCCTCATTGAGGCTATCGTGTGCAACTTGCCTTTTCTCGCGGTAGATACGCCAGATCGCTGCCGGGTCCGTGTAGAACATTTCTGGAAGGATTCGTCGCGGAATTGTTTGTGGGCCTAGGCTGACTATAATTTTAAGCGGTTAGCATGGCCGTGATACTGGCAGCGGATTTAATCACAAAATTGTTTACATAAATACATACCAAGCACTAATAATTTCCCATTAAATTCATTTAGATTCATCGATTGCATAATCTTCGTCGTCTAATGCAGCAGCAAATCGAGAGTCTTGAAGTATTGGTTTGGGAGCTTTAGGTGTAATAGGCTGTGCGGCCCGGATTCTCGAAGCTCGTTGTGCTTCCATTTTCTTCCGAATTGCATCTTTACGTGCAGTTTCAGCAGAATTAGGATCAATTAGTAGTTTAGCCTGATCATATAGTCGTTGATCAATAAAGAATCCATGCATGTAAGCCCGTACAGTCTTCGTACCTTTAAGATGATCAAGACCTAGAGCAGACAGTTCGCGACGCGTAACAAACCTGTAATTCTGGTAAACACTCTGCTCGCCAGATTCTTCCATCTCTTCTGTAATAGAATCAAGAAATGAACACCATTTAGGGGCAGGACCAAGCGCAGGAATGTAGAATGCATGCATCGGTTTACCCTCGTTAGCTGTCATCACCATTCCGCTCTCCTTATACCATACAGCATCATTCATGCCCTCAACAGAGACAGACCATACTTGCGAGTTCTGCGTCGGTTCCCACAGCTTAAGACCTGCACGATCACCTGACATCACCCGGTTCTGTCCCACGAACTCTAGCGTGTTGATAGCAAACCCGAATCCTTGATCGCGCCGCGTTAATGGCGTCGATTTACGCAGATCCCATATTATTGTGTACCCGTCACTTGTACCCGCTGCAAGAGTCAATCCGTCTTTGTAAGCCAATTTGCTCACGCCACCTTTGCTGCCTTCGTCTACCGACAGCGTCACCACTGGCCGCGGCCGCGTCCGCGAGTCAAAAAACTCCACCACGCCTTCTTCTGTCCCGCACGCCACCAATCCATGGTATTCGTTCACAACAACATCGTTCACTCCAGCTGTCTCGCCTAACTCAGCAGAAGACAGAAATTTACCCTGGTCGAGGTTCAGCCTGAACACTTCTGCGCCTGCAGCCGCCACGTACAAATCGCAGTTTCTTCGGTCGTACGCTAAACTCCTGCCAAACCGTGGGATCCGCGTCCGAGTGTATATACCGCCTTGTGCCTGAAACTCGATCCATCGGTCGTTCTGCAGATGTACTGATTTCGTCCAGTCATCTGAAATGATCTCGAAGTCGACATTCTCGGCATCAGTATGCCGTGTGAACTTCATAGACAAGTTCGCCAAATCGTATACGTGCAACTGAGGCTTGTATGTACCTGTAGCCATAATGAACTCGCCATCCTGCGAAATTTTCAGCCGGTTCGACGCTTCTTCGAACTCAAAGTCTTGGATCAACTCGATCCGGTTCGCATACTCTAAGTCCTCCTTCAGCTCCCTTTTTTTCTTCCGTGCAATCCATTCAGGTAGCGATCTGCTCGTATTAGCACCGGCTACCTGATATATCGTCGTTCCGAGATTAGTCTTCAGCATTTTATAGGTATATACAATGCAATGAAGAGGAAAAGAAAAAAATCCTGAAAGTGGAACGGCGAGTTACCCGTTTAGGCATTTCCCAGCAACAAATGTACATTGTGATTGGTCTCTTACATTTAAAGTTACATATCTACACCAAAATGTGTGTGTTTCCATCCATTTTCCATTTAGTGCTATTGCGTGATGCGATATGGCCGTACTTTAAGCTGCAAACAAATGCGTCTAGGATTTCTGGATCTCTTCTATGACACTCATGGCAGCGAACACCTTCTCGTCCTGGTAACGGAATCCTACAAGCTGCAGTGCGACAGGAGACTTTGCGTACTCTTCTGGTCCACCGTATAGGTTGTACACGAACTCGTCCATGGGACTGACAGGTTTGTAATCGGGCACGGGAAGATCGGTGTCCTTGACTTCGGACACAGGGAAGATAATGCTCGGGTAGTCGACCAAGTTCCAGTGCGAAGTGTAAGACCAATACTTAGTTGTATGAGGCTTAGGCGCTGAGAAAGGGCTGACAGGACAGATCAGCACATCAATGTTTTTCGAGTGCCAGTACTGCGCGTGCTCTGAGCGGAAAACATCTCTTTCGTGGTTTTTAGCCCAGAGTTCAGTAACCGACAGCGGTTTAACGAACTCGTGGTTCATGATATAATCGGTCATGAAACAATGGGGCTCATTCACGGCATCCATAGTGCGTTTGTCATCGGCACCAGCGTCAGGGTAGTAGAGCTGCGAGATAATACTCCATGCGTACCAGGGCTTGTAGCTCTCATAAGGAACGACCTCGATTTCAACGTCGCCCTTGTAAGCCTTGATCTTCGCCTCGAGCTCCTTGATAGCGCGCACGATGGGCGGATGAGGCATAACATAGCCGTCCCAGACCTCAATACCGATTCTGAGTTTCTTAGGTTTGGGCGCCGGGGTCCAGGGAATGTCGACGTTGGAGTGGTCGTACAGGTAGGGCTTGTAGTCGATCATGACCTGCATGAATAAGTCAGAGGCAAACAGCGATCTGGTGATCGGGCCAATTGCCAGGCCAATAGCATCATTGCCAGTCATTGGGGTCTTGAAGCAGCCCTTTAAAGTAGAACGTCCGACAGTAGCACGGACACCAAAGAGACCATTGTGCGCGGCAGGGGTGCGGATACTGCCGCCGATGTCGGTACCGATACCGAGGGGCGAGCCGTAGCCACCGACGAGTGCGCCTTCTCCGCCAGAAGAGCCACCAGAAGAAAGAGCGGTGTTGTAGGCGTTGCAGGTGCGACCCAAGATCGCACTTTCGCACTCTATGTGCATGATACTCTGGGGCTGAGTGGTGCGGACGTGGAAGATAGCGCCAGCGCCGAGCAACGCCTTGAGCAGCAAAGCGTCGTCGTCAGCAACGAAATCAGCGCCCACAGAGTATCCGGTGTTACAGGTTTTGCCCTTCATGCCGATATGCTCCTTGACGGAAATAGGCAGACCGTGCATAGGACCGACGGGTTTGCCGGTTTCCTTGAGGATCTTGTCAAGCTCAGTAGCGCGCGCAATGGCTTCATCCCAGAGCATCTCAGTGACACAATTAGTGGTCAATTGACAGAGCATTGCCCTACGCATGAATGCCTTAACGCAGGTGACAGCACTGAGTTCGCCAGAAGCAAGTTGAGCGAGTAAATCCTTGACGCAAGTCTCGGTAATTTTGACCTCTTCGGCAGTAAGAACCTGCGCTGCAAGCGATTGAGGGAACTGCAAATCTGCGCCTTCAGGTAGCACAACCTGCGGTTCAACTTTCTTGAGAGATTCATCGCGCAAAGCCACGATCTTCTTGCGGTTCTTTTCGAAGATTGATTCGTTCGGGTCAGAATAGATATTAACGGCGCTGAGACTGTTCATTGCTTAAAGACGTGTGCTGAAAAGACAGGCATTGACCAAATTCGCAGTACTTTATATATTATCGCATTCTAACCGCAGTCTGCAATAGATAACCTTCCATTGAAGAGGTTCGATCGCGCTGGTTGGCTAATTGTTCACGGTAACCCTCCGCGATAGGCGAGTGTATGGAACGTTAATCTATTTAAACTTCTGGCAGTTCTCTGGGCTATCTTATCACCGATTACTGATAATAGCGCGCTGCAGTTTATTTTGTAGTACCATGCGGTAGGCAAATAAGAATTTTGTGAAGTTGATTTCATATGTATAATACAAGATCGTATTTATGATGTGCTTTGATTTGCTGCTTACAGCCGTCTCTAAAGCATTGATTAATCTACTATTGCGTAACCCCCACAAGCAAATTGCTGCTGGGTTGAATAAAGCACTTTAACTCTTAAAATTAAATCAATATGATTAGATAAATAAAAACAAATTTAACAGCGCTATTAGAGTTCATAACTTCCATCTCAACTTCAGCTAGGCCAATAACTATGCGTGTTTTAAAACAAATTTACCGCCATTTTGATAGATTAGGTATCGCGCTTTGATGTCCCAAAACGGTAATCGATGATGGGAAAAAGAATAAAGCAAATCTCCCTTGGCGTTAAAAATGTTCGAATTCGGTTCAATTACCGCTAACTATCATACACTAAATTATGCAACTTTACAAATTAGAAAAAAGGAATCAAATATACTTGTCCGAAAATTAAAGCTCTAGCTCATTATTGTGGTGGACACAATGGTCCCCTGATTTTCGTCCACTAAACCCATTTTCAACTGTTTTTTTCCTAATTAGGACAGTGCCGTTTTACAGCCAAAAAAAACAACTGTTTCCTACATTTTTTTAAATATAGAAAATAAATAAATAACAGAAAAGATCATTAAGCATGTAGGGCTATAACCATCCTAGTCATCATCATTTTTACGTGTTTCGTTCGATGGCGCTTTGACGGAATCCTCCACGGTAGTAGCTGCCGCAGGTGCGGCTACAGGAACAGGCGCTTCGACTGTCTCAGTCGCCGGAGCCGTATTCTCGCTCTGAGTATGTGAATCTTCAGATCCTGTGACTCTACCTTCAGGGATATCTTTATCCAGCTTGCCTCGAGGTCCACTACCACCAGGTCCACTGACCCGTCGACTCTTACCCCCTCGAGGAGGACGCGCTCCTCGAGTAGACGTAGAAAAAACGCTGTGTCCGTTAGATCCAATATGAGTTCCATTACCAAACCTGTTCGCTCTTTGAGAAATAAGTGACGCTTTTCCGGCCTTCTCGGCATCTAGCCGCTTCAATGCCGTTTCAGCTTCTTCCTGAGTAGCAAAATGAACTAGTGCAAATCGCGAACCAGTAGCGGTAGCAGCCTTTATACTGATCTCAGTAATAAGAGAAACGTCTGATGAATCGAACAGACTTTTAATAGCTTTCTCTTCCGACATATCTGAATTGGGTACGTCTGGAATCTTAGCAATCCAAACACCGGGCTTAAATGTACTTTGCGCAGAACTTTGATTGGTCTGTCGAGCTTCTGCTCGTCTGTTCGCGAAGTTCCGAGAATCACCCAGACCCGAATCTGTTAACGAAGCACCTGCAGCAGTATTAGACTGCCTGTAATTGAACGAAAATCCTTTACTCTTCATTTCCATTCCAATGCGACCGTCCACGACTTCCAAAATCAAAGACCCGATTTGAATATCGGACAAATTGAAATTCCACTGGTTCTTAAACCCAACAGATATAGCTTCATCGCCTTCAGCTGACGGCGTATCGTCTATCCAGGGCATCTTATCAATAACAGACAGCGCAGTTCCTAGTAGGGCTTTCTGTATAGGATCTGTCTGTAAAATTTGTATGACCTCGTCTTTAACGGTAGACCATACGTCATTAAACTGAGCATGCGCAGCTGCGAGTTTACTGCGGAAATGATTCAGCGATGGGTTGACGCTGAATTCGTTATAGGAAGTGCCGCAGCGAAAATGGAGACCGGCAGATACGGTAAAGTCAGCCTTCAGGGTTAGAGCAATTTGAGCCAGAATACCGTCACGCGCAGTAGAGGCGTGCGACAAAAATATTCTGGTTTCAGAAGGATCAAATACTGAAGCAGCCGTTTGTATGAGACGTCCTAGCTGAATCATAGTCACCCACATTGTGCCTTGGCCGCCGGCAATAGTCGAGGTGCCTACACCGTTGTCAAAAAGCTTATGCATTACAACGGCACCGCCAAGCCCAAACACGCGGATTTTTACGCCTTGATTAGTTTCAATTAGATACGTAGAGGCTTCGTCAACGATGTGGAGGTTCTCGATTACTATATCCTTGCGTCTGATCTGTTCCAACACCTCAATATCCTCGCACGCGCCCCATACAGTGTAGATAGGGACCTTGAACTTTTTGTGACCCGATATGTACGCGGGGAAATGCGATAGAGGTGTGCTCCCGGCAGCTGAAGCCGCAGCAGAGGTAGATTGAGAGCTCAATACAGACCGGAGGTCAGAGGAATCGTGAGGTAAAGATTTGAAATCAACCAGTGGACTATACTGCGCAAGGTGGCGTAGCGTGTTGTCGGATATGCGTCCAACAGAGTTTCTATCAAAAAACCCAAAATCGCCCGAATGAAAAATACAGTCGACTTTATGTTCAGCAGCTAAATCATTCAGCTGATCCAGGTTTCCCCTTGCATCGGCGACCAGCAGTAGTCGATAGCCGTTCTGCTCTACTACGCGTCCATTCAGCGTCATTGTGCCGAACAAATTTGTTCAATTTTTGGCGACAAATAACCAGAAAAGTCACCTGTCTGTCTCTGTTTAAAAAATTAACCGATCACGCAACAGTAGGAATGTCGATCGGAGGCAGAGAGCGTACACCTAATATCACAGTGCAAAAGTGAGAGGAGGAGGAATTGTATGTGCAAATCAAGTTGACGTGGCAACGTCAACACGGTGCGCTTTTTGATTGGTCAAAACCTTGTTTCTGCACCACCAGGTCTCTAGAATGAAACCTGCACCATCACTGAAGTGCGAGCTCGACGCATACAGCGATCGATCGTTGCACTAAATACTATTGCTCTACTAGCCAATGGACACGAATTCATGGGGTAGCACGCCTACAAATGTATTACGGCTAGCGCATCCTCTACCGAACGTGTCTTTCCGCGTCTACGTAGACTCATCTTGGGCTTCTGATGATCATATGCGGCTCGAAAGAGCCGTCAACCAGATTCGACTTCTTCATCCAGATTCCCTGGTCGCTTCTAATCAATCAGAACTCTTTGTTTTTGCATCGCTAGATGCGAGCGGTCAAATGCCAGATATAGACGATCTACTTATTAACAGACTCCACCTCATAGAGACCACAATGGGCACTTTTATGCCTGCAAGCTTATCGGTTTCTTCTAATCGGACCCCACCTGTATATATTGCGTTTACCAAGGCACTGCGAGGATTGATATTTAATCACCTGATTACCTCAGCGCATGCTGTCCCTATCCACTCTTCTGAACGCCCAAGGCTGCTCGTAAAACATCCAGACTCACCTTCAATGGCTCTCCTTTCTATTAGCATCACGGTATCTCCAAAGTCAGATATCATCATAATCCCGCAATGCACCTCATCTATGCTGTATCCTGCTGCCGATCTATCGCCTGGCTCTGTTGTCATGCTTGCCCCTACATTCTCAGTGACTACATTCATTTCGGCCACTGCTGCTCCTATCTACGCTTCTACGGTCGTCTCTGAGCTGCAGGCATCTTACGGCCTCTACCAGACATATACACCAGACACGTGGCTGCTTCTCAGTATATCGAGTGGCAATACTTTAAAGAACGTCTCCTGGCCGGCCGACCTCTGCTTTTCCGTGCGTACAAAGGCTGCCGTCCCTTCTCAGTACTCATTTCAGCGCTACATCGAATGGTTCAATCTGCCACGGCCATCCACTTTCTTCTTCTCTTCTAAAGTCCGCAGCTACGGCCCTTCACCCGTCAGAACCTCTTCTGGACCTTCCTCTGAAGCGCACACTGTTCCACCAGAACCAGAGATATCGGTACATCTGCCTACTGTGACCAAAACCGTTGATGCTAATACTACTCTTGACTCCAGTCTTGCTCGTCATACAGTTTCAGCAACTTCTGCTCCTCTGGAAGGCTCTGCTATAGAATCCACCGCTCAGTCTGCCGACGTGGGTGCGGATACCGAACAGTCATGGAACGAAACCAACGCAGTAGAATCAAATGAAATGCTGTGGAAAGACTTTGCAGAAGACGACGAGCTGTTCCAAGGGCCAATAAACGATGACGATTTTGATTTTTTTGATGCACCATACCAACCTATCAAATCAGCAGAAGCACACAATGAAGAAGTCCCGCAAACTGTAAAGGACGACGAAAAGGTGCACATATCAACAGGAGAGCCTGTTAATCAAATAGAATCGGTAAAAGAAATCGACGAAATAGATGAAATTGAGCAGACAGACCTGACTCCAGATGTTGACCTGCTGGACATGCACTTATACGAACAAGCTATCCTTGAACCGGCTCAAATACAGTGTCAAGTGTCTTGTAAAGACGACAACACAGAAAAGGACGCTTTCAGTGCTGTCAGGTTCTCTAAAAACCTGCCAACACTGCTGGACTCTAAGTACTCTGTAGGAGGGAAGTTCTTTGTTCAAGACCAGGACCCTTCAAAGGATATATCTGCTATGTTGATCGATGATTATGACGAGTACGGTAGCAGCGATGTAAGCAGCGTGGTCATTGAGGACTCGAACGATTGCAACTTTCGTCACTCGGCGCACCCTGAAACGATTCTGAAGTCCCCGATGAATTTGGAACGGCACATTGGCGCCATTCAACATATAGAGGCAGAACGAAATAAAAATAACGACTATGAGGAGGACGAAAACAAAGAGGATGAGGAAAATGACGAAATAACAAATTCGGTATTGAATGACTTACTGTATCAGCCGGATTTGAAAAATAGAGGATTCAGCCGTCTTATTGAGATTATGGATTATCCTCATATGAGCACCAGCGATATCGAGAAATTGACTTTGATGGTCAGCCATCAGCTCGCTTTTGTTCAGGAAAGGTATGTTAGCCAAAGAGGTAACACCTTTGCTGACTGGGTTATAGACGAAGGGGAGTCGCTGAATATTCCTGAAGATTTTCTGGATATAGTGAGGAAATTGGTAGGCTCATACAACAAAATCGGGCTTCTCGAGTATCTGGAATTGCACGAAGCATCGTACGGAGCTATTACCAGACTGCAACGCGTTCCTACGACTTCGTCAGAGGATATGATGTTGGATGATTCAGACCAGATTTCAATTTCATTAAACTCCCTGGTATTTGATCTACCGCATATTATGTTGAAACGGTTTGGCCGACCACTCAAGGTCCTGCCCAGTGTTCTGCCATTTTGGCATTTGTTTGGCTGCCAACCGTACTCTGGACCTCTAGACGCGACAGTGTACTTCGCTATACCTGGAAGCGACGGAGTCCAGCATGCCGCTATGTTGTTCCTTAACTCCTTAAAGCAGTGCTACAAGAAGTGCGAACTCGGCACGCTTACTTCGGGCGGCAGCTTGACGCAGTCGAAAAACGACTCGGAAGCACCCAGTGGTTTGGTACCGATCCAACTGAATATGGATAAGCTGGCAGACAAGTCTCTGTTGCAATCTTCGGAGATATTGGTGCAATACAGTTACGCAATCTCTCAATTAGGGAAAGCATTGACAAAACACACTGCTTTTGAAGACAAAATTTTATTACTTGTTGCCAACCCTTTTAACGAAGACGTTTCTTTGTTTGAAATTTGCAGAAGCTTTTGCTCCATCAAAGAAGAGCTAGGTTCACGTCGCATTCACTTTCAGATTATACCTATCGACAAATTTTGTACGCTTGATGGTTATGCTGTCCCGACACCGAAGGAATATACCAACATCGCTTTAAGGCTATACGAAGGGCTAGGTGCGTCAGACAACCTGAAGGAAGATTTGAATGAAGTGCCCTCTAGTTTCCAGCTAGCCAAACCTATTCCGAACATGATTCCATTTAACTTTGGCCCAGCTGTGTCCGATCCGCTATTTGAGGACAACTCTGCTATACACATCAGTTACTCACGAACTGCTGACCGTCGCTGGATTGTAGCTTCATGGACTGACAACAGAGGTTCGTTTTTGCTCAGTCGCAGTTTTTGCCTGACAAGAGGAAGCCAGCGACCAAAGTCTATTGAAGAAGTGATTGGCAGTATATGGGAGAAAACCATGTCCTTTGTTCGCAGAAAGAAGATCAGATGGAGAATAATCGTTACTCGACTAGGTATAGTTGAAGAAGATGAGCAAGTGGCATGGACTAACATGTTTGCAAGTGCAGAAATGGAATTTAGCACTACAAAAAGGGCTGTACGATCTGGTTCTGCTACACCAATTACCTCAGTCCTGCCAGCTGGAAGTCATATCGACTCTTCAAAGCACAACAGCTTTTCGATGCCAATCAGTACTGGAAAATCCACCGATCTGTCGCATTCCAGCATGGCCCTGCCTGTAGGGCTAGACACGCAGTCTTCCACGGGCGGTCTAATCGATCACGATATCCGAATTTTTTGTGTTTTAGTGAGTATGGTTCCGTGTACTGAAATTGTGTTCGGGAAACAACAGTCCAATTACACTAACAAATACGGTATTGGTGGGTCTCTGACTGGCGAGTGGTCAATGACTCCTTCTGCTGCGCTTGACTTGCTTGGTTCTACGCCACTTGGTCGCGGCGAGTCTCCGAACTTGTTTGGAGTTGGCTCTGTAGGCGGTAACTCAGGATTCACGCCCCATACTGGTGGAGCGCTTGATATTCTGAGTACCAATACGCCTGCAAAGAACGGGGCTACTCCTGGCCCGGACGAGTTTGACGGCGTTGGTGCACCACAGACAACAGGGATGGAGAACATTGAGGATACAAACGAAATAATTATGGATGCGTGCGAGGAGATAAGTACTATTATTCTGAAAAACCGCCGGTCGGTAATGTCGACCATCGACATCAGCATGGAGAACTATTCGACGAAGACTTACCTGGATATAGCGCTATTCATTAAAGGTCCTAGCCGGATGGCTAGTGATGCGAGCAATCGCAGTAGAAGCAAGCCAGCGCTACTGGAGATAGGGATGTTGTATATGACAGAAGGAGGGCTTCTGGGGAACGGCAGTAGCGGTTCCATGTTCAAAGATATTTTGCAGGAGTACCGGCAGCTGGTGACATTAAATAACTGTCGCAAGCCGGAGGAAGAGCAGGGGATATACCCTGCTCACGTGGAAGCAGTTGATCTGCTTGAAAAAGTTGTTAATGTAGTAAGATAATGACGAGCTTGAGGAGAAAAAAGAGAGTGGTGTATGTGTCAAATGGACTCGAATTGGGCAATTGGCTGCAAAGAACGCAGATGACGAGCAAGTCTTCGTTCAAGAGCAGGATTCGTGATCAAGACGTTTGTAGAGACGAGCTGAGTGCATCCTGCGACAGGACAAGAGTACTGCATTGTGGAGTCTCTTTCTAGGTACTGCATGATGGCTTCCCTGGAGTAAGCGTGTTTGCATAGACTGTTGGTGACTGGATTCTGGAGCAGGTCGCCAGTAAGGGGGCACTTAAAGCTTTCTATGGCACGCTGTACGACAAGATCGTCGTCGTCATTTTCGTCGCCATCATCGTCGCCGCCAGACAAGTCGGAGTCGAACCATCTACGCGGGTCTTCAGGCAAATCTTCGTCGGCGTGTCGGATCGCGTAGACGGTACGTTTGATCTCCTTGTATAGGGGGTCATGACCGAACCGTTTGCTCTTTGGAAGCGCAGCTGTCTCTAAGGCTATATCGGTTTTGTGCTGTAAGACTGCATGAGCGTCGCCAGTCAGGAGATCGCTCTTTGCGCGGTCGCTAATGAGTTTCGCGATTACCATCTGTCTTGCAGAAATGTCAATAGCTTTTGCGGCATCGCGTACTTTTGCATCGAGTTCGCGGATTTCGCGTAAATCTTCAAATGCAGTCAGCGATTTACTGAGCTCGTCCATACACAACTCATAAGTCTTTGTTTCAACAGGTACAGTTCTCGAGGTATGAGGCATACTTCTGTAGGTTTAGTAACTGTGCTATTATTGTTGCTAATATAAGGTTGTAGTGTGATTTGACCCGGTCCCGTTTGGCCACCTTAGAAACAACGACAATGACAGTAGAAGAAGCCAGTAATGACGGCCTTACGGGCAATGTACCTGATTTACGACTAGGTCAACTCGTATTCGAAGTTCATAATGAACATTTCTCTAAAGAAAAAAGAGAATCTGCCAGGATTGAGCTCTTGGATACCATTATGGCGAATAACATGTCCGGGTTCTGGTACTATCTGCATACCACTTACCCGAACCTGAATGTCGAATGGGACGAAAAAAAATATGAAGAAATGCTCGGCAAGGCCGCTGATGTGCTGGCCGATCTAGAGACTAAGATTGCTGAAGCTGAAGAGGCGGACGGCGAAGTCGAAGTGGCAAGAGGCTGGACAAAAGTCGGCGAGTTCTGGGCTCGCAACGGTAACAAGACTAGAGCGCTAGAAACTCTTAGAAACGCCTATGAAAAGACATCAGGTGTAGGCAATCAGGTCGATATTTTGCTTACTATCATTAGAGTCGGTATGCTCTTCGACGACAAGGAACTCATCCGCACAGAACTCGAAAATGCCGAATTGCTCGTCGACAGGGGCGGCGACTGGGACAGACGTAACCGTCTCAAGACTTACAAGGGTTTATACTGTATTTCTGTACGTAACTTCGAAGAGGGCGCTAAACTATTGATAGATTCCCGGTCTACATTCACGTCTACCGAAGTATGCACTTACGAGCATGTCGTCGCCTTGACCGTGCTTGCAGGTGCTCTAACCCTGGAACGAGTCGAGCTGAAAACTAAGGTCATAGACTCGCCTGAAGTACTTCAGCTCGTTCCGACAACACCAGCTCTTGAGCCGCTTACCTCTCTCACTAACTCGTTGTACCTCTGCGATTACGCCACTTTTTTCAAATCACTGGCCCAAGTCGAAGAGACTTTTTTGGCGCTGCACCGTGATCTTGTTCCCCACAGTGCCTACTACGTCCGTGAGATGCGCCGTAAAGCTTACGCGCAGCTTCTCGAGTCCTACAGGGCGCTGTCTCTCCGGTCGATGGCTGATGCCTTCGGTGTGACAGTTGAGTTCCTCGATGCAGACCTCTCCAAGTTCATCCCGAACCGACAACTCAACTGCGTCATTGACCGCGTAAATGGCGTCGTCTTGACTAACCGTCCAGATACTAAAAACACACAATATCAGGCGCTATTGAAGCAGGGCGATATACTCTTGACAAAGCTCCAGAAGTACGGCGCCGCAGTCAGGCTATCGCCAGCTGAAAGAGTCTAACGATAAACTAATGCACTTCATATGCTGAGAACTAACTAATTTAGTGCCATTCTCTTTTTGTATACACCGAAATACGGCAAATAGTGCATATTTAATGTCGCTTCTGTTGTCTAAACTCCGGTATCTCCCATAACCAATTACTGAATCGGGCAACTCCCAGACATCAGCATTCTTCACCACCTGGAATTTTTTACCTTCTTCTTAGTCTTACATCGAAACGGTAAAAAAAACCCGGAAAACTCTCTGTAGCAACAGTTTTTGCCACTAATGACCCTTAAATCTGAGAATGCTCTTGAAGTTCTCAAAGAGTATGAGCACAAAGATGGCTTAGATGTTCATACGCTTATGGACTCGAAGACCAGAGGTGGCCTTACCTATAATGATTTTCTGATCCTACCGGGCAAAATTGATTTCGCCTCTAACGAGGTCTCACTGGAAACAAAGATCACTAAAAATATCTCGATCAAGACTCCTTTTGCTTCTTCACCTATGGACACAGTCACTGAAGTTGATATGGCTGTGCATATGGCTCTGCTTGGTGGCGTGGGCATTATCCATCATAACTGCACCGCCGAAGAACAGGCTGCTATGGTCCGCAAGGTCAAGAAGTATGAGAATGGGTTCATCACTGATCCTGTTGTTGTTTCCCCTGAATTGACTGTTAAGGAAGTTTTGGCCTTGAAAGACAAACTCGGCTTTGCAGGGTTCCCTGTTACAGGTAAGTACCTTTTATCGCGAAAAAATCCATACGCGCACTATGATGTTTCTACAAACTTTCGTTCTACCAAGAAGCCGTAAAAGGCCTGCCGGACACCATATATAAAAGGCTTAGAGCCTGATCTGAGAGTGTTACTTCCTTTGTTGTGGTGTGCTTATACTAACAATCATATAGAAAACGGAAAGTTCCCTGCCAAGCTCATTGGTATTGTGACTTCGCGCGATATCCAATTTGAAGACCCCAACGCCCTGATTAAAGATGTTATGACAACAGATGTCATTACTGCACATGAAGGCGTCACACTTAAAGAGGCCAACGAGGTTCTACGTCGTTCTAAGAAGGGCAAACTGCCTATTGTGGACAAACAGGGCGTCATCACCTCTCTTCTTTCCAGAACCGATCTGAAGAAGAATTACCATTATCCCTTAGCGAGCAAGGAACCGCATTCTAAGCAGTTACTTTGTGGCGCTGCTATTGGCACACGTCCTGCTGATCGCGACCGTTTGAAACTCCTTTCTGATGCGGGTCTTGACATTGTGGTTCTTGACTCTTCGCAAGGCAACTCCATATACCAGATCGAGATGATCCAGTGGATCAAAAAAGAGTTCCCGAAAATCGACGTTATTGCAGGCAATGTAGTGACCCGTGAACAGGCTGCCAGCCTTATTGCTGCTGGTGCAGACGCTCTACGCATTGGTATGGGTTCTGGATCGATTTGTATTACGCAAGAGGTCATGGCTGTTGGCCGTCCCCAGGGCACTGCAGTCTACCAGGTGTCGCAGTTCGCTGCCAGATTTGGCGTTCCCACTATTGCTGATGGCGGTATTGGTAACGTTGGACATATAACCAAAGCTCTTGCACTCGGTGCGAGTGCTGTAATGATGGGTGGTCTACTTGCCGGCACTACTGAAGCTCCCGGCGAGTACTTGTACCGGGAGGGCCAGCGCGTCAAAGCGTACCGTGGCATGGGATCTATTGATGCGATGCAGCGCTCAGGAAACAGCGAGAATGCTGCTACCAGTAGATACTTTTCGGAAGCGGATTCTGTGCTTGTTGCACAGGGAGTTTCTGGACAGGTCGTCGACAAGGGCAGTATTACCAAGTTTGTGCCTTACTTAGCGTCAGGCTTACAGCATGGCCTTCAGGATATTGGCGTTAAGAGCGTCAGCGAGCTCAGAGAAGGTAGCAGTAGCGGCAAAATCCGGTTTGAAATGCGCTCGGCGTCCGCACAGCTAGAAGGAGGAGTACACGGACTGTTCAGCTACGAGAAACGTCTGTACAACTAAACAAGACCAGAAAAGAAGACCAGAATATAAAAGAAATCTTCTGTACTACACTAGCGATGTTCTCTACCAGTAAAAGATTATAAAAATTTAGGATCATGAATTTAATACACACTACAGCTGATAATGCGTCATCCGTTAAAGCGTTGGAGAAGTAGAGTACGTAAACAAGAAGATATTTGCACGTGGGGGAGCATGTTTACTCTTCTAATGTCTGGGCAGCGATACGGTCAAGATCGCGCTGTCCAAAAGCAGAGATTCTTCGTCCACCAGTAGCAGCCTTCTCTAAGACACCGATCTTCTCAAGGGCTTGAAGAGCCTTTCTGTTGACGGAGCCAGAGGCATCACGGTGGTGAGAAGGTCTGGATCCACGGTTGATGGCACCGCCATAAACACGGTTCAATTTGCCGGTACCGATAGTCTTTCTCAAGTAGATGTGACGGGCAATAGAGGCGGCTCTCATGTAGAACCACTTTTCAGCGTTTTGAGGGGGAAGTTCGTTTCCGCTTGAGGTCTTGACGAGCTCCACGTATCCGGGAACGTCGAGACGGCCCTGACGCTGCAAGAACTCAGCATAAGCTTCAATGAATTTTTGAGCCGGAACGTCTTTAACAGATACACCAGGCATTTTGATTTATCTTTATTGATAGATTAGGTACGTGAGTGGGTGTTAGTGTGGGTGTTAGTTTGGGTATTTAGGGGTGTGCGCTTGGGTATTCTCTCATTAGGGTTCGTGACTGTTATGATATCGGTAGGGCTGGGAATCTGTATCTTGTGCTTAAAACTTTATATTTGTCTCAGCCAATCACAGTGCTTGGTGTATTTTTGACATGCACCGGTCGATATTGTAGACTGTAGTATGCAGCGACGTAGTGTGCGTGCAGCGTCATAAATCGATGCAGAAATTATTGCGTGTTGATCCGGAATGTATTTCACGTTTTGGGAACAATTTCGCAGTGCAACTAGAGGCAGGTAGGAGCGTCCAGAGCCAGTAGGCGAGTTTATGCGAGATCTTCTCGCAGGACAGAGTGTAGCCCAGACTAGTCATGATATCGACGAGCAGTTGTCTGTCACAATAGCGTGAGTTGTGTATGCATGCAGACGGAAGCACAAAGAATACGCAGGGTAACGGGGATGCACATGATTCGGGCGGTAAAAGGAACGAACGCAGCAGTTTGAGCATGAGCCCTCTGCGCTTGCGATCGGGCACGTAGTTGATTACTAAAGAGAGCGAAACCACGTGGAATTTGTCGTCTGTTGACTGAGGAAGCGGCCGCTCAAAGAAATCTTGCTGCTTTATGTCTTTCTCTTGCGAGTTGAGATCGATCCGCTCAATTGTAGCGAAGATACCGCTTCTTGAGCAGGCGTTCCTGGACGAAAGAGCGCCGACTTCCAGCAGTCGCAAATTCTGCCGCAAATCGAATTGTTTGAGCCAATCCACCAGAATTATCGAGGTATCACCACCTCTTGACTTGTCCTGACCGAGCAGTGACGCCTGCTGGTATATCTGAATGCCGCCGAGATCGTTCAGCTGCTCTTCGATCTGCTTCACTTTGAGAGCGTCGCCTTCGCGCTCAAACCGTTCCTTGTCCTTGAGGAGCGCATGTCGTGATCTGATAATTTTGCGTGTCGTTTTAGCCGAAACCGACCGCAGTTTTCGTGTATTTGTCAGTGTCCTAGGCGTCGCACAGATCCCGCGGCTTTTCCGCGCCATGATATCGAGAAGATAACTGCCAGTCCCAAACTTATGTCTTTATACTTCACACCAGATTAAGGATGTGATATATATGTATATCCGCCGGATATGTTCTTTTGGTCAGCAAATTGTGTTAATACTCACTTGGATGAGCTCTAGAGGATACGCAAGCTCCCGTTTTCATTGTTGACGGCTCCATTGTCGTTTAAGGGTCCTCCTACTAAGTAAACCTTTGCACCTCATCTGCGCTCCTTTTGCCGTTCGAAAAGAGACATGGAGAATAAGGATAACCCATTGTTTCCGAACTCCACTATAATTCATAGAACAGATGCTGTTTTCCCGCTGAGATCGTTCTTCGATAGTGACATCTCGGATCAGACCGAAATCCAACTCGACCTCGCCCAGTCGTCTCACCATGAATCGGGCCTGGCGATCCCCACGCCTTCGGACGAGATAAAACCTTCTCTGTCTTCGAGGCATACGCAGGCTATTGCATTCAACTGTGTATTAGGTGTAGGACTTTACATAACGTCCAGTGCTTACTTCTACAAAGCCGGCCCGCTTGGCGTTCTGCTGGGGTTCATCATTACCGGTATTGTTCTCTTCCTCTTCCTGCTCACTATCAAGGAAATGACGAGCTTCATCCCCGCCAGCGGCTCGTTGTCTACTTTTGGGTCCCGCTTTGTGGATGACTCCATAGGCTTCTCCATGGGTATCCTTTACTGGTTGTCGTACAACTTCCTCACAATGAGCCAGATCATTGTCGCCTCCGAAATGATCAGCGCGTTCACTTTTATTGGAACCTATACCACTACCAAAATCCTTTGGATATCAATGTTTATTATCATTATCACCGCTGTCAACTTCATGCCTACCCGTACCTTCGCTGAATGTCTTTTTGTCACCGCTATCGTCAAGTGCATCATTGCCATCATGCTTGTCATCTTTCTGTTTGTCGTCAATCACTACCCTAACTCCCCAGACACACGATACACATATCCGTTGGCCTTCACGTTCTGGAACTCCAACAAGGGTGAGCCCATCCTCGCTCTCACTGACGCGACTCGTTATGGCCCGTTCAGGCCTTACTTCATTCCGTCACCCGTCACCTCTGCCGCTAGGCCTATCACGACCATCTCAGGTGACCTGGGAAGGTTCCTGCAGGTACTGTATGCAGTTATCCATACGGTGTTTGCGTACACGGGCCTGGACGGCTTTGCAATCGCCGCTACGGAGTCCAGGTCCATAAAACGCGACTTTGCAGACACGTTCCCCTACTTCTATCCCATCCTGACGTGCATCTATATTTTTGGAGCGCTTGCATTTGGTCTCGATTCGTGGGCGGGCGATAGTCGGCTTGTTGGAATATTCGACCCTGCAACCGTATTCTGCCCTCCTGTGGGCAACCACGACAGCACCGTGCTCCTACATTCTCCTGGCGAGAAGTCAGCTTTCGTTATTTCATTGCGCAATGCAGGCTACTGCAAAATATCGCAGCTCGTTATTGCCTATTTTATCTTCTCTGCAGTCTGCGCCGGCGCTGCGCAAATGTACTGCGCAAACAGAACGCTCTACGCGCTGGCAAAGCAAGCCAAGGCACCTAAGATATTTGCCAGAACCAAAAATGGCTCGGCAGTTTACGCCATTTGGATGACAGCGCTGATCGTATGCTGCTCATACTTTGGCGCAATTGAACCTGATACATCCAGCTTCAATTTCACATGGGTACTTACTCTATCAGGGAACTCCATGCTGATCGCCTGGATATGCACCGCAGTAGCGTATATTCGCTTCTACAAGGGCCTCAAACATCACCCGTACGTTTTGCAACGCGATTCAGACAACTTCCCGTTCCATAGCCCGTTCCAACCATATTCCGCCTATGTTGTCGCAATCTTCCTGTCCGTCCTGGTTCTGTTTAGTGGATTCTATGTGTTCTTTAAGAGCAGCTGGAGTACCGCTGATTTCATATCCAGCTACTTCCCGCTGTTCATCTTCGTCGTCTCCACAGTCGCCTATAAGCTTTATCGCCGTACCAGGCACGTCAAGTTCAAAGACATGAATTTCTCGATAGGCCGCGTGGCGTCGGACGAATAGAAAGCTACGCTACGCGTGGTCTAATTGAACTGAAAATAAGTCTGTTGAACTTATACATAATCGCACGCAGTTACCGTTGAGGACTGGCGCATGGTGCCACCCACTTTTATAGCGTGTAGCGGGCGTGGAGACAGAATCTATCTGACTCATCCATTTTTGACAAAATTAAGTTGAGAGTATTTCGTAAAATCATGCAGTTGAAGCAGTGAAAGAGGTATAAAGATAACAAAAGTGCGCCTTTAATATCTGTAGTGATCGGTCTTGTAAGGACCCTCGGGAGCAATGTCAAGGTACTCGGATTGAACATCGGTGAGAGTAGTGAGCTGGACGCCAAGGTGGGCAAGATGGAGACGAGCAACAGTTTCATCCAATATCTTGGGAAGGACGTGCACACCGATCTCAAATGGACCAGATTTGGCAAATTCAACGTGCTTGGCACGGAACTCGGCATTGTTGGCATTGTACAGAGCAATCTGGGCCAGAACCTGGTTAGTGAAAGAGCAGGACATGACAAAGGAAGAATGTCCGGTAGCGCAGCCTAAGTTTACAAGACGTCCAGAGGCCAAAAGGATGATGTGGTTGCCGTTCTTGAGGAGGAAGCGATCGACTTGAGGCTTGATTGTCACCTTCTCAACAGCGTTAGCCTCGAGCCAGGCAACATCGATTTCGACATCGAAGTGACCAATATTGCAGACAATTGCATCATTAGGCATAGCTTCAAAATGAGTTTGAGTAATGATGTCACGGCATCCAGTGGTAGTGACGAAAATCTGACCAATGCTAGCGACCTTGTCGATGGGCTTGACTTCGTATCCGGAAACGGCAGCTTGGAGGGCATTGATAGGATCGATTTCGGATACAATAACACGTGCACCCATAGAGCGGAGAGCCATGGCGCAACCCTTGCCGACATCACCAAAACCACCAACGACAGCGACCTTACCAGCAATCATGACGTCGGTAGCACGCTTAATACCATCGATGAGAGACTCGCGGCATCCATACAAGTTGTCGAACTTAGATTTAGTAACGGAGTCGTTGACGTTGATAGCAGGGACCTTAAGAGCGCCGTCACGGAACATCTTGTAAAGATGGTGGACACCGGTGGTAGTCTCCTCGGAGAGACCGAAACATCCCTCGAGCATCTGCGGGTAGTTCTTGTGGACCAAAGAGGTAAGATCTCCACCGTCGTCAAGAATAAGGTTGAGGGACTTTCCATCCTTAAAAGCCTTGAGCTGCTGCTCAATGCACCAGGTATACTCTTCCTCGGTTTCGCCCTTCCAGGCAAAGACTGGGACACCTGCGGCTGCGATAGCGGCGGCGGCGTGGTCCTGAGTGGAGTAGATGTTGCAGGAAGACCAGGTGACTTCGGCACCAAGAGCGACTAAGGTTTCGATGAGAACAGCGGTCTGGATGGTCATGTGCAAGCAACCGGCGATGCGAGCGCCCTTGAGAGGCTGAACGTCGGCGTAGATACGGCGGGTTTCCATGAGACCAGGCATCTCATTCTCGGCGAGCTCAATTTCGCGGCGTCCGAAGGCGGCGAGGCCAATATCGGCGACTTTGTATGAAGCAGCAGGAGCCATTTTTTTAGTTGGTGTCTATATGTACCGGTTGAGGGTTTGACTAAAGAAGAAAAGGGGATTTAGCAGGGGAGCACCAGGGATGGTAGTACGGTAGAATTTTTCATAGTAATGGATTAGAGTTTCAAGGCCGGGTAACTGTAATTAATGGAGCGAGGTTTTCCTATACGGCAGAGGAAGAAGGTTTGTATGGCCGAGGCTGTACAAGCAGTGAGAGCAATTCACAAAACAGGCAAAGATTCTGTGAATGGACAGGTTAGTTGAGGGTGTAGTGGAATGAGGAAAGAAGCTAGCGGCTGGTGTGAGCAGGGTGTGGTTGGTGGGCAGTATTGTGTGAGCCTGTTGGGAGCGAAGGGCGACAATTCTAGGAATCGAGACAGGATCGAACAGCTATGGCCAGTGCAAGACGTAGCGATATGCCGATAACGGCAGGCAATTGTTACGACTATATGATGATTCGGTCATTTTTGCGGTCTGCGCGGCGGATTGATGACATGCTGCCGAACGATGTCAACACGATGCCGAAGCCTAGGGGCGTCGCGGGAACGCCTGGGAGACCGCGGTTTGTGTGCGAGCAGTACATCTACGAGAAGCTGTTTCCGACGTACAGGAGCCGGGACGCGGTGTTGAGTATGTGCGAAGAGGTGGCAAAGCAGAATAAGCAGGCGGCAGCGGCTCCTGCTGTGGAGGAGACTGTGAAGGTCGATCCGCGGATCGATCCGTACGGATCAAGACACCAAGAAGGGCCCAGCCGGGAGGATGCGATCCTGGAGTGGGTCTGGAAAGAACGACAGGTCGAGGATATTATCCGGAGTACATCATTTAACTTGCTATCGGAGAAGTGTATTGACTGCAGCAGCGACTGGAAGAGCATGTACAGGGCGTGGGGGCGACATGCGAGCTGATTGACGAGGCCAGCGGCGTTGGCGGCGAGAGGCGGAAGGCCCCATGGTTGGGACATCAAACCCGCACCCATACACAGAAAGAGGAAAAAAAAGACATACCAACGCTGGACAGAGATAAACAGCGATCGATGAGTGTGAGCGAGGCGCTACAGAAGGCAAAAGAGCAGCTAGATCTATCGCAGCCGGAACTTGCAGAAGGCGAGCTGCTCGGTTGGCTGGCTAAAGAGCCAGACAATGTCGAGCTGCTGCAGATGATCGGCGAAGTATACTTTGAGGAAGCGCGTACTGAAGACGGTTTCAAGGCATTCGCTAAAGCGGCAGAACTGGACAGCGACGGCATTTACGGGTTCGAAAAGTTTTTATGGCTAGGTCAGCTCACAGGTGGCCGCGAATCAGTTAAGTGGTACACTAAGGGCATCGAGGGGCTACGACGGACCCCTGAATCAAAAGATAAACTCTGTGATGCGCTCATCAGCACGATAGAACTCTGGATGACAGATCTGTGCTTTGAACCGGAAGCTGAAAACGAGTGTGAAACACTCATTACAGAGGCGCTGGCTATTGACGACAACAACGCCGCTGTCTGGTCAACGCTCGGATCAATACGTATTAGCCAAAATCGGATAGACGAGGCAAAAAAGGCTCTTTTGCGTAGCCTAGAAATATACTCTAACGAAGAAGACCCGCAGATTCAAGGATTGCTGAATTTGGCACGCATGTGCATTGAAATAAGCCTGTTCGAAGAGGCTATTCAGGTCACGTCAGCGATCAGCTCTATTGACGATGAGATTGTTGAGGCATGGTACTTGGAGGCTATGGCCTACAATGAGGCCCGGCTAGAAATGGAACAGAACGGTGATACGAGTCCTGAAATTGTCGAAACGGCCCTCCAGGGCGCCAGCGCGGCCCTGTTGTCGGCACACGCTCTTATCCAACAAGGCCACGAGTGCGACGAAATCTTACTCCAGGACATTACTCAGCTCATGGATGACCTCAAGGTCGAGCCTGACCAAAAGGAACACGAAAGCGAAGGTGAGGATGTTAATATTGAAGAGATTAACGCTGATAACACTGAAGAATCAGACTAATATTCTATTTTTAGTATCGTCTATTCGACTATCCATTATGGCTTTATCTCCCAACTCTCGCGGGTAGGGGGGCGGGGACTGCTCGACATCGTTTACTTCCCCCTTCAAACTCCTCTATTTAGCTAATAGGTAGCGGCAACCTCGCTCTTTTATCCATTATTTATTACATATATTTATTTTGCAATGGCTGAATCGATTTATTCTGACGACGAATCTCCGCGCCCACTGACCAAAGGCGACGACACCGCTTCATCAAAACATGAACATGAGAATTCACCAGAAAGACCCGATTGGACTGGACAATCCAGTCGCGCACAGCAAACTTCATCAAACCAACGTAAATCGATGTTCCGGAATATAATGAGCTTTATGTCTAATTATATAGGCAGTAAATTCACGCCTTTGAACTGGCAAGATTTAATCAGATGCGGTATTCCACTCTGGATTGGATTCATATTCATGAACATTCCCGCTACTGCCCACTACTTCAGCGTCGTAGTGTTCCTGAGCCCTATCATGGCAGCAGTTCTTGCTCCATCTGCACCATACGTATTAATGACAATGATACTGATGCTCACGCTCACTTGTGCTCTATGGTCAATGGCTGTGAACGTCGCTGCTCAGGGTATTGCTTACAGGTTACGAGGCGGCCATGACGTCTCTTACTATGTACAGCAGGCGACCGTTATTTATAACTGCACAGCTGTAGACGCTGAAACATGCTTTCTGAAAGCCATACAGGACGGCCAGTTCCTTCAGACAAACGTATCGGCAATATACTTGGCAGCGCTCTTCATCGATGTATCCTGTCTTATATACCTAAAGGGTTTGAATCGCATGTTCATTCCAGCAGCTATAATTGGTATCATTATTGGTTCTGTTTGTAACACTTTCACTCCTTTGTTTCCACAGTTCTTCCCTGATCTGCCCATAATGATGCTCAAAGCTGCAGGAATTGAGTTGGCTCTTATATTCGTCTGCTCTCTGCTCATGTTCCCAAAAACTATTAATAGCATGCTCGTGAAAAATCTAATTACGATATCTTCTTCACTGACAAAAATTGTGTCTATTCACAGAGACTGCCTCGAGGCCTCTGTTGCTTCAGAACAATTTGCCAAGTACACGGACGCCGATGAGATCGGTAGATCAACTGCTCCTGTGATAGGTCAATTAAGGGCATTCATTCCGTTTGCATCTAGTGAATTGTCTTTTTGTCGGCTAAGTGATCCTGAAATTGGTTCAATAGCCGATCCGCTGTTCAAAATTGTTCTCAGACTATCGTCAGTGAAATTGTTCTTTCAGAATTTATATGACCGTCAGATATCTCGACAGAGGTCAGCCTCTATCTCCGAAATCCTTCACCGAAGAGCATCTTTATCATCAAAAGGTTCTAATTCTGCTCGTTCGAAGCTTCATCGCGCGCTGCATAAGTCTTACGGACCTGTTGGTGAGATCGATTACCTTCATGAATTTGATATTGATCTCGACTTGACCAAGTTTCCAACGGATCGATTGGACCATATACTAACAGTTGTTAGAGAAAGTTGCGGCGACTGTGTAGCAGCTGCAGCTGATGCTATCGCCCTTTGCACTGAATGGCTGCAGGAAGTCGATAGAGATCGTCTCTTCACATGGATTTTTCGCAGATCGACTCGCCGTCAAAAAGAATTAGCAAAGCAGGTGGTACAAGCTCGATCTCGCCTGAATGATGCTTTAGTCGAATTTGAAAACAATAAGTCAGGAATTATGATTCGCCTTTACAGGGAGGGTTTATTTGAGCATGATCTATTTACAATGGCCCATGGCTTTCTGTATCAGGTCTATGCTGAAGAAGCTATCCGCAAAATGCTTGAAATCATGGACCGGATGATGGAAATTGACGCAAAACACTCAGAACCTCGATTAAATTTCCCTAAATTTGCGTCTTTCTATAAAAATATATCCGAGTTTCAAAGCCCTGAAGATTTAGGATTGGAGGGAACAACACTAATTACTAAAAAACATACTCAACGAAGAAACGCTGATGCTCTTCCTCCAAAAACTATTCTGCATTTAATAGGTCGAAAAATTCATGCATTTTACAACTCTTTCTTCTCTGACGATGTCATGTTTGCAGTCAAACTAGGATTTGCTGCTGTGCTTTGCGCCCTACCGGCAGTTTTCAAGTCAAGCGCTCATTTTTTCCTTGCTAACAGAGGTATTTGGGCTTTAATTATGGCAGGGCTCACAGCCACACGTTCTACAGGCCAGACAATTGGCGGAGTCATTACTCGCATTGTTGCTACTTTTGTTGGTTCTCTAGCTGGAATGATTGCCTGGTACATTTCTGCCGGCAATTCGACAAGCTCGACAAGTGTAGCTCCATTGTGGGGATTTGGTGCCACTACATTTGTTTGCTCATGGTTTCTAATGTATTTTAGACTTCATTACAAGGCCAAAAATCCAATGCCTAATATATTGCTACCCATATCTTTTGTGTTGGTTATGGGCTTAAGTTTTGGTGCCGTTAGGATATCAAGTATATTCCCTGTGATACCTGCAGGTTATACTGTGGCGTGGAAGAGATTTGTGATTGTCACTATTGGTGTTGCAATTGGATTTCTGGTATCCATATTTCCGCACCCAAACACCAGCAAATCATTCATTCGCAAGACTCTTGGAGACGTCATTGATAGCATCGCCAAAAGCCACAGCGATCTTTTGGGATTCACGTTATCAAAAGTTCAGAATCCTGCTTGTCTTCCGCTTAAGTCTCTAGCAGATGAGTTCCTTTATACATCATACATGATTGGAACAGTGCGAGAAGAGATGCTATATGTGCCATATGAACCCTCATTCGATGGACCGTGGCCAGCGAAAACTTACAATCGTGTTGTGACTTTAGCATCAGAAGCCAATGCCTTACTTAGTTTGATCTATTCCATGATCCAGCGATTTGATTCATCTGAATGGCTAGCTCACTGTATTGAAACTTCGGGTCTGAGAGACAAAACATTTGCAGGTGCTGAGTTTTCAATGCTTTTCATGATGTCGCGTGCTTTACTATTGAATGCTCCTATTCCCCAGGTGACGCCTGCTCCTCTTGTTCCTCGCTTTATGGAACTTGTTACTACCAGTGCTGCGAAATTACAAGCTACAGATGGAACAGCGTTGACAGGCCTACCGGAAGATGAGGAAGAGGATATCACAGAGAAGATGCTAAATGAATCCACAGATAGTAATCTAAATACTTTCCCCACACAGCGTGCTGCAATGTCTGTTCCAGCTCTTGGAACGGCATTACAGTCTACCAAGTCTTTTGGCACCGGCACAGGCACCGGCACAGGCTCTGCTCTTGAACGTGTTTGGACTTCTTCTGGTACTCGAAATCACAAACGTCTTCGCGCTTTTAGTGACGTCTCTTATAAAGAAAGGCTTCAAAATCTGTCGGTAGATGAAAGAAATCACTACGGTAACTGGGAATTTTATCTGGAGAAATATCCTATTTTGTTCGCCGGTAAAAAGATCACTCCTGAACTGGCTAAAAGCAAGAACTTTCGATACTACGCTGCTAATGTCATTTTAGACATGACATTTTATGACCATATTGACCGACTTATGCTTTACATTAAAGCTCTTGTCGGAGAAGTGTACGAGAACCCTCAGTTGTATAACGATTTATGGGATAAAGTTACCAGTGATATGGTATAATGCTAATGTGACGCATCGAAATAATGAAGTATTACATCTGTTTTTTTGATTTAATAAGCTGCGCTTATACTCTTATACTATGGAAATCTCAGTCTAGAGAGCAACAGCGATTAGAGTGACAACAGCGAGCCAACTGGATATAGATGGTTTATATTTCAAAGCCTCACTGGTCTTCTTGTTGCTCTTAGTTTTGCTGCCGCTACTTCTCTTATCTGATTCTGAGTTTTTTTTTTTTTCCGAAGAAGGACTTGTTTCTTGAACATCGTATACAGGGATAATACTAGTATCTTCCCACTGGCTGCCGTTCGGGTTGATTATGGCACATTGTGACGCTTTCAATGAGGGCTTGACAAATCTGCCGCGCTTTACTTCCACCCCCTTATCGATAAGATCTCCTGCGATATCGGGTCCCGAATCAGCCATTTCAAGGTGCTTATATAATACTGGGCACTTGTTTGGTTTTTCAGGTGCTGGCAAAGAAGCAGGGACTTTAGGGGCGGTTTCATGAAAAAGAGAGCGCAAAGTCATGAAATCAGGAAGAAGTTTTGCTGTGCAGGTACCGTCATCGAGCTTAACGATTCCGTAATTATTAGCTTCCATGGAATATTCATAAGCAATTCCGCCTGAGAATACGTCTGCCATGGTCGTGAAAAGATCAGGAATTTCTCCGAACGTTCTTGGTTGAACTTCATTGCATCCAAATTCCGAATAAAAGACAGGAACTTTAGTGTTCGCATATGACGCCTTCAGTTTATCGAGACCTGCATTCTCGTATGTCGTTTCACCGCACCATTGGTAGCTGTTTATTCCAAAAAAGTCGGCGATTTCGTATTCGTCCCCACAAGTCAGATACTCGAAAAGCTCCTCTCTCAATTCGAAAACATCTGCATTTGAATAGCCGACCGGGATTTTTCTTTCCAGATTGTCGGCTATATAGTCTTTAAGATCCTTTATGACTGCTTTCATAGTCTGATGAGCATACGGAGACGTTTTTTCCTTGTTGTCGCTAATAACCTCGTTGCCTGCTATGTAAGCGAGAGTGTTGGTGTAAGTGGAGAACTGATCAACGACTTTGAAGATATGTTCCAAGTACGCGGTGGTATATGTTTCCCAGGGGCTTGCGCGATTGATATGCTGGCCGTACAGTGGGGAGTTGACGTCGAGTATGAGGTAAATCCCGGCAGCGGCCAATAGAGACATACACTCGTCATGATTGAGATCAGGGTTCACAGAGTATACTCTGATAGTGTTGACTCCGAGTTCTTGGAACACGGCTATATCTCTAGCACAAGTCTCAATATCGGACAAGGGATCGTGTTTGCCGTCAAAAGCGCTAGATCCTCCTGGCTGATACGCGATACCTTTAATATAGAAAGGCTCTTTGGTTTCACTGTTGACGAAATGTCTGCCATATATTTCTATAGCAGGAATGGTTTTTGTATTAATAGATGCAGCAGCTGAAGTAACACCGCCTGGGTTCGCATAGGCTGCGACAGCAGTGGCGATAATCAGCGACAAGTGTGCCCGCATATTTATTTGTTGGTATTTTATCTGTGTATTTTTTGTGCGTGGCAGTTTATCCCGAGGTTTTATCCTTATAAGATATTGAGAGCAGATAGTGTGATTTATATACCATGATGCCGAAATCTATGTTTAGTGTTAACGCGGAAGAGGGTCTGATAATTTTTGTCACTCAGCCATTTTGCTCGTTTCATTTAGCAGCTATGGAATGCTCTGTTTACTGCTATTGGTATATTGGCACGAGAGAAATTCAGGGTCCTCGTATACCAGCGAAGGATGATGTTACAGCTGCTGTTTATGGACAATACGGCTACATTTTTCTTGGCATTACTACCTGAACAGTAACAGGAGTTTTACAGTTTTCTTAGCAGAATAGTTGATATCTACTATTCTATAGTTTTTTGAGTTCGGTATAGCAATTGGCGTGTTTCTAACTGGACCTAAGCTAAGCCTTTTTTTCTTATAGCGTTGATTGGTGACTAAAGTTCCGTTTTTCCATTTTTAGTAAGCAGCCAAAGAGTTATCACCGAGTTTGTTACGCTTTTATTTTTATTATGGTGTTCGTTAAACAGGCTTAGTATAGGTTACTGCAATAGGAATGCAGGACGATAAGTTGCAGTGATCTCTGTTTAGGGTGTTGATGATTTAAGCTGATTTATCTGGAGTACACTAATAGCTACGGAATAGCAGAATATTTAGTTTAGTTTTCTGTTATTGTTGCACTATAATTACGATTGCATCTACCTCTATGCGACTGATATCACAGTGCAAAGGTTCTGGCATATGGGCTTATATCTCGCATAGCATTGCAGCTGGAGTGATATTATAATGTCTGCAACTATATTGAAAGTATCTAAAACTGTATAATGCTATTCATTATAGATGACACAACAACCGAGATACATGTGTTACAGATATAATATCGATAAATAGTTGAGAAACCATCGATTCTATTTATTACTAATAAACCTTAAACTGATTAAAGTTTTTTGCTTAACAGAACGCTCGAAGCCTTTAACGATTGTTTTACCAACTTTGAACAAAAGCCAAAATATAAATAAGTCAAGAGAACTCCAACAATAAAGGGACTCTCATTTCAAATGATACCATGGCAATTCCTTGCGACATGGTCATTTGGATATATTCATCCAGATGAACATATTCAAGGGATGGATATGGGCATAAATTCTTACTGGCATTCACGTGTACCGTGGGAATTCTCTGAAAAGAGCGTCAGATCTATTTCGCTAGTTCATCTTTATTATGGGCTCCCCGCTGCAATCGCTGCCTTTTTCAAATCTCCTTTACTATATTTCTTTCTCGTACGCCTCCTTTGGCTGCTTTTAGTAGTGGTAATGTGGCGCTTGATTCGCGCGCATAACCGGGACGGCGCGCGAGGCTACTACACCTCTTACTTGGCTTGTTGTCTCTCTACCCGATCACTCTCAAACGGCATAGAGACTTTTCTGCTTATGTGCTGTCTTAGCCTTCTCCCTTACAAATCCTACAAGTCGCGATTCCTCCTTGGCAGCCTAGCTGGCCTCGGGCTATCAACTCGCCCTACGTTCCCTGCTTTCCTAGTCCTCCCCGTTCTCACCCATTTCCGCAGCTTCTTCTCTATGACTACGGCTGGCGCTCTGCTCGGATTTGCGCTTGTTCTTAGCCTTGTCCTTCTCCTCGACTCTTTGCAAGTAGGCTACCTCAACTTCTCGCTCTTGAACAACCTTCAGTACAACACAAACACACACAACCTCTCCCTACATGGGTTACACCCGTTCTACACTCATTGTTTCGTCAATGTACCTACACTTTTAGGCCCTGGTTTGGCCTTTATAGACATAAAGAATTTCAAAAAGCACTGGATGTTTATTTCCTCCGCAATATCCGGTATCCTGCTGTTATCGTTTGTCCCGCACCAAGAAACCAGGTTCATGATACCCGCTGCTACTGCACTATGTGCGACATTCGATATCTCCTCTACAAAATTCCGTCGCTCGCTCTTTTATTTCTGGATTGCATACAATGCTATTGGCGGACTAGTTTACTGCTTTCATCAAGGTGGCATCATACCCGCACAACTATACCTCTCCCGCGACCCTCCAACATCAATGATATGGTGGAAAACATATTCGGCACCCATGTGGCCTCTAGGTCCCGTTCCGGGTTCAATTAACGCTTTGCAGCCCGAAGACTCTACTTTACTAGTGAGAGAGCAACCTGTTTACTTCCGCTCCTCTGAATATTTCCTTGCTTCAGAAAAAAAGGAACTAGGTTCACCAGCTAGATACATCTTTGACATGTACGGCGCTTCGATTGGATCTGTGACAAAGGCTATAGATGACACTCTTCCAATCGGATCTGTTGTATTGATTGCCCCTAGCTCCGCAGATATCTCTAAAATTCCTTATAATTTGACTGTTGTCTGGTCTACTATATTTCACCTCAATCTGGATGGGCTTATTGATTCAGTAATACCACCTGGTCTGGCTATCTATAGAATCGACCCTTATGACACTGAATTAGTTGATTAATAAACGTGAATTATTCAATAAAATAATTTTACATCTTAATTATCATCGTATTTCCTTCCATATCAGAAAGGAATAAATAGATAAACGTTGTCATTGATAAAAGAACATCGTCCACTTTCCGAATTACTCGTACAGTCCAGTAGAACAGCAGGCACTTTCATTGTCGTCATAAATCGTTAAGCCCTCAATACTTTGTTCATTATGCATTCTCTTAATAGTATCGCCCGACATGGTATTGGCCATTGCTGGGTTTATGTTGAGGTTGATGCCCAGCATTGCCAGCCTCCGTACTCGAGACATGACCGTCATTATAATATGATCGTGCTTCAGGTTCTTTCGGTAGACCGTAAGAGACACTGATTTGCCCAGGGTTTGAGCTTACAGCTGCTACTTCACTCATTGGGGGCAATGACATCTGCTGTCGTTCAGGAGGTCCACCACCATAACCTGCTACCATAGGGGGCATTGGCTGCTGGCCAGGTAACACAGTCATTTTGCCGTCATATGTTGCATGCTGCTCGCGAACGGAGTCACCTTGCTTTGCGCGTTCAACAAAATGTCCTGAACCTTGTTGAGCATACCACTGTCCTCTGCTAGACTCCGCGCTCGATGGCATTTCGAAGGGGTACGACGGCGCATAGCCAGGCGTCGGAGGAAGCATTCTTCCCGTCATGGGATCGACAAATGAAACAATTTTATTCATATTCATTTCAGCTTGGTATGGATCGTGAGGCGGTATCGACATAGGGGTAGGGGCTCCTAAGGGAAGGCCCATTGGCGGTAGGTAAGGATATTGAACACCAAGTTGTTGAGAGTTAGCGTTACTAGGGTTCACTGGAGCTCGAGGCATCAAGTTACTGTCCTCGTATGCCATATAAGAACGGTCGTTCTGTACTGATGGAGGTGGTAAACTGAATCTGTGAGAACCTTCGGGAAACAGCGGAGCAAACCTCGCTGTAGGTGGCGGCACACCAGAATACCATCTCATATCGTACTGTGGCTGTGAAGAATAGACCGAATTGTACGAAGAACCAATAGAGGCACTGGGATACATTCCAGCATGCATAGGCAGCATAGTAGGGTGTAGTTGTCCAGACATTTGTTGCTGTGGCTGATGTTGAGAGCGAACTTGAGAATGCCCTTGCCTGGGCGACCGTATCTTTTGGTCTTGCTCTTGTTGATATATTTGTGACGGTTGCAGTGTTTGTTGTGCTCCAACTTCTTGAGAGTGTGGCGCATTGTGGACCGCTTGAGTAGTTTGGACTGGTGGCGCTTGTGAGTTGAACGCCGTTACGTCTGTTCCATCCAATCCTGCTTCAGAATAAGTCCTCTTCGGAGGATAAATACTGCTCTGTTGGTCATAATAGTGCATTCTCTGTTCAACAACAGGCATATGCTGTTGAACATAAGCAAAAGGTTTCACCGGAGCTGGGGGCGGAGAAGGAGTATCAGGCTCGCCAGTGCCATATATCGATATCGGGTGATAATCAAATCCGTCATAGTTTTCAGAAATAGAAGCTGGAGACGATATACTAAAAGAGCCTGGTTTAGCTTCCTTTATTTGTGGCGTAGAATCAGAGATAGTTTGTTTTTCATCCTTAGGTTGTATAGAAATTGAGTCTTCCACATCATGTTGGAACTTTTTGTACTCTTCCTTAACCTGCTCAATTTCACTCTGCAACGAGATGATCTTATTATACCGTAAATCAGATAGAGATTTTGAGTAAAATTGCCAAATAGCTAGTCTGGAAGCACTGGTCGTGCGATTTATCTTTCTTATTTCAAGGTCGAGCTGGTTCTGGTTGTGTACTGCGCGTTTTCGGATTTCTTGCATAGAAGAGACGTAATTCTTATCGGATTCTGCGCAAAAAGATGAGCCTAACCGTATAGGTACAATGCTATCTTGTCCTATTGAGAAGAGCATTTCTTTGTCGTCTGCTGCGTGGCTGTCAAAGACTTGAACAAATCTGGCCAGAATTTGGTCAATTTGTTTAGATATAGGGTCTTCGAGTTTATTTCTTCGATGACCTTTACGTTTTAAAGCAACAGACAAAGCCTCGGATTCGGTTTCCAATTCAGCCGCCGCATCTTCGTCTGGATCTGCGTCAGCATCAGTGTCGGCATCGATATGCGAAGAAGAGGCGATAACTGGCATACTATTTAGACCGTTTGTGGCGTTGTCAGTAGAACTTACCAAAGCCGAAGATTCAGAGAGCGTTTGTGTAATCTTTGGTACATGAAGAGCAGATTCTGTTGAAGAATATTGAGGAGTTTTTTGTATTTGAATAGCAGGATTAGGATGTGTTCGTGAGTCTGGGGTAAAGTTCGAAGATGCATTTAAGGTTAGAGTTTTGTCGTTTAGATTTAAAGTGTGTCGTTGCTGAAAAGAAGAAACGGGAGGTTGCTGGTGACGAGAGTCCCTATCGTCCATAGTCAAGGTGCTTCTGATTTTGTTGGGGTCTTGATGCTCATCAGGTTTGGCAGGAATAAAAAGGGCAGGAGAATTTTGCAAGTTAGGAAGGCAAGATGAAGCCGGGGCATTAGCAGAAGAAGAACTAGGGGGTGGAGACGACATTGGCAAGCAGGAAGGTCCAGGTTCAAAGGCAAAAAAAAGGGTTTGTCACCAAAAAACCCGCCGAAAAAACACACCGTGTGGGTATCGGAACTACAGGATATGTTGCCAAAAGTGAACCAAAAGGACTGAAAACTCCAGCAAGGAAGAAGGTGGCAAAGGGGATTTAAGATATTGAAGCGAAATTAACGTGTACCAATGGTTTTAGAGGGAAATGCACGCAGATTTAAACAATTCGCTTATAGGTAATTTAGGGCAAGGTATCTGGCAGGAATTAAGAGTAAGCAAAGTGGGAGGTATGTGAAAGGCAAAAGATTAAAAAAGGTTAAATAAGTTAACGTTTCTAAATGTACTATTTACAGTTCAAAACTGGATTTTTAGCCAATAGATAGGCTCAGAAATATATTAAAGTTTATAAACAACACTTTATTGCTTGGGCAGTTCTTTGATGTAATTCACATTATCGCAGGCAGTAGTACTATCTGCCACAAATTCGGCTACAGTAGCTCCTTTCATAGAAAAAATATCATTTATAGCGGCTTTAATACAAATATATGCCAAGAGACATTGATCTTAAAGGGTAAAGATAATAGCAGGGCTCTTTTATTGCTACCGGGCTTTAGATAAAAATTGACTTTAGCTAGCCCTTAGTAAAGTCTTGGTGGTACCATCGGACATCCCCAGATAGGCTTTCTCGGCCATACCAGGGAACAAACCGACGTCCAGGACGCCTACCAGTGCCTTTATTTGGGCTTCTAATCTGACGACATCCTTGATAATACCGAAGTCGGCATCAATGATAAAAAACCCGTTGTCAGTTACGGCAGGACCAGCTTTGGCAGGAGCGCCCATTCTTAGTAGCGGATTTTGACACCCCAAAGCTATTAGATCGTTGATCACTTTAAGATATGCATATGGTGATACTTCTATCGGCACACCTTGTTTCCACTTCGATCCAAGTATTTCTGAGTCTTTTCTGTCATCGGCAACAAGTATGAATCTTTTCGACATGCTCGCGATCAGTTTCTCTTGAAAAAGGCACGCACCTCCGCCCTTTATGCAGTTAAGACTCGGTTCAATCTCGTCAGCGCCGTCAAATGTGATATCAATAGACGTTACTTCATCGATATTGCCGGCACGAAGCCCGTACTGCAAAATCAACTGTTTTGACTGAAATCCAGTAGGGATATATATCGTGTCCTTGAGATCTGTTCGCTGACTGATTCTCTCCACCACATACACCACTGTCGTTCCACTGCCTATACCTACGACCTTCGCGTCTGATTTCAGCTCATTATCGACAGCAGCATACGCGCATGCTTGTTTAGCTTGCTCTATTAACGATTTAGCGGCCATTTAGTTGCGGTTCAGGAGTGGTTCGCGTGCTCCAAAGGAAGAACCGGTAAAAATTCCTGAACTACAATTCATCCGGGTAACCTAGAAGCTTACAAGAGACGTTGATCGGATTAAGTAGCAGTTTGCCATTACGTGAGGATTTATTGCAGATCGAAACAGTCTATGACAGCAGATCGGCCTGGTATAGAACTAATACTATACAAACATACATAATATTACAGCCAAATAGAGCGGTGGCGTAGATATTGCGAGTCCCTGGATGCCTGTAAATAGCGGCGATCTCAGATCCCGTCGTCTGGCGATCTCGACAATCTGATCGCAGATTTGACAGTTTCTCCCCAAATTTCATTAGTAGTGCAAGTGACTGAAATGGAGAAAAATAAATAAACAGCTTCAATGGATTATTTGAGCGAGCTAGAAATAGCAACAGGCTGGTCATCTACGTACATCAGTTTGATTTCATACAGAGCATATTGAAATTATGCCTGGAGATATGTGTGTCATTGATAGTAGCTATATCGCGTCAAACTTGTTGAATATAGACGCTAGAAGGTGGTGGTCGAGCGGCAGGAATGGTCTCAAAGTTAGACCACATTTCGTATTCTCTGTTAGTCGTAAGGCCGACCGGACTGTTGCCGGGCTTAAATGCCACTGTTGGCTTTGTATTCATTTGTTCAATGATTTCTGAAGTATCTGATTCTGTTTTCACAATAGAAAAGTTCCTCAGACTGCGATTGACTGAACTGATTCGACTGGAGGTTATATCTCTAAATTGCGATGAGACTTCCCGTGACGATACACCGCTTGTCCTAGCATCGCTAGTCCGCGAATCCGAGCTTGTGTTGCTTCGAGGAGTAAAATCTCTGAAGAACCCGTCACTGATTTGTTTCATCGTCCACATCACCTGATCTCGAACTGAATATGTGTCCCAGTTATCGAAGTTCATTCGTCTGGAGCTGTTGGATACTGTCCGGGCATCATCTGTCAGTTCAGTATTATGAGTTTGTTGAGATCCATAGTTGTTTCCGGTATTTAGATGGCCATATGTTTTCTTTATGGTAGAGCTAATGTACATTGGCTCCGCCATAATAGGCGTATTGTGACTCACGCTCCTGCCAGACACCGAGCGATTGCTATACGGTCTTTGGTACGCCGACATGCTAGCTCTTAGATGTTCTAGGATTTCCCTTTCATAGTCATGTTGCTGTGCTTGGGCTTCTCTTGCCGCTCTTAAATTCTCAATGCTTGTTATAGGATGTGCCACAAGAGAACCTATGAGCTTGCCTTTACTCTTTATGGAAGATCCTAGAGAAGATATGGAGCGGTAATTCTTCATCGGTACCTTGAAATCGCTAGATTTGATTGTCGTTTTGTCAGAGTTCATAGAAGGTGCAAATGATTTATCTGTTGCGAACACTGTGTTGCCCCATATAATTGCTAAGAAAACGATATGAACGATCAACGAGACAGCCCAGAGTACCACCAAAATGATGAACAATGTTTGTGCGAGCAGCACACCTTTTTGCTGCAAAAAGGTTTGGTCATTGCGAACGATTATCTCCTTTATTGAAAAGCAAATTAGAGATAATCCAAAGCCAAGTATCATCACACATATACATGCGAGAGTATACACCATCCACTTTTGTGGTGAAACTACCCATGCTATTTGACAAACAAGATGCGCTATAAAGAATGCGCTAGTGAAGCCGGAAAGGATTGTGAATACATGTGATTGTGAAATCGATGCAAATAGAAAGAAGGCGATGCTAGCAACGTCTAATAGTATGTTGATCAATAATGCAGCCTTTTGTGTACCGGAGGTACGATGCATTGCGGGGAGGATATTGAACTAGCTGCTTTAATTCCAACAAAGGATATTTAAGTGATATTCTTCCAGGCCTAGTTTCACGGGATCTAATTTGAATAGTTATCCCGAGAACGGGGTTGTAATCTACAGGCTGCTTTCGCCGTTTACGGTATCGATCGAAAACAGAAAAGGGTCTCAAACGGATCGAGGTGGATAGATGAATAAAAATTACTCGAAGTTTAGCAACAATCTTCGAAGAAAATAAATAAGCAAAAAGCTGGCTTTGCGAATCAGACGATTAACGTCTTGGGTATCTAAAATGCAATAATCAAGTGTACAAATAGTAAAAGAAGGTTTATAGTTGTTGCACTGTCGGTATCATATATGTTTATTTACTTCCTAATAAGGTAAGCATACAAACTTCGTTAAGCGCCTTCAGTCGAATTATCGAAACAATTTAAAGTAGACTACTTAGATATATGAAAAATAAAAATAAACAAAAAATATTTTATGACCTAATAGATTATCTTAAACACTATTTCACCCTCGTTCAGTTCTCTTGTACTAACAAAAACGATCAATTTACTCTTCCCATGGAGCCAAATCCCAATCCCCATTGATGTCACTAGCAGTCTTAGCAATATCATCCTTGCCGTCAGGCGTTAAAGCGGAATTGTTCAGGGTTCCTAGACTGCTGATAACATTATTCTGCGAGGCATCTTTCGGATGAGGATCGATATGGGTTTCGCTCATGAATCGTATTAAGTCACTCTCATTGTCCCAATCATCATCAAAATCGTCAACATCGTCAAACTCATCCAGATCAAACCAGCTCTTTCCGGACGTATAATTATTGTTCATGCTGCGGCCAACAGGAACAGACATAGCAAGTTGGCTTTTGGGCAAGCCATTAGTGTTCGCTTGTCCAATAACGCTCTTCCCTCTCACTTCCACATGACCTTTGTTCAAAGCCGCTTTAAGTTCCTTCCCTAAATTCATTCGGTCGTACTTGCTCACTGACGATCCAGAGAGGTCGTAAGACGATGGCGAGTCAGATTTAGATTCAGAATAAAAGTCTAAATCAGAGCGTCCGGACTCATCATCCTCGATTGTAGCCAATGGGGACCGCTTATGGTGATTAGCAGGCAAAAACGATTCTCTCACAGGTGGAGTGAAGTGAATAGCAGGGGTGAAACGTTTCACAGGTCGACTAATAGCAATGGGGTTCGCCGATGCATCGCCTGCAAGTACGGTAGGTGTGCGAAGAGGCTCGCGATCAGCAGTAGTAACAATAATCGAATGCTCGGTTGGAACATGCTCTTCCTCTGCTGCCTTGATATTATTTAAACTCTCGCCGCCGTCTTTTACAGTGTCAAAATTGTAAAGTTCGCCGGGAGAAAGCATCTCGTCGTCAGTAGTCCAAACTTCGAGAGATTCAATTGCATTGCGAAGCTTCGAAAGAGATCTATGCTTCGGATCCAAAGCTAAAGCATGGCGCAATGCGTAGAAAGTATGAATAGACATGGAAGGGAAAATATCCATTAGCGATTCTCTAGAACGACAGTAATCCATAAACAACTTGTCTTGTTCATCGCATTTCACAAAAGGATTGCGACCAAACAAAATGTTCAGAATGCAAATTCCCACAGCCCAGATATCAGCTTTGGAAGTATCATACTGCCTAGTGAGAGAATCAAACATCTCAGGAGCCATATATCTCTCAGAACCCACCCCCAGTTCCTCACAGACAAGCTCAGTAGTAGCCAACCCCCAATCAGCCAATTTGATCCTATTTCCTTTAGTGAGCAGGATGTTTTCTGGCTTAATGTCGCGATGATAGACGCCTTTCGAGTGACTGTAGTCGATAGCATCGATCAAATCCAGTATCATCTGACGGCGGATATCTGGATCGGTAGGAATGCGATTGCCCTTGATGGCCTCGTACAAGTCACCGTAGGCACAGTACTCAAGGACGATGTATGCACGAGTTTCGGACTCAAAATGATCAAGAACGCTAATGATGAAAGGGTGCACGCCCAGAATTTCGTGGATAGAAAGCTCATTAGATATATCATCTGTCTGTAGATCTATACCGGTAATGGTACGCGAGTATCGTCTGGGGTTTTCAGAAATTGGGCCTGCAGACTGTGTTCGCACAGCAGATAACTTTTTTCTGTTGAAGTCTCGAGCAACACGGTCTTCAGCTTTCAGAACGCACTTGACAGCAACCAATTGATTGTCACGTTTAGTATCATGTGCGACACTGACGACGCCATATGATCCGTGGTTTAAATTAGCGACTTTAGAGTACCTTCCATTGAGTAGAGAGCCGCGATCGTAGGCATGGTAGCTCAAGCTACTGTGCTTGTTTGACCCACGACGGTTTCGCCTGTTGCGATAGTATTCCTTACTGTGCTTTGCTGTGTTAGCCATTGGATGCAGGTTAGTGTCGGTGACAGAGAGCAAAGACAATAGATGTCTTTGGTGGACAACAATGAAGCAGAGCGCGAAAGAAATTAGAGCTGAATGCCCGCGCGACAAAAGGTTAATAAAAGTATGCGATTGACAGTATTATCTACGTAGATCTGACACGATCTACGGAGATGCGCAGTTTAGTCTCCTTCGAGTGCTACTTTTCCGGCGATGGTTTGTCGGCAAATGTGGACAACACAGATAAAGGACGGGCCCGGAAGGAAAGCAGAGCGCAAACTGCAGAGAAAAGAAGTAAGAGGGATGCAAAGGCAACAAGACGATTAGTGCACTGATTAGATTGCTGTCTAAGAGGAATTAGCAGGTTGTATCGTGGAATAAAGTCGGCAAACTACAGAAGAGAATGAGTCAAAAGTAGAGTTAGACCAGATAGTGAGATAGAACCTAGCGGAACCCGGGTGAGAAGGGGGCCATAATTGTTGGGAGTTTTCATTAGCCGCATCGTCCCTGTATGGTGTCATAACAACCATTCTGGGGTAATAAATTAATGAGGGTTGAGGGTTGAAAGCCAAAGCCGCGCCGGCGAGCATGTTCTCTTCTGCAGCAGGATGCCAAGAAACGTTCTAGCGAATGTAAATTTTGCAGAGCGAACTAACGGGTACCACAACTCTTTACAGCATTTGTTTTCTCTGCAGCAGTGGGTATGAAGACTAGCGAGGTGCTGAACCGCGGGTTCAAGTCCTATTCTAAGAAGAAGAAGCTGAAGGAATCGCGAGTCGAAGAGGTAGTATTCGACAAGAAAGATCGGCAGAAGTTTTTGAGCAGCAAGACGGGCAAGAAGAATTCTAGCCGGGATAAAAAGAAGGAGATCGAATTAAAGAAGAAGAAACAACAGATTCAACGACTTCGTCTTAACTCTAAGAAAGACAAACCGCAGTTTACGGGATTCGTTGATGTCGAGAGTGACGAGCCTCGGGTCGGCCATGTAGAGACCCAAATATACGAAGGGACCGCCGGAGTGCACGAAACCGCTGAAGTGCGAATCGAGTACCCAGAGTGATACGAATAAGCGCATTATATTTATTTTGAGCAGATTATTCTTCGTATGCATGCATTTCAACTGAAGATGCGTCTTGCTTGTCTGTCCTGACCCATTCAGTTTCAACCCTGAAGAATAGCCAGACCCAGCGCCTCAAGATTTCCAGTGATTGGAATAGAAACACTCCGAACTCGTGTCTCGGAAGATAATAGAATGGAGGCGCGAAGCGGATGGCCCATGAGAACCTTAGAACCAAATCAATGACAACTGCACTGTAATAAAGGCCTATGCGGCCGTAGTGAAGTCGTTCGCGAAGACCGTAATGATGCGATTTGTCTAATAATGTCCACCAAGAGTTCAGCAGGTTTAAATCCCAGTCGAACACTATATCCCAGTAAAACGAATAACATGTGTTAATAATAACGGCGACCATTGATGCCTTGCTGCCCCATGTCGACCAGTAGTTAGATTCTAAGAGGTCATTGACAATCCGCGAGAGAGCAAAATCGTCCAGCTGCTTCAAGGCCTTTTCGCTGTACTTCAAAGGAGAAGATTTAGCAAAAATAGACGCGATGGCCTTTATGTCTTTGGATTTGATAAGTTCAGTCTCTTTTGTCGACAGTGAAGACTGGTACCCTGAGAGAAGGATAACGGGAAACGCGGAGAAGTACTTCCCGGCATTGTACAGATGCGTTTTGTCCTTTGTGAGCGAGTAGTCTATCAAACATTGTTTGAATCGAAGGGCCGATGGGAAGCAAAGCACAGCGACGGTGAGTACCTTCCATCCGGCGTCTCTATTGATGGAAGAAAGGTAGTCCGCGCCTGAGAGTGACATTATTATGCAGATCCAGAGATCGCCGAGCACTTTCGAATAAGAAGTGGCCACATCTGCAATAAGTATATCTGTAAATCGAGTGGATTTTGTCATTTTACCCGAGAATACTCTGACCATGCAACTGGCGAAACTGGCGCGTCCTCTATGATTGAACAGACGCACAGGCAAGAATAACATCATGACTACAGCAATGAAAGGCACCCAGATGAGACACTTCAGAAACCAATTGATTGAAGCAATATAGGCAGCAATTGTCCAGTATATCAATGCCACCAAGTAGAAAATAGCGGTCAGCGCAGCCGCCTGCAAAAATATGGGCGATGACTCTGTGTTGTAGGCGAGCAGCCGCTTGCACGATATACGCGTCTTTTCAAAGTGCCGCACATTAATCGCAAATAGCCAGTAACCTAAAATAAACAATGAAGCCAATCTTAACGGCAAGGGAAATGATAAATTGAAGATTTTATCAGGATTGGCGCTGTCCATCGCCGATCGCGTCAGCTTGCTGAACGTCATGAGACACGTTGCAGTGGCAGTGCCAAAAAAAATCAGATAAAGTTCTCTGTCAGGAAATTAAATAAACATGTATTATTACTATTAACAAATAAAAGAAAACAATTATACAAAAGCCGTACAGGAATAAATCTTTTTATTCATTAGTCTAAGCTCCAACCCAGCGGCGGGCTGACATGAACATTCTCATCCATGGTCCATACTGGCCCCATTCTGTTCCTTCTTCTTTAGGGTACCACGAGTTAGCTTCTTTCAAGAAAATGCGCTCCGGATGAGGCATAAGCGCAAATACACGTCCGTTCACTGACCTGACACCTGCGATTCCAGATGGCGAGCCGTTAGGATTAAATGGGAACTTTTCGGTGACTTTGCCGTAGTTGTCAACAAATCGCAGTCCAACACCTCCAGACGATGTCAGCGATTTCAGTTTGCTAGTATCCGAGAACTGTGCACGGCCTTCTCCATGCGCAACAACAACAGGCAGCTTAGATCCCCACATACCATGCAGAAATACGTTAGGTACCTTGGCTTCCTCAACAATTTCTACCATGCATACGCGTGCCTCATACTGCTCAGATATGTTTCTCTCAAATGTCGGCCAGTCTTCCGTACCAGGTATGATCTCGCGAATTCGGCTCAAAAATTGACACCCGTTGCAAACACCAAGCGCAAAAGTATCAGTACGCTCAGTGAAGAATCTTTCAAATTCTTTGCGTATCTCCGGGTGATACAACACAGATTTAGCCCATCCGTTACCAGCACCAAGAACGTCGCCATACGAAAACCCACCACAGGCAGCAAGCCCAACAAAGTCGTCCAATGTAACGTGGCCACTAAGAATATCAGTCATATGAACATCTATAGCATCAAAACCAGCTGCAGAAAAAGCATACGCCATTTCCATCTGCCCATTAACACCTTGCTCACGCAATATCGCAATCTTCGGCCTGCTCGTAACAGGATTAGGAATCAAATTTTCAGTCACATCAAATGATAACCTGTAAAATAAACCAGGATCAGAGTCGTCAGTGATAGCCATATATTCTTGATCGGCAGTCTTAGGATTGTCTCTCAGTCGCTGCATCTTATATGAAGTGAGCGCCCAAGCCTGTTGCAAATCTGCTCGAGTGCTTCCAAATAATTTAACTTTATCGCTGGTATATATGACTATCTGTTGACTCTTATCCTTAGACAACTTGGCGATTGGCTGAATCATGGATTCAGGGAATCCATTTGTTCTGAAAGCTGTCATGAAGTCCGCAACCTTATGATTCTTTACCTGGAACACTGCACCGAGTTCTTCGTTGAACAAAAATTTAATAACATCACCCGTGGATTTTATCGTTTCCGGCAGTTCAATGTCCAAACCAACACGGCCAGCAAACGCCATTTCAAGTAACGTGGTGATGAGACCGCCGTCCGAACGATCATGGTAAGCTAATACTAAATCGTTATCGTGCAATGTGCGAGTAGACGCAACAAATGATTTCAGTAATCCAGCATCGACAACGTCAGGAACACTGTCGCCCACTTGCTTGTAAACTTGCGCCAAGGCAGAGCCCCCTAGTCGCGCATTTCCATTTGCGAGGTCAACAAAAAATAATGTAGACTCTGAATCATGGGTATCCCGAATAAGTTGAGGGGTCCAAGTAGATGAAGTGTTCACAACGGAACAAAACGCAGTGATGATTAACGTTAGAGGTGAAATTACTTCCTTGTTCTCTTTGCTGGTAGTATCTTCCCATTTCATTTTCATCGACAACGAGTCTTTTCCAACTGGTATACTTATACCTAGTGCAGGACACAGATGCATTCCAATTGCCTCCACGGCTTCATATAAACCAGCACCCTCTCCTTCGTGATGAGCAGCTGACATCCAATTAGCTGAAAGTTTGACTGCACAAAGGTCCGGTATATTGGCGGCAACTAAATTAGTAATAGATTCAGCTACTGCCATGCAAGCAGATGCCTTAGGCGATACCAACGCCAGAGACGGTCTTTCGCCCATCGCCATACATTCACCTACTGTAGATGACCCTAGAGATGACATAGTCACGCCGACGTCAGAAACAGGCACCTGCCACGGTCCGACCATTTGATCTCGAGCCACAAGGCCACTAACACTTCTGTCTCCAATAGTGATCAAAAATGATTTAGAACCAACAGCGGGGAGCTTCAGTACTCTATTTACACAGTCATAAAACTTCTCCGACAATTCAGTAGAGCTGATATATGGGGCCAAGGTCTCATTAAAAGCAGGAATCTTTTGCTTGCGAGTATTAGAGATAAGAGACATTTTTGGTGGTTTACCAAATAGAGTAGACATATCAATGTCAACAACGTTGTCTTTTAGAAGTCTATCAGTGACCACAAGTCTTTGTTCTTCAGTTGCAGTGCCTACAACACCATAGGTACAAGACTCACGCTTGCAGATAGAGATAAACCTATCGACATTTTCAGGTAACACCGCCAAAACATAACGTTCTTGAGCTTCACAACACCATATTTCCATAGGAGACATGCTAGGATCAGTGCAGGGAACATCACGGATCTCGAAAACAGCGCCAAGACCATTATCGTGAACAAGCTCGGGGAAAGCATTAGATAATCCTCCCGCTCCGACATCGTGAACTGATAATATAATGTTCTCATCACCCATAGAAGCGCAAGAGTCTATTACTTCTTGGGCTCTGCGTTCCATTTCCGCATTTTCACGCTGAACCGAAGCAAAATCAAGTTCAGCAGCAGCATCACCCGATGCTACACTGGACGCTGCACCACCACCTAAACCAATTAGCATAGCAGGTCCTCCTAAAACAATTAGTTTTGAGCCTGGAGGAACTGTGGCGTTCTTAAGGGCATTCATTGGTCTCACGGTGCCAAGACCACCGGCAATCATGATAGGTTTGTGGTAACCTCTTATTTCGCTCTTTGAATTAGAAATAGGTACTATGGTGGTGAGAGTTCTGAAGTAGCCAGCGATACATGGACGGCCAAACTCGTTGCTGAAAGATGCGGATCCGATGGGGGCTTTAAGCATAATATCTAGGGCAGATGAAATATGCATAGGTTTGCCAACATCTATTTCCCAGGGCATCTGATGATCTGGAATGAGAAGATCGGATACAGTGAATCCTGCAAGACCGGCCTTCGGCTTTGAACCTCTACCTACGGCACCTTCATCACGAATTTCACCGCCTGAGCCGGTGGCAGCGCCGGCAAAGGGTGAGACGGCGGTTGGATGGTTATGAGTTTCGACTTTAGCGACAAAGGGAACATCTTCCTTTCTTCGTTGCCAAATATGAGTTTCCGAGTTATAAAAAAAGTATGATGAAGGGCCAGCGCCTTCAATGACAGCAGCGTTATCAGAATACGCCGAAATCGTATATTTAGGATTTAGCTGGTGGGTATTTCTAATCATAGAAAACAGAGAACGAGGTTTAGATTCGCCATCGATTTTCCAGTCAGCGTTGAAGATCTTATGACGGCAATGTTCAGAGTTCACTTGAGCAAACATGAAGAGCTCGGCATCAGTGAGAGCTTTATCTGAATTAGCAAAAGCTTCAGCAAGATACGCAATCTCAGGCGGGGCCAATGCAAGTCCCAAGCGTGTATTTGCGTCTTCGAGAATGGCCTGGGGAGACTTACCAAGGGGAATCTGGATCAGCGGTTTAGGAGAGGAGACCCGGAAAAGATCAGAAGCGGAGGGGGCCGTAGAAAGGAATATTTTTTGAGTCATCCTGTCATAGAGCAGGTCCAAGAATTCAGGAGACTCTAAGTATGATGAGAAAGGGAAGCCTTTTCTGACTTGTATCAAATAGATGAGGCCACGTTCGATACGGGAGAGTTGATCGCCTAGTCCGCATACGACGGCTATATTGGTAGCTTTAGAGGACCAAGGAGAAGTTGTACCGGGACGAGGGATGACGCGCACCAGGTAAGAGTCAGCTTCTGTATGCGAGAAATGAGTGTCTTGCGCTGACGTGACTAGAAGAGACTGCAAGGGATCATTTAGATCGGGGGGATTATCGTATTTCAAGAGGGTCTCTAAAAGCTGACGTTCATCAGAGGATCTGGCAAATAAAGGTGAGTTTTCAGATAGCACTGCAATGTAATGAACGTAAATCGACGCGATGGCAGTGATAGCATTAGAATTGACAGCAGTATTCAGCGTAGATTGAAGAGAAGAGATTCTAAAAGGGGACAGAGCGACAGGGCCCGGCAGAGCTAACATTGGGATTTTGTCAGTCATTAGTATAAAGAGTTGCTCAAAAAAAAGGAGCAACTCTCAAGGATTGATAGATATAAGAAAAAGACCAATCTAAATTAAACAAAGACTGAAAGAATGTGACTTCGCTCGCAGTGATTTGGTAAATTTTTTTAGTAGAAGAAGGAGATTTTTGTGGTGAAGGCCTTGCTAAATAGAAACGGGGAAAGCAACGGAGTGATGGAAAAAAGTTAATAAATATTAACCAATAAAAGTAGATAATTTGAGTTTAATGTTAAGACTTGGCTCAATGAACTCGCACCATATCAAGTAAATAGTAGGTAGATCTAGACTTTCGTTTAAATAAGCAGTAAAATAGTCTAGTAGAAAATTACACTGATATGAATACACCTAATAGTAGTTATTTGCATATTTAAGGTTCCAGTATACAGTATAGCGGTGCTGCTATTCTGATCTGAGTTTCTTTTGCGGAGGTTCTTCGATCGCATCAATCTCATTATTTTCTTCATCTCCATCTCCATCTTCATCTTCATCGCTTAAACTGATATCAGATTCATCTTCATCCTCATAAAGTTCCTTTATTGCATCCACATAGTATTTCGCAGCATTAGGATACAGATCTTCACAGATCGATGCAGCTATTTCTTCAGCTTCTGGAAACGTTTCTTTATCATCACCTTTGAATGCAAAGAAATCGAAAAAGCTAGGTGCTGCACCTTTTTCCCTCTTAGTCAAATCTTTGCCTGTTTTCCATTTGATCTCTACTGGAGTAGATTCGTATTTGATATCTTGGCCGTGCTTGCTGATAGCTTTGAACTTCTTAGTGATCTCTGTCTGCTCGAGGAACTCGTTATTACCAAAAGCAAACTTGATCTCAAAGCTCCTAATATCGTCATCATCCCTTTCGACTTCAATAGATTCAAGCGTTTCAAGCAGTTCTTGATCGTCTGGCGTAATATGTTTCTCAATTGCCTCTCCATACTGCTCTAACACCATAGGCCAAAATTTCGGGATCGATTTCAGTACCACTTTCCTCTCTTCAAGAATTGGCTT